>OY986436.1:93179909-93772409 GCA_963920525.1 Dichetophora obliterata
ACTGAGTCCATATTTTCATTTTTTATACATGCTGTAAAACTAGTCGCACTTCACCCCGCTATTCCCTATATTAAAATAAGATATAATTAATGTATAACAAAGACACAATTTTAAATTTTTCAGGAGAATGGATGAAAATCGATATTGAGTGGCCAATCAAGAGCTGGTTTGGTAACCACGATCTTAGCCATCTGATTCACATCTCATGCCAATCTTGCGATACCAGATCCATGGATGAAATGATCTCAGTAGACAAAGATTATCGACCTTTCATCATGATAGATACGCAGAATCGTCGCCGTGTGTCGCGCCAAAAACGCAGTGTGAACTGTACCGATGGCATCACAGAATGCTGTCGCGAAAAGCTCTATATATCTTTTGATGATATAGGTTGGGGCGATTGGATAATACAGCCACGTGGCTATGACGCATACTTCTGCCGAGGTAAATGTGGATCATTGGCAAGCGTGACACAAATATCATCGCCTCATAGTTCTTTTCTTCAGGTAAAAACATTTTAATTTTAAATACTTTCTAAAGCTTTCACTCAGTAACATTTATTTAACGTTGCAGAAAGTAATTTCCTCGAATAAATATAACGGAAAACCTTTGGAGTTGATTCCTTGCTGCACGGCGAAACAGTATTCGTCATTGCAGCTAGTCTTCATGGACAGCAATAACACAGCTACGCTGAAAACTTTTCCTAATATGGTCGTTGAATCGTGCGGGTGTAGATAGTGAACTCGAATAAGCCGATTATCTCTAAGTGTAAACGGAATGACCTCGCCAGGATAATCATTTATAAAATAAACAAATTTTATTTTCATTCTACCTCATAGTAGAATTTGCATTTCTTGCTTTTTCATTCCTATGTCTCAAATTTATCATTGGCACCATGAGCAATTAATTATCCAGAATTTATCGTTGATAGTTACACATAATTTTTGTTTTTATTAAAATTTAAGCTTATCGCTGCCTTGAACTTAGTTGAAACTTTGTTCTAACCAATACATTTTAAGTACTTAAGTTCTACACCAAGAGCTATTAATTTTTCAATGTAAATATATTCTTAACTTAGCTTTTAAGCTTGTAATAAGTAGTGTAATAATTAAAATTTGTATATAGCTTAGTTATTGTAAGCTTCTTAAATAGGTTATTTAAAATATTTATAAATACCAAATCAATATACATATTATATTTTATAAATCTATGAAAGTTTTCATCATTATATTTAGCATGATGACAAAATAACGTTTTTTTCGATCGCCATTATTTTTTTTTTAGTAACGTGAATTTAATTATGAGCTTTAGATCAAGTAAAATTTTAAGAAGGCAACAACTCTGTATAGAGTCAATTGCCCTGTTCACACTCATCAAATCGTTTGTCAAATCCAATAGAACAACGTTGGAATTCCATGGAATTTCACGTTGTTATATTGCGTTTGGCAAACGATTTGATGAGCGGTTTGAAATGTGAACACCCCTAATCACTTAGCTGACTAGACAGTGGCTCCATTCTATCCGAAAAAGCGCTCAGGTAGCGAAGTAGCATAAAATATCCAGTAAACTCACAACTTGCTGGAAAATCATACCTCCATTTTCGGCGAGTTGTGAGCTTACCAGGATGGTAGATTTTACCAGACTGTGAAGAAATTGGACCTTAAGGAGGTAAAATAAAATTAAACTCCTGACCCACAACTAGATTTGTTCCATATTGTTTTTCCATATTTTTTGCTTAATTGACTGAAAGTGTGTTCGTTTTTAATTTATTTTTGTTTTTTTTTATATTGAGTATATACTATTTGTGTTATTTTAAACGGCGTTATGTATATTTGATTTTAATAATAGATTTATGTATATAGTTCTCAAAACAACCAAATAAGAATGCATTCAATGAATGCAAAATTGATTTATAAATAAAATTTTTAACTCATACTCATTTTTAAAAAATGATTAATTATTCACTTTAATTATTTATTTCGTTATTAAGAATAATGAATCAATTTTTTTATTTATTTGAATGCTAATCTCTTTGTGATGAAATTCACAATTAAAATTCCGAATTTTAAATTATTCTTTTTTATTCATTATTTATTTTTTATTCGTTATTAATTTTTTATTCAATATTCATTTATTCATTATTAATTTATTATTCATAGGAGGCCTAAATCCATATAATCCAACAAAAAGATATTAAAAGAAGAGAGTTGTCGCTATTCTTGAATTATACCAAATCTTGCTTACAAAACCTAAAAGGGATATGTTAACTTTGTCATTCCATTTGTAACGCCAATAAGGAGGTGTGGTCGTTATAGAAAAGTATACATATTCTTGATCAGCATCACCTCCTGAGTAGATTTTACCTTGTTCGTCTGTGATAACGATAACAGCCGTAATTTTATAGCTATCGTTAGGAATTCGACGTATTAGCTTTTTATTCTAAAATAAAAGTCAAGTTCGAAAATGAGCCAAATCAGATAAAAATCACGCCTTTCTCCCATACAAAGTCACTTAACCAAAACGGTAAATCTCTTTAAATTCCGCAAAAATTAATCGAATGACTTTTTTTGATCTTTTTGAAATTTTGCACATAAGCTTTAACCCTTAATATGCACTTTAAGTATGAAATTTGTAAAACTCGAATAAAAATCACGTCTACCTCCCATACAAAGTGAGTTTACCAAAACGTTAAAATCTCTTTCAATTCCGCAAAAATTAATCTAACTACTTCAAATTTTGCACATAAGCTTTAACAATAAATTTGCACTTTAATTATGAAATTTAGAAAAATCAAATGAAAACAACGGTTACCTCAAATACAAAGTCACTTTATGAAATCAGTAACTCCTTAAATTCCACAAAAATTACTATAATGGCTTAAAATTTTTCGAATTAATTTAAATCTTAGCTAGCCACTCGATGTTTGAAATTTTTTTTAAAAAACTGAAAATGCCGACCAACAAAATGACGTAATCGTAACAGTTATACATTCAAAAAAAAATTAATGTTTCAGCTTGATGTTGTACACAAAAGCTTTAAAAAAGAAAGAGGACTGTGAGTTTCAAATGTGAAATATTTGGATAAACACCGCGACCAATAAAAGTGACGTTATCAAAATAATACAACATTAAAGACTTTAAATAATTTCAAACACGGAAGTGGGGGTATTTTAGCTTCGGTTCAGACGAATATAATTCCTTACTTGATTTTTAATATTTTTAAAAAATTCATAACTTAAAAAAAAGGCCAGAAAATTACTTTTTTTCAAACAGTGGCCATTTCGCGAAAAATTGCCAAGTCTCTATAGCCCGGACAAGGGATTTAGCGACATTCTTACCAATTACTCTACTTTTTCTTCAGATGACTAGAAGGGTTGAAATCGTGTCAAAATGGAGGCACCCTTTTTTAGCACCTTTCTTAAGCACCCTTTTTGAATTTATTTTTGACGTAGAATTACGTCTTACAGCGCGGTTTGTATGGGGGTCAGCTTCACAAATTTTTTCAAACACATTTAGGAAGCTTAGTTGACACTTAGGGGTATACCTACAGCCTTTAATATTCATCGTACAAAGAACAAATATATGCCAAAATATCAGTTAGAGTACGAATAAAACAAATATCTATCTTTGGATTTTGTCACTTATTTAATAAAGTCACAAAACAGCAAAATCTACGAAGAAAAAAAATTCATATATTCGTATGAGAAGAACACAAGCTGCTTCAGTAGCTGCTTATGCAGTTGTAGTTGTTCGTTTGGTTCGCAATCGTATCTTTTGTTGTTTTGCTGCTTTTGTTGTGGTTGTTGTTATTAATATACAGGGGCGTACCGAGACCATTTTGATTGGGGGGTATCAATTTATTTCGGTCGACTGGATGCCCTTAAGACCCGACTTTTTTTTAAATACCATATACAGTGGAATTCACTTATAACGACCTCGGTTATAACAACATTTCTGCTATAACGTCGTATTCTTGAAGTCCGCATTTTCTAATTTCTCATTCCTTAGGAACTGCGTTCGCTTTTAACGTCGGTGGATATAGCGACGAGTTTGCATATAACGACGCAGTTTTCATAAAATATAATAAATATTTCCACATATAGCGACGACGAAAGCAAGTTGAGACTAGATTTGCTTACTAATGAATTTTTTTTTATTTATATGTGAACAAACAAAATTCACTGAACATATTTGCAATTTTTGCTTTGTTGAAAGGGAAATAACCGTATAAAATTCATTAACAACAAAACTGCATAGCTTCATTTGCGCATGTGATTTTGCTTAGTATACATTTGTTCCTTCAAATGCATGATTGATTTTTACTGTGTTCAAAATGACTCCACAAACTAAACGTAACGCGTTCATCATTGAAGAAAAATCTGGAATTTCTTGCGTCATATTCTTCAATATCCATCATATGGAAACATAGGAAAAATATAAGGACCACATCTCCTCAAAATGTAGAAAATCCAAAAATCGCGATTTATACCTTTAACCGATCATATTTTACAAGAAAAAGCCAATGATTTAGTTACAATTTTAAGTAAAACGAATTTTTCTTGTTTAAAAGTTTGATTTACCATTTTCGATAGCGACACTGCATTGTGAAGCAGGTGATGTATCCCAAGGTGACTACAGAATTTTTCCCAAAACTTCGAGATGGCTATTAGGACTCAGAAAAAATGTAAAATGCTGATGAAACAAGGTTCTTCTTTAAACTCATGCCCGATAGAATTTTAAAATTTTATGGTAAAAAGTGTATAGGAGGAAAAGCTTTGACGGTTCGTGTTACAGTTTTGGTTGCTGCAATCATGGATGGAAGTTTAAAAAGGAAAATATTCTTTATCAGAAAGTCAACGAATCAAAAAAACTTATTGTATTTATTTACCCTAAGTTTTATGTTTTTATTTTTACAATTGATAATAAATTTTTTTCTATATAATAAATGAATTAAGTTAACAATGAACAAAAACAAAATATGTGTGCATATAACGACATTCGGTTGTAACGACGAAATATTCCGGTCCCTTCAGGGTCGTTATAACCGAATTCCACTGTAGTTGAATTATATAAAGTTACTCATCTGTTCGATAAATATAAACAAATCTCAACCCTCATCGGTCCCCTGTATGCGCACGCATACAATTTTGATCTTTAACCTTGAATAAAATAAAAACGGTTCAGCGGAATGACCTTGTATTTTGCAAAGTAGAATTATTTTGCCTGAACAACCAAAAAACCCGTTTTTGAATTTGTACCCTTACTGTATTTGCCTGTGCAGTTATAGTTACGAATCGGTCCCTGTGTATGTGTGCGCATACACATAAGCAGGTACCTGGAATTGGCGCTTATTTTTGTGTGTGGATTTATAGCACGCGCTTATTTTTTCGTTTTATGAAATTCAGTATGTTCTGGAACACACATAAGTGAAGTTTGTTTGCGCATTTATTTGAATTTTGGTTGTGTTTCGAAGTATTTGATAAAAAATGGATAGAGTTTTACGTGAAAGAAAGCAGCGAGATGAACTAGAAATTGATTTTGATTTGGAAAGCGAATCTCCGTGCAATAGTGACGATGATTTTGCATTATCAGACGAGGAAAATGATGGAAGTGAAGTAAGCGTGCATTCGGATGAAGACGACATTGAGCCACATGAGCAAAATTTAGCAGAAGAAAATGCAGCAAACCCTGAAAATAAATATTTTTCAAAAAATAAGAAAATTGAAGATTCATCGCAACCATTTAAAATAAATCGAAGAAATTCATTTCGACGTGCAGAAAATTTCACTTCAGGTATAAACCTACCCTCTTTTTTATGGGTTCATTTTCATTATATGTTTAATTTTTGTTATAGTTCAGGTCCAAAAGCATTAGCAGCTGCTACTATAGTTGATGTTTCGTCTGCATTTCACATGTTCCTTGAACCGGTTGAGAATATTATTTTGAACATGACGAATTTATATGGTGTGCGAAAGTACAAAGACGATAGGGAAAACATTGATTTGGAATCTCTGCACGCATACTTTGGATTGTTGCTGCTTTCTGGTGTGTATCGGTCATACGGTGAATGTGTCACTAAACTGTGGAATGACGAAACTGGTCGGCCAATATTTAGAGCAACAATGTCTTTGAAAATGGTCAAGCGTATCTATGGTTGCATTCGATTTGATGACCGCGAACAACGTATGGCCAACACTGCATCTACAAGTACTTCTGTACGCGACAAATTGGCACCGATTCAAAATGTATACGATAAATGGAATCATAATTTGAAAGTTGTATACACACCAGGAAAAAACATTACCGTAGATGAACAGTTAGTTCCGTATCGTGGGCGATGTCCGTTTCGTCAATATATTCCATCCAAGGCGGCGAAATATGGTATCAAAATTTGCGTGCTATGCGACTCAAAAAGCTGGTATGCATACAACACACAAATCTATGTTAAAAATAGGACTGAAATTCCTTCAGTTCTACTCGACATGCGTCCAAAGCCAAGTTATCATACAGAAGTTGTATATGAACATAAATTGCAAGCAGTTATGTTGTTATATGTTCCTCGCCGGTACCGATTTGTGACATTTCTCAGTACATACCACAATGTTGTCAGCATAAATGAGAATAGTGAAAAGAAGAAACCTAACATCATTGAAAACTACAACAAAACCAAGAGTGGAGTTGATATTATGGATCTAATGTTGGCTACGTACACATGCAAACGAAAAATCAATCGGTGGCCAATGGCAGTATTTTATAACATGCTTGATGTAAGTGCGTTGAATGCATTCGTGACGTTCATTGCATTGTTCCCGAATCGGAAAAATTCTAAAACGAACCATAATATTCGTCGTCGCCTTTTTATCGAGGAGCTTGGATTGAATCTCGTTGAAAAACAGCTCACTAAACGTAAAAAACAACCTCAAAGTAATGATGCTTCCACTGTTATTCAAATAATTCGGGAGATTTGCCATTTACTAAGTACATCAAAACGAGGCCGATGCTACACCTGCACATATAAAAATAACACAAATCTTTTTGCTACACGCTGTGAAAAGTGTAGAAATTTCATTTGTGCTGAATATAATTTCAATTTATGCGAAAAATGTACAAATAATCGACAAAAGTTAAAAATTCAATTTTTTTTCTAATATATGTAATATTCTAATTAATTTCATTCTAAATCTACCTTTATGAAGTTCAAATGAGTATTTATATTTATTTATTTATTGAGACTTCAAAATTTTGTTAAAGTAACATTGCATCGTGTTTAACAAGTTGAATTATAGACTATAATGTATTATCTAAAGTGAGTTGGCAATATTATATAGAAGCAACGTGCTTAGGATAGAATGTTGATAACAACCGAAATCTTATAAGGAGTTTTATAATTGAGACAATTAGAGTGACCAAGTTTTGCTCACAACTTGCATGTTGATTTTGAGGAAATATTCTCATAATCAGCTGTATACAATTTAAAACTAATATAAAAATACAAAAGATTAAAATAATATACATTTATAATGTTTGTATTTAAACATGAAGAGTTAAAGCACATGTGAATTAATGATAAGTTTCATTGGCGTGGGAAGCGGGGGGAAAGGGGGCAGTTGCCCCCCACTTTTTTAGCTAGACAAACAATTTAAGAAGAAAACTTCAAAATTTATTCAAAATATCAGTTTTTTTTACAACGATAATATTTTTGTATTATATATTTTCCTCTTCTTTCTTTCTTCTTCATAAGCATGCTAGCTTGTAACCATTTTCTTTCTCTGTGTTTGCAAAAAGATAGAACAAAATGTAGAGTTTCTACTGCAAACGCACCACTTCAGTTTAAAAGCATCCTTAAGTATGTAGCTTAATACTGTAATATTGTAATCGAAGCCTTCAACGGAAAAGTGCCTTCTGAACAAAATCTAAAAACAAAACTAGATCTTTAGATGATTTTGATGAAAGCGACCTCCACACGCAACTTAAAATGCTGAAGCAATTGTCTAGCCAAACACCTTTAAATTGTAGTGGCATTGTATCCCAATTTGCAAAATATTCAAATACTGTAAAAAAACTATTAAATTAAGTTGAAAAACTTATTGCTTTGCTTTTGACTGTGCCTGCATCAGAAGCTTCATCTGAGCGTTCTTTTAGTGCACTAAGACGACTTAAAACGTATCTTCGAGCAACTATGACACAGAAACTACTCACTCATGCGGCACTTATACACATTCACAAAGATAAAACCGAAGAATTGAATTCGATGGAGGTGGTGAAAGAGTTTGTTTCTCGCAAGGACAGAAAGAAACATTTTGGAATAATTTAAATTGATATAACTTTTTGTGCCTTATTGCATTTAAACCATGTAAAGATATACCTAGTTTTGCCTTATAAAAGCAACCATTATTTCTTATATTTTCATATTACCATATGAAAGATCCTTTAAAGAATGATCTCTTATATTGAAATTGGAAGAACTTTTAAAAATAATGAAATTTTAATATTTTTTATATATTTTTTTTTATTTTAAACTAAAATAAAAAATTTTTTTATTTACATTCATGTTTCTTTGAAGAAATTTTGGTGAACTTTTTTTGCACCACCATTTGTACTGCCCCCCATTTGTTCTGCCCCCCCCCCCGTTTACAATAAAGTAATCAGTGAGAATTATTAAAGATAATAAAAATTAACCTCTATGCATGTTAGGTAGTTTAATTCTATAAAATTCTGGTAAAGCTGTTGGGGAATTGGTAATATGATAGTAAACAATGTAATAAATATAAAAAATCACAAAACATAATTGGTTGTTAATTTTTTTTTATCTCTTTTACAATTAAAACTATATGTGTATGCGCGCATACAATGGGACCGATAAGATGTATTTCTCGAGGGACTGATGAGGGCTAAGGTGTCTTCTTCATTTGAACGGCTAAGAAAAACACTTTGAAATTATTCTTACTAAAAACTTTTTTTAATGATGAAAAAGAACTTATGTGCATAAAAAAACATATAATTAAGTATGTTTTGAATTTTTTTTATTTTTTTTATTTGGCCTTTTATCTGCTCTCTTAAGCTTTTCGCAATTTGGATATCATTTTCGAATCCAAAAAGGTAAAGGAAAATTTTGTAGTTCATCTAAACGATAATACTTGAAACTATAAGATTACGTTTAATCAGCCAACTAAATCTCATAACTGTTTTTGACGCCATTTTCAAAACAAAAATTGAAAAATTACCCTATATTTTACATTTCTAACGCTCTAAAAATTTGAGTTTTAGGTTTTAATAGATGGTTGTAGGTAGTAATCTTAGAGATTTTACAATAATGAATATAATGCAAAACAGTTTCAGCTCAAACGACGTTTTTCGTTAATCTTTGGTACCGTTTTAAGAAATCCTGAAATTTTTAACCCACATATAGTATCACTTTTCAATATTTCGATCTTTTTTAAGTGAAGAAGATACATTAAAGGCAGTTTTTATATCTTTCCCTCTATCAAAGAAAATAAAATAAAATAAAAGTATTTCAACATAATCGAATCAGCATTTAAAAATTTATTTTCGTTTTTGTTTTAAAAATTCATAGTTTATATGTGTTAAAAAATAAACAGGGCTTTCAATTTATTTTACATATTTTCTTTTAATTGTTTAAATTAATTAAAAAAATAGTGTCTTAAATAAAAAATACAAACTTGCATTTTAAGTATAACATTTAAATATTAATTCTTATTTTTTTAAGGTAGCCCATTGCTGTGCAATATTATCTAAGTTAATGAGATCTTTAAAGAACTTTGCATGGTTCTTGAATAATTTTTAAATAATTTTAATTTGCTGAACATTCTCTCATTTCCTGAAACAGTAGCAGGCATTGTGCACAGCAAACGTGACATTTTGTTAACTGCAGGAAGGGATTTTTTATTGCATTCTGAAACATTAGATGTACCCAATAGAGTTTCTACGCCTTCGAATAGATCATAGAATACTTCAAATTCCGCTTTCAATTGAAGTGAATCCAACAAACAATTTTTTGGTAACAATTTCATTGAATCTAGAATTCGCTTTTGGTCAAGTTAGAAGAAGATAGAATTGGATTAAAGAGGTTCTACAGAGGCTTTTTTGTTTCTAAGCAACTGCTTAAATTATCTTGCATCATTGAGGTTGTCTTATTCAATACAAGTTTAAATTCTCTTCTATAAAAACAGTTCATCGAAAAATAAGCCTCGTTGGCATTGTTATCATCCAAACGTTTCGGCGCAAGACGACGGCGATGGCGAATTGAGAATTCCTATTCAGCATCAACATTAAAAGATTTTAACAATGCAATAGCTCTTCTATTTAAGTTATCCGTACCTTTAGAGTCCGAATTTATTTTTTCTAATTATTTAAGGGCACAAGAAATAAATTTCATAGCATTTAAAATATTCAGTTCAACGGCTTCAAGAGATTCAGTCAGGAGTTTCATATTTACGTGCACATTTTTCGTAAAAACAAGACTTATAATAAAGTCCACAGAAATGAGCTGTTTGATAGCGATATGCAGCATTTCGAGTCCACTTGTCAAAATTTTCAGAGCTTTGGGAAATTTCGCTTTGAACATCAACAATGACATAAAGCTATGCTTTTATAATAAATGTATTTTGAATGCAGATTTAAAAATGGTGTTCTTTTTGCCATCATCTCGAGTTTAAAATTTAAAACAGACCTTTTTTCAATACTCTGACTTAATCTTTCAAATTCATTATATATTTATTTATTATAATTATATTCAAATTAAAATGTTTAATCTATGAAATTACAGATTTTACATCAGAGTTCTTGAGCTAAGAAAATTTATTTAAATATGTTAGCCGATTTCAATCGTCATTAAATTTTTCATTACAAATGTTGGGTATTTCTGGATAAAAATTTCAATTTCAAAAAGTTCTACAAAAATGTATTATGTGAATGTGAATTGGCCAACTGAAGATAATTTAAGGTACGACTTAAAATGAGTTGGCCGACTGAAGTTCGTTTAAGATACGACTGAAAGTGAATTGGCCGACTGAAGATAGTCTTGGGTATGAATTAAAATGAAATAGTCGACTAAAGTTGGTTTTTGTTATGAAAATCGCAAAAAAATGTACGACTGGCTTTGATGCGTTCATAATTATTTTTTGTAAAAATCAATATTTTAAAAAATTTTAGTAAAAATTAACAACAAGGTAAGTGACCCTATTGGGCCTCTCAAGGCACATAAGTCATGGCCAGCTGTCCTTACGATTTTCGTCCATCTTGATGTCCTATCGCAAGCTGCTGTTATGTAGAAGTATTGTAAGATACTACATCTGTGTGTGTGGGTGTCATTTTTAGAGGGTTTTTAAGGGGGTGGGTGTTAGGATGCCTTAAAATATAAAATTACTTTTTTATGGCACAAGTTAACTTTTGACTAATTTATATTTTTTTTAAACACAAATTTACAAAAACTAAAAATGAGGTAACGATATTTGAACAGTTGTGCTGAATTTATAGCTATTAAGCAGCGTAGCCATGGCACTGACAAATTTTCTGCGTGGTGTCGTGTTCAAGGCATATGCATTTTTTTGCATTTTTTGTACACGACAAGAATGTTTTGTGCATCTTTTTGCCGTTCTGAGCATTGCACGACTCGTAGTCTTTGCGTTTCATATAATTTAGGGCAATGCAAGAATGAATTAAGAATATATAAAATATTTTATTATAATTATTGACAAAAACATTGAATTGAAATTTGAACGTTGCTATTCATTGTCCTAATTTGTATGTGAGATGTGACAAACTGGATTGTCAAAACCTTGAGAAATTCACGATGTTTACTCTTGAAAGAGTAGCAACTAAGCATCTTGTCCATAGTGCTGAAACCTTCTTTATTTTCATTGTAATCCAGAAATTTATAAGGCTTGTTTTTCCGAAAGGATAGTCTTCTTCATTCTCTAGTTTTTTAGTAGCAAAAAACCTGTCCTTAGTGAGCTGCCGGTCTGTCAGCAGCCTAAATAAATTGAGAACAATATCAAGCTCTTCCCACACTTTGTCACTTATTCCCGACATTTCATATATTACTTACAATAAAAAAATAAATATGTAATGTGACCATATGCACACAAGAGCTTTACACATATAGCGTAATAAAATCGTCGAACGTGATCGATTGCGTTTGAACATATTTTGTTTAGTAGCTTACAAACATTTCCCATACATTTAACGGACGGACCTCGTGAGGCCCAGTAGGATCACTTACGGCCTTATTATAAAATCAGATCAGTTTTTTCTACGAAAGTAATGCAAATTCTTTTTAGTTTGTTCTGTTACGTCTAGAAAATATTAGCGATAGTTGACGTAAAATATTTTGTCGCTTAGAGCTAATTAACGACTTCTTAACATCAAAATGGGCCTCGAAAAGCCCAGTCGCACATTCAAGGGTTAAAGTTTGCACAAGTGCATGAAAGAAAAAAAAATTTTTAATATTTTCATTTGCAATTTCATTTGGAATAAGGAAACAGCTAGGATTTTTTTGTTTTTTCCAAAAATTTTTCAGTTTAATAATGTTATTCACCTCAAATTACTTAAATAACTCAGGGGGAGAAAATTTTTATTTTTGGATTTTCCCAGCAATATTTGTATTATTTTCGACTAATCTTGGTGCGCTGATTTCAAAACTGTTATTACTTTTGTTTTAGCATCACCAGTTTTTGAGATAAGCTTCTTTCAAATCAAAAATTTGCATTATAAGTTTTTACTTTTTTTATGTTTATTTAAGTTGAAGAGAATAAAAAAATATTACAACAATAACAACTTAATATGTACATATATCTCTACAAAAAGAAAAATAAATAAAATCTCTATCTTTTAAGGCAATATACCTTAGTAACCCTTCACCAAGAAGAAGTTGACTTTGGTAATATCCAAGAAGGTATAATTTGTCCACGCTTCTAGTTTTCATTGTGTTAATAACTTTTTTACTTAGATTTAACTTCCCGCACTTCAACTCGATGAATTCTTTGAACAAATTTTGATATAAAATTTCATTTAAGTTTTCATTGAACGATTTCACTGACGTTTATCTCAAAAACTGGTGATGCTAGAAAAAAGTAATAATAGCTTTGAAATCAGCGCATCAAGATTAGTCGAAAATAATACAAATATTGCTGGGAAAATGCAAAAATAAAAATGTTGTCCCCCTGAATTTTTCAGTAATTTAAGGTGAACACCCTTATTAAACTGAAATACCTTTGGAAAAACCAAAAAATCTAACCTGTTTCCTTATTCCAAATGGAATTGCATATGAAAATATTTAAAAAAAATTTTTTTCTTTCATGCACTTGTGCAAACTTTAAGCCGTGTGCGCACGGGTTTATATGCATTTTATTTTGCTAAAATTTTTCACGAATTTTTTTATCATCAATTACAACAGTTTAAGCCCTTGGGGGTGGTCTTTTTAAAATAAGGTCCACTCTAGTGTAGCTACAGAGCCAGTATTTATTATTACTACGCAGGTTTGCGCATGCGTTACTAAGAATGCGTTGTTCTTTGAAAATCTTTTTATTTTTGAAATACCATAAAAAATTCGAAATATTTCTGTTATGCATTATATTTTTTCCATATTAAAAATATATTTTGTTAACTAAAATTGTAATTTTAAATTACTTTTAAAATATACATATATGTATATGTTCTTTACTACAGGAAAAATAAATAATTGAAATTTTTCCGATATTTATTTTCATTTATTAAACATAACTTTGAATTACATTTAGTTTTAACCAATATAAAAAATGAACAAGAACAACAAATTTATCAATAAAACTATCAAATGAAAACTTTTTATAAAACAAAACAAATTTTTACACACATTTAATTGCGAACTTTTTAGATCAAGTAAGTTTGAAGAAAGCAACAATAACAACTGATTTGTTTTTGAATCATTTTTATTTAGACGATGAAATGCTTTAATCCTATATCGCGCCATGTTGCAGATCTGCATTTAGAAATTGCTCTAGAAAAACAACTCAAAAAGCACAATTTGAGTCGGAATTCTAGTAAATGACTCAACAACATTCCAAATAATTCTAACTTTCAAATTAGAGAGTAAATCAATCAACAGTTCTTTTTTATTTTTAGTTGCAACAACGTGGTTTTGCATTTGGCAGCAGTTTGTGTTTTGCTATGTTTTGAATATATTTTTAAATGACTAAAATTTTAATAAGAAGTAACAATAATTAAAAAAAAGGTTAAAAACTTTTTGGTAAGTTATTAAATTACATTAATCATGAATTATTATTTTAAAAAGCATGCTATATTCACCGAAATATGTAAATCTGTATATCTGCAAATAAAAAAAGATTTTTTGCAAATATTTTTATAAATAAAGTATTAATTTCAAAACAAAAGTTGTTTTTATTTGTTTTTACAACTTTTTAAGAGATTTTTAGGTAAACAATTGAAATTGGCGCTTTTCCTTGATATAGGGTTGAAATAGTTTTGAAAAATATAAATGGAAAAAACCAGAGTTTTTTTCTATTACTGTATAAAAAGATTTTTCTATCCTACGTCTATACTTACGATAGCATTTATATTTATATATATTTATATTTATATTTATATTTATATTTATATTTATATTTATATTTATATTTATATTTATATTTATATTTAATTTATATTTATTTATAATTAATAATAATAATTAATAATAATTAATAATAATTAATAATTATTTATATTTATATTTAAATAATTTATAATTTATAATTTATAATTTATAATATATAATTTATAATTTATAATTTATAATTTATAATTTATAATTTATAATTTATAATTTATAATTTATAATTTATAATTTATAATTTATAATTTATAATTTATAATTTATAATTTATAATTTATAATTTATAATTTATAATTTATAATTTATAATTTATAATTTATAATTTATAATTTATAATTTATAATTTATAATTTATAATTTATAATTTATAATTTATAATTTATAATTTATAATTTATAATTTATAATTTATAATTTATAATTTATAATTTATAATTTATAATTTATAATTTATAATTTATAATTTATAATTTATAATTTATAATTTATAATTTATAATTTATAATTTATAATTTATAATTTATAATTTATAATTTATAATTTATAATTTATAATTTATAATTTATAATTTATAATTTATAATTTATAATTTATAATTTATAATTTATAATTTATAATTTATAATTTATAATTTATAATTTATAATTTATAATTTATAATTTATAATTTATAATTTATAATTTATAATTTATAATTTATAATTTATAATTTATAATTTATAATTTATAATTTATAATTTATAATTTATAATTTATAATTTATAATTTATAATTTATAATTTATAATTTATAATTTATAATTTATAATTTATAATTTATAATTTATAATTTATAATTTATAATTTATAATTTATAATTTATAATTTATAATTTATAATTTATAATTTATAATTTATAATTTATAATTTATAATTTATAATAACTAATTGGGATTATGATTTGGCGGATATGAGATTTATCTTATTTCCACGTAGGTCCTTGGGTTGGACAATGGCCGCAAACCAGTTAAAATGAGTTTATTGTTTTGGATTGTTTTTGAAATCAGGATTGTTTTTCGGGTACCTTAAATTGATAATCGCTATAATTTAATTCGATGTTGCTGATTTATATAGAATTAAATATACTTAAATACGCGTTTGTTCAATATTAAATTTTTAAATTTCGCTGAAAAGCCAATTAATGTGCTTAGTGGAAAATCTTAATTGCCAATAGGGGGTATGTTTAGTACGTAGGTGCATTCTGTCTGTCCCGGCTGATCCGGGCAGGATCTAGAGTGTAAATCGTGCATGCGTATGGGTCGGGTATACATATCTTCCATAGATTCATACCTCCGGGCGAATCCAAAAAAAAAAAATATGCAAGCAAAGACAACCTACGGTTGCCTCTTGTGTGAAAATAGCCATCTATCACGGCTACTTTTTTATTATTCTACTATAATCAGACATATTTATATATAGACTGCATTTTTGGTTTGTGCGCCAACGACTGACTTATTGCTAGAGCCATCAGCTTCATCATCATTTCCAGAAGCAATACATTTCCAGCCGCTTCCTTAAAAATGAATGGAAGTCAATGCACGAGTAATCTAAGTTACATTTCACGAGTAGAAGTGATTTTAGTTTATCGATGCTAAGATTGCCTGACTAGGCTTTCCAAATATTTTTTATTAAAGAAAAAACACGTTCGACTGGTGCACTTGACCCAGGTAAGCAGAGAATCAATTTGATGATGCGTGCAAAATTCAAATACCGCACTTGCGCGGTATTCATGTGATTGAAAATTTCAACCCATCGTTTCTCCATTCGCAAGTTTTCCGCAATAAAAGACAATTTTATGTGGCCGTATTGAGCGTGCACTTTATTTGAATGCTCATTTAAATTGAATTGAGGAATTTCTTCTATCGTTTTTTGAATTTGTTTCCAAGTAGGCATAACTCGCAATGACATCCACCAACGTCATTGGGTAGTTCGGACGATATAACATGTTGTCAGTCTGCTATTTTAAGTGTTTGAAAGTTTTTTCATATGTTTTATAGTTCTTTTTCTTCATTTGCAAGTAAGCTTAAATCGGGCATCAAAATTTCTGCACAAATTCTGTACAATTTTTTTTTCTTTCCGTCGGGTCAAAATTCTGTAGTGTACAGATAAAATCTGTACGGTTGGCATGCCTATGTATACACCACGTTTTTGTGCCACAAGCTTCGTATGTTTAATCCCTTACAATTTTATTATTGCAAATTACGCTGCTGTAAACTTACCGAACATACACTGTTTACATCAACAACAAGGCGTTCATTGAATACCACTAGTATTTATTTATAATTTGTTTTTTGCCTTAACTAACTTTCTTCTAAATTACACTTTCAATTAATAAAATTCACTAATTAGGTTTTGAGCAATGGCAAAAATAACTTTTTATTTTAAATTTGCAAAGGAGCTTTCTAAATTCCTAGAATATACTTTCAACGTAGTATACACTTACGACGCAACACCTACATAGTTTGTTTTTCTTATTAACTTGGCAAGAAATCATTGAAAAACTACTACACTAGAAAACTACACAACGAAACACTGAAACATACCTTTTTTTCAACAGCACAAAACACTGCTAGCAGATTGTCAAAATATATTTGTTTATAAAAAAAAGTCGCATGCGTCAAAAAATACGAATAACCCTACAATAATTGAATCATGGATTTAGTTACTATAAGGTTATTCGTATTCTTTGACGTATGCTTATTTTTTAGAAACAAACATATTTTGACAATCTGCTAACTGTAATTTAGAAGAAAGTGAGTTAAGGCAGAGTTGATGTTTGACTTTCTTACTCAACGGTCGAAAAATCGAAAAATTTAAAAAAATCAATCAAAAACAAATTTAGAAAAATAAAATCAGTTTATTATCATATTTTAAATTGGACGTGCTTTGTATCGCTGCAATGGAGGAGGAGTATAAAAAGAAAGCTAAAGAAAAAGAAAAAGAACATTATAACCAAATTGCTGAAAAAGATCGGTTGATTTTAGAGCTTCAACGCCAAATCGAGATTAAATCTATTCAAATAGATAATTTAAATAAAAACATCTTCGCTCTAAATCAGAACATGGAGTCCCTCACTATGGCTTTAAACAAACATACTGAAAATTCAAATATGGCTTCCTCAATCACAAATACAAACAAAATTCGTGCAAAGGCAAAGCGTCACTGTCCTATTGCTGAGGTGAAAACAAGTTCTAAGTTTTCAAAAACCAACAACTTCAAGACCTTTGATTTTACTGTGTTAGAATCAGATGCTGCGGGTGGTAATATCGCTATGTCCGAGTCCGATTTTCTTCAAGATGGTGAGGATGCGACTTCGACTTGTCAGTCAAATGTTACGTATGAGAGTCTCCATACTACTAACAGCGCTACTATTATGCAAGTGCCTTCTTTGGGCGCTGGACATTTGGACATTGTAAATAAAAATTCAAATCCAACAAATGCAAATTCAATTATTGCCTGCAAAGTTACCCCAATCCAACTCGGAATAAATGAAGACGGTGACTATAACTCCATTCTTCATAATCTTAATAACAAATTCGGCGGTACTGGTTACGAATGGTTGCAGTTGCGTAGGGATGCTGCACCACGCATCATCTGCCAGAGCTTGGCCATTAAAAAAAACAATATGGAGTTCCTGAGTGAATACGGCACAGAGTTCAACACTTTTGCTGAAAAGGGCTGTCAGAGGAAGGCCTTCATCATCCGTGGTCTAATTCATGGCAGGTGCGATGACAATATCAAGCATATTGAAAATGCTTTAAATGAATACCATATTGAGGGTGTGTTTAGCATTTCACAGTTTGAAACGCCAACCATGAAGAGAAACACAAATGCTACGCCACTTTACCAGCTGGTGCTTGACAGTAGTGTGCATGTCGCCCGTTTAGCACTAATCAAAACTATCAACTCGTTTCGTGTCAAGTTTGAAAGCATGAACAACACAAAAGTGGTTCAATGTCGCCGCTGTCAACGGTTCTCTCACACTGCATCATCGTGCTCGTTTAAATATCGCTGCGTTCAATGTCTCATGGATAATGGACCTGGTAGCTGTCCAAGAATTGCAAACAAAAAGATTCCAATTGACTGCGTCAACTGCAAGGCTGCTGGTCTGCAACATGCAGGCCATACTGCAAATGACCTTTTACATTGTAATTTCTTCAAAAATATTAAAAATCAGCGAGGTGTGACTTCGGCTACTGCTGGAAAAAATTCCAGCTTAAAGGAACTTAAACCTGTTCTCGCCTCGACACCAACAAAAACTCTTCGGAGATCAGCAACTTCTGGAAATTCTAAGCAAAGCACTTTGGAGGACATCCATACCCCAGAAAACAATCCCTATATGGGTGGTAAAAACTCAAAAAATCCTAACGCTACTAAAAATTTAAACAATAAATTGGGTAAGTCTTATGGCAATTCTTCTTTTTCTGGCATTGAAAATACAAATAAAGCTAAATTGCGCAAAGTTTTTCAACAACTTTGCGGCCTGATTGAAGAGCTACTTTAAATGTTCGTTTCAGTTGTATCCTTAAATGTATGTTCCGTTGTTCATGCAAATAGAGTTTCTTTACTGCGGCTTTGCATTCAAAATTCTGATGCAGATATTTACATGTTACAAGAAACCCAAATTGATTCGTTAAATAGATTAAATATACCTGGGTATAATACTTTACGTGGGGATGTCAGGTGCGGTTGGGGCGGCACAGCTATTGTTGTCAAAAATAATATCCCGATTCGGAATTTAAAAATAACTAGAGAACAAATACATTCCAGTTCAATTGAATGTAAATTTTCTAACTCTTGGCATCGCTTCGCTTCCGTTTATTTTCCTATTGGCAGGTTAAAGGTCTCTATCCAGCTCTCAAGTAATTACTCAAGAAAAAGTTACTTAAGTTTCTTGAGTGTAAAAAAGTAGTAGACAAGTAATTTTGCCGGCGAGAGTTTTGACAGTTCCAGCATTGTATCATTTTATATTGAAAATTTAGGCTGATTTGTTTTCATCAAACATTGAAATAAATTTGTTGCAATAAATATTAAAATAATTCATTAAATAAGTAATGGCTGAATTGCAAAGGTAAGTAATAGAGTAAAGCGTTTGTTTACATTAATTAATAACGTGCGTGATTTGTAGTGATAATTTAGTTTCGCTTTTAAATTGTGGAATATTCCTGGCTGGCATGGAGTTAATGGAGGAGGAGGAAGAGGAGGAGGAGAAAATAAAGCGTCGGCGAAGTCCCAGGTATTGGGTGAACCCATACCTAAAGGATCGGAATCAGAAGGGGAGGTTCTTTACTGACTTCCAAAATTTGCAAAGTGCACCACAACTATCTTGTGAAAATTTTCATATGTCGCCTGCAATTTTTGACAATTTATACGAGCTATTGCTTCCCCACTTGGCTCCGAAACGGAACACTAGGCCAAAATATTTTATCCCTGCCAAGGCCAAACTCACCATTGTTTTAGAGTAAGATTTTTAATATCTTTTTTATAGCTTTTACATCACATACTATTTTTAGATATTTAGCATCTGGTGACTTACAACGTCATCTTGCTTCCTGCTATAGAATAAGCAAGCAACACTTCGGCAGAATTATTGATCAAGTTTGTGAAGCGATATGAAAAGTTGGCAGACCGCTTCTTATGGACAGCTTTCGACCGCTTCTCGGAAGACATCTGCACCTCAAAATTGACTGCCTCTTCTTCTCCCTCCGTAGAAATGTTCATGTGCATGTCTAAAATATTCTTTTATTAATTTTAAATCAATTAATCAATGATATCAATAAATTATTTACCTTTGAATGTTGGTTGCCAAAATTTTACTTGAAGTAATAATATAACTTGCATATATTTCTTGACATTCACAGTGTTACCGTTGTCACTTTTCAATGAAAAAAAAGTAGTAACAACAGAAAATTTTTCTTACGAGCTGGATTCTCTTTCAAGTAATTTTGACAAGGAAAAATTACTTTTCGATTACTTCTTAGATTTATGTATGAAAATAAGCTTTACTTGAGAGCTGGAAACAGGCCTTAAACATGAATATCATTAAGAAATTTTTCTACGAAAACTCAAACACTTTCTTTGGTGGCGATTTCAACGCTGGGCATGTGTCTTTTAGGGATGTTTCAAACAATATATATGGCAATATTCTTTATGATGCTGCGCAAACCTCAAACATAAAAATTTTCAATGCAATTTCACCTACTTGTTTAAAATCTGTTTTTGGATCCTTTATTGACAAGTTCATTTCAAATTCTAGTTTTTTGCCATCTGGCTGTGTTGTCACACTTCCCTCTTTTTCTGACAATTTTGCCATCAAATGCCTTATCCCGTTGGAAGCTCCTAGCGTAGGCGCCGTTCATACTAATCTTAAACTGTTCAACAAAGTCAGATTAAACCACTTAAATTCTTTTATTTCACGTAAACTAAATAATTTGACCTTACCACTTGACCATAATTTGATGAATGGTGATTGTGAGTAAGTGGCCGAAAATATTGATAACATCTTTATTTCTGCCGTTGATAAATATGTCCCGATTTCTAAGCATACTCAGCACAAGGTGCTCTTTTCATCAGCAACGTTAGCACTACAACGCGAATCAAAGATTATTCAAAGAAAAATTTTTTCTCTTGGCGATGAAAATATTGCAAATGTGATGGCTGAAAATTTCTTTAAAAAGAACCAGCTTACATCTAGTGTGAATTCTGATTACACGCGCACTGTTCAAAATTCTATTAAATTGCTTGAAAATTTAAATCCAGGCATAAAATTTGATCTAAACATTTCACCTCGTATCAAAGACAATAAAATTCTAGACCAATTAAACGCAAATTTTCCGGTTGAATCGCGTGGTATTCTCACTTCAATTGAAGAAGTCTCTCATGTAATAAATTCCCGTCCAAATAAAAAATCTACAGGTTCAGATAATATGCCTTTCTCTATCATCAAAAAGTTTGATATTAATATAATTACGGTTCTAACTATTTTCTTTAATCATCTTCTTGCTATTTCTTATTTTCCAAGATGCTGGCAACGTGCTGTTATAACACCTATATCAAAACCTGGCAAAGATGCTTCCCTGTTAGAAAACTGGCGACCCATCTCTATGCTATGCTGTATATCTAAAATTTCTGAACGCATTCTCGCGATTAGATTAAATAAGCATCGAAACTCTCTTCACTTATATCAAAATCAATTTGGGTTTCTTGGTGGACACTCCACAAATCACGCTCTAGCTAGACTACAGGCTGATATAAGCGAGGGTCTAAATAATAGCATGGTCACGACTATTGTGCCTTTAGATTTAAAAGTGGCCTTTGACACCATCTGGCAATTTGGTATTTTACATATGTTGTTTATTCTTAAATTTCCAATATCTATCATTAAGATAATAAAATTAATGCTCAGTTTTAGAAACTTTGCCGTTCGACTGAATGGGCACTTGTCTAATAGTTTTAAAATGGGTGCTGGAGTTCCTCAGGGCTCCGTACTTGGACCCTTACTTTTTATTTTGTACGTTTATGATATTCCCTTGCATAATGATATAAAAATTACACAATTTGCTGATGACACCACGCTTCACGTGGTTCATAAAGACCCAGCCCGCACACAAAATTTACTTAATATTTTCCTTGTGAATATTTCTAATTATTTTAAAAACTGGAAGCTAGCCCTAAACAATGATAAGACGGAGCTTATTCACATTTTGGGTCTAGTTCGTGATACTAATCCAAAACTCAGAAAATTAGTACGAAATATGAAAATTTGCTTAAACGGGCGCTTATTGCCAGCTAAAAATGATATCCGACTCCAAGGCATGCAATTACAGACTAATAACCAATTTACAAATCATATTAAAATTAGATTAATAAAGGCTAAAAAAGCTAAATTTCACCTTAATCGGATTATTAAAAACTCAAAAATAAACATTAAAATTAAAACCAATGTGTACAAGTTATATATCCGGCCTATTCTTATGTATGCGTCCCCCGTTTGGTGTCGGCAACTCAGCTTTCTAGTCATCAGATGGAATTACTGAGGGTATTTGAGAGAGGTTGTCTCAGATCAACTGCCAACATAAGGCGTGCTCGCGGCTCCTTTAAACATATTAGTGTTTCAAAAATTTATGATACCTCTTCTTGCATGAGGATTGATCGATTTGCGGCTCTCTCACATGTGGCTTTTTATAATAAATGTCTACATTTTTATGGTACTAAATTCAGTTCCCTGATGCGTAGATTTGAAAATGAACAGTCCTATAGTTGCATGCCTAGGCTATTAGATCAGCACAATGCTGGTAATTTGATCATTAATGATGAATTAAAAATTTTTAATACCAGTTACGATAAGCGTCCTGGGCTGGTTTATAATACCAGCTAAATATATATTCTTTATTAAAGTTTTTTCTAAATGACCTCTATATTTATTATGTTGACTTTATATTATTTAAATACAAATTCTAAATGTTTGATAGTTTAAATCATACTTGATTTTAAATACAAATTCTAGTTGTTTGATAGTTTAAAATCGTTTATTGAGCTTAAGGTCAAAGTTAGAACAATTAATTGTTCTAACAAATTTTTCCAAAGAAACAACAACAACAACAACAAAGTTTTTTTGTATTTTTTTTTTCGATATGAAAAGGAAAAAATCACTAGCTGATTTTATTGCACAATTTCTGCCCTGCTAAAAGCGTCATCAGAAATCTTTGTGATACCCGTGCAAGCGCGCATTAACGCACTGCACCACCGGGGCGATGAGATTTGAAGTGTCAATTTCTCAGTTTTTTCTCAATTTCAAAATTTCACATTTGTTGTTGTATTTCTGTTTTATTTTAGTCTCTATGCTTATGTTATTATATGTAGTCCAACAGCCTGCTGGAAGTCTGCACTAACAAAGCATGTTTACTTAAGTTGTTTTTAGAATTTTTGCTGATTTTGTTTTCAGCTGTTTCCGTTTGGTCGAGCTCTACCATTTGATTAAAGTTTTTTCTAATTGCCCTCTATATTTATTATGTTGACTTTATATTCTTTATTTATATTTAATTCATATCTCAAATGCGATCTTCTACAATTAATTTTTGGTTTTTTATTTAATTTTTGCTATTAATGTTATCGTTATTTTATCATTAAAACACTCTGAACTTTTTTGTATTCTTTGGCCCTGATAAGGTTCACTTTGTCTTACCACTGGGCATATACTATGTTATGATAATTTTAAGTTTTGATTTCAATAAAACTATTCAAACAAAAAAAAAACAAAAAGTGAGTTAAGGCAAAAATCAAACTATAAAAAATACTAGTGCTATTTAATGAACGCCGTAGTGTCGATGTAAACAGCGTATGTTCGATATGTTTACAGCAGAGTAATTTACAATAACAAAATTTTAAGGGATTAAACATACGCAGCTTACGGCACAAAAACGTGATATATAGTTCCTGGTGTATAGTAGGTGTATAGTAGTGTATAGTATGCCTGTAACGTGTGTTTTTTTGTCATAAAACATGGATTGACAAAAATATCAGAAAATTTGCTATTCTATTAGAACTAAAAATCCGTGAGCGGTGGGAAAAATATACGTCATGAAGTTCAAATCGTCTTCTAGGGTGTGCGAAAAACATTTTTCCCCTAGCGACTTGAAATCCTTAGACACAAATCTTAAAAAGTATTTACTGGGGGTCAAGCAAAGAAATTGCGCCATAATCTAGTATAAATTGTATGAAGCAAACCATAATAACGCGGCGGCAACGCTCAGCGGTTGAAAAATCCAATTTTGACAGAGCGTTAGGAAATAAAGTTTTTTTTAACTATCAAAGAACCAAGGCATGCGCCTTATACAAAGTTTGGTCTTTGACCTGAAAGGAAAGGGATAGATTAGAGGAAGAATTAATTGGAACCATATGCGAATTATCGATTAGGCGGAACAAACGTGAAAGACAATTTGAATTGATTATAACCTAGGCTAGTGATTATAACCTTAACCCCTTTAAGGATTTGTTCCATTCAGTTGTTCCATTCCTATAAATGTAGTAAAAAACAAAGAAAGCGAAAATAACAATGATTATTCGAAAATAATCCAAACCCGCATTCAAACCGGGGACCTCTGAGTTAATAGTCCAGAGCACTCTTCACTAGACTAAATAAGTTGACCGTTGGCTGCATAAAACGATGAAATGGTAATTTCTGTGAAAAATTTGTCATTAGTCACTATGGCCGCATTCACGGAGTCAACAGCTTGCAACTGTTGTATTAAAAATCACTAAATGCTACAATTATGGGAGCCATTGTAATTAAATTGTTCACTGATTCTATATTATTACTATTTATTATATTTATTTATTTATATATTATTACTATTTATTTACTTCTCTGACTTTAAGAGTAACAACACATTCAGAGAAAAACATCTCTCAATAAGGTATCGCTACCACAACAACTCACAACTGTTGACTCCGCTGAATTCGGCCTAATGTCAAAATTAATTTTAACAATGCCACTTTTCAGTATTGTTGATTATTGTGAGACAAATGCTTTGAGGGGAATTTATTCTAGGTTAAATGGGATAAAGTAAGAAAAAAAATGTATATTTAATGAAACAAATAAGTTTTTATGTGATTTTAAAGTTCTATTTTCACTTATTTATTATTGCCCATTATTTTTTGTTTATTTTTGTGAATTCTTAATTTTAATATAAATATTAATTTAAAAAAAAATCAAAAACACAAAAGCGCGACTGTTTGAAACAATGAAATTAGAGCGAATGGCTCAATCTACATTATTACATCAGCAAATTCTAGGGCGCTGCTTCAAATTGTGCTTAAAAATAAAAACTTGTACTTCCCTGTTTTCTAGTTTAGTAGAAAGAATAATAGTTAATTAATTTAATGATCTATTAAATTATAACATGAATTAAATTGCAAGCTTTAGATCAAGTAAGTTTTTAAGAAGGCAACAACAACAACTCTGTATAGAGTCAATCCATGGCAGAATTAGAGAAGGTATATGCATTTTGGAGAGGGAGACTGCCGCAACTGTCAAAACGAAGTTGATAGCTCATACAAAATCTGAAAACGATGAGAATGCGATAAGAAAGCGAAAATAGGCAAGAATAGCAAAATGCTTGAGTTTGACAATTCTGGCTATGAGAAAGAGAGCGCAGTCTGAAATGCATATACCTTCTCTAATTCTGCCATGAGTCAATCACTTAGCTGACTAAACAGTCTGTTTTGGAAATCGCTACATTTTCCTCTTCAGTTTGAGTGATTAAGCTGTGATCAACTCACTGTTTAAGTTAGTATATGACTGCGCAGATTTTGGAATTCATTCTTTTGAATTGTATGGCTGCCAATCATATGACATTTCAAAGCAGTAGGCTATTCATAGATCACCGCCATCAACTCTACCAAGGTTGCCATCTGTTCTAGTTGCTTCTTTATTTATTTCAATATTCATTGGTGTTCGACAGTTTGTCGAAATGCACCATAGAAATGAAACGAGTTTTTTGCTTCGCTAGAAGCTATCCTACGGGGAAAAGACTATAACGTGATAGATCCTCAAGGGATAGGGACCGGTCCCAATTCTGCCACCAACATATGAAACCAACCGGTTATTTTTACATAGCGTTGTCATTGACAGGGGTCAATTTCCACCTGCTGCATCATCTAAGACCTGTCTAGTGACCAGTCTAGAAAAATAGATTTGTGACCTATCCTATTGAGATCCCACCCACAACTTTCCATATTTTCATGAAATTTGCTTAAATTTATAGATTCGAATAATAAAAGAGGAGGAAAAGTTATGAAATCACAAAAATTAAATTATCGGTCAATTTTGCCCATAATTATTCTGTGATATATGCAATTTTTCTTTTCAACTTAGAATTTTCACACAGTACGAATACAGGTTTGAGTTTTAATAGATCTGTCTCCGTTTTTATCATTCAAAATCGGTCCCGTGCCGAGTTAAATGAAGTCTGTCCCGTAAAAGGCACAAAAAACCTGTTCCGTGACGAGTTATATCAGACCTATTCTGTGATAACTGTTCATTTGAGCTGTCACTGGACCAGTCTTTTAAGGGCAATTGACTCTGCTTTCCCCGTAGGGTAGTGTTCTAACTGAAAGGTGGCTATTTTCACAACCAAATGTTCAATTACACATGACTTTGACCGAAATCGATCAATTATTAGAGTTGTTGTTGTTGTTGTTGCCTTCTTTAAAACTTACTTGATCTAAAGCTCGCAATTTAATTCATGTTATAAAGAATAATATTTAACAGATTCCGCTCTCAGTGCGCATAAATGTGCAGCCTACATCACATGTGAAAATACATGCACACAAAAAAACACATACACAACAAACGAAACTAAGCAAACGAATCTAATTGGCTTATTGGAAAACAAACGAAATACAAAGTAACAGTCAAACTGCTGTAAAAACACATAAAGCAACACCTGTTTATGGAACTTTAAAAACCACGTTCATCAAACATATCATTGGGCTATTTAAAACTACCAGAGTTTTGGTTTGTAGAGCTTTCATGTAAAACAACAACATAAGTATATAAAAACAGGTTGGTAAAGTGTGGTATTAATACTACGGGGTTTTTTAACCACACTGAAAACCACGCAACTGTGAATACCCTTAATGATACAATCATGGAATTTTCTTTGAAGATACGGCAGCACTGTATTTTGTGATTTTGACATGATTTTGACATTAGCTGTCGGTGTGGTGAATCTCTTTACATTACCTGGTTATTCTGCCATGCCCTGGGGCTGGCACTAAATTCGACAGTTATATTCACCTCACAAATGCCCAAAATTGCTCTACCAACTGTCAAAATTTGATCATCCGACTGAAAAGTTTCCGATTGACACACAGCCTAACTAAATTTGTATTACTATTTGCATTAGGGTATGGAGTTAATCAGACTGGCTTCTGAAAAAAATTATTCATTATTCAATGAGTAAAAAAATGTTGTTATTAAGTTTTGTTAATATATATTATCAGAGAAGTTTGATTTAATAATATACAACTAGAATTCAATAAAGTGTTCTGACATTAAAATTTAACAAAATTTAGAAAGTGGGGTTAATCGATTTGGCAAGTGAAGCATCCATATCAGAGATCTGCAAGCGATGGCATTTTCACTTCTTGCAATCTACCCTCAATAAATACAGTGACAGTGACAGTGACATACAGTGACAGTATGACCGTACTACGTAAGCGCTGCGATTGTTGTGTCGAACATACTTGCAACATAGAAGCCAACTGTTACTACGTTTCCATGGCGAGTTGACTTGGGATAACTAGGGATTAACTTCCCATGGAAACGCAAGTTGAGTTGAATTTCGTTGAATCTACGAAACTCCACGAAACTGGTTAGAATTAAAGGTCCAATTATAATAGACGTAATGTAAAGTAACGAAATGTTGTCAACTGTCATCGGGACGGAACGTAATATAAGAAAACGTTGTAGCAATTATAATAGGCAGTAACCAGGCAGTTGTTTGCTGTAAATAATTGCACGTTCCCGTACAAATTCAATTAAAACTTCGTCATCCATAGCTGTGGATATATAGAACTATCACATTAAAAACGAAAACTCAACAAAAAGCGTAGTTCAACAATATAAAATAGCGCAATAATCGAATCTTACCTCAATGTTTAGTTGCTCTTTGAGCAGACGTAATGTAAATTAACGTAGAAATCGAAATTCAACGGATCTTTACGTCCCGTTACATTACGTTACGTTTATTATAATCACTTGTATAAGAAAGTATTGTTTGAAACAATAAGTGAAAGAACGCACTTTTCAATTGACATTAGACCACATTACGTTACGTCTATTATAACTGGGCTTTAACTGAGTTCGATTAGATGCGTTCAGAAGATGCAACCGTTGTTCAACTGTAGAGCGAGGTTTTATTGAATTTATTGATTACTTTTTATTTTATTTTATTTTATTTCTGCCAGTGCGCTGACATAAAATGTATCATACCGTTCAGCAGACACACAAAGTAGCGGAAACTGATACTGATTAAAGACTGAACATGGTTAGTAAATGTTGCTCTTGCTGAACGCACACATTTATACTAAGAAAAAATGGCGAATGGAAAGGCCGAAGTCCAACTCTACTCGATGATGTGCATGGAAACACTTTTGAGCTAGAAACGCCATTTTGTCAACTTGACGCAAAACCCAACTCAGGCTCAACTCGCCATGGAAACGTAGTATGTGTTGTTATGGAATCTCAATTACGGCTTGGCTGTTGATATTTGTTGGCTATCTAAAGTCGCCGACAAGATGCTTGATGAGGAAATATGGGAAAATACCGCTGAAGTTGGTATACCGCAAGGAAAGATAATTTTTCTTTAATTGCTCCGTGTGCACTGGCTTATCCCGGAGCTTCAGTAGGTGTAGGTACGTTTTTGAGCAACTGAAAAAAAAACCACAAGCCACTCGAAAGCCCATGCGATTCCATACATACAAAAAAAAATATGCACACTATTTAAATATTCCACCAGATACAGCTTATATCTAGCAAAAGAAATTACACCTTAGATACACCTCACATTCACGACCAAAACTTGTAGCGCAACATTTTTTTTTTTTATGGCTACACTGATCCCACCCTATCCTTGGCTTTTACAAGATGTTACTAAAAGCCCCGATATTCCTACAACAACAGCAACTAAAAGATTTTAGACCTTTTTAACTTTTTAGAAATTCATAATTTTTATTTTAAACACTATATCAAATCTACAATATAAACAACCATAATCGTAATAATAACTCAGCAAAAGAAAATATTATTTATTATAAGAGTTATATATAATAATACTTCACAGAACTTTCGAACCGATCATTGATCTTAAAGAGAAAAGAGAAAAAAACATTGAATTGTTTCAATTCCATATGTTTTTTTTTCTTTTTTTTTAGCTTAAGATAACGGAGCGAGAAAGCCATAAGCAACAAAAATGTTTAAAAGAAACTTAATTATGGTCATGATTTAAGCTCACAGAAAAAATATAAAAAAAAATTAGTTTCTATAATTGGTAAAATTTGTATTATCTTAGTTATAAGTTAACAAGATATTATTTTATTTAGTTAGAAAAACAATCGTTTTAATAAAATTTTTGAAGTTAAATTAACTTATTATATCGGCAAGAGGAAACAAAAGGTAAATTGACGATTTGTTCAAAGAATTTTGGTTTGGGTGTTCATTCTCTATGAACTAAGTAAAAAAAAAAATCTCTACTCCTTAGAAGTAAGTTTTGATTACATTAAAATCTAGTTTCAGTCGTGTTTTTTTTTCTCTCTTTTTTTTTTTTGTTTGTTTGCAACAACAACAAAAGTTAATATGTAATACATTAGCAACAACAAATGTACTCACATGTTTCTTTTCCACGATGCTTATCGATGAGGCCTCCTCGACGTTGTAATTCGTGTAATGTTGTTAAGAATAAAAAAAATCTTTTATGTTAGCATAATGTTGATTAAATATTGTTGTTGTTGTTATATTAAAATATTTTATGTTGCTAGGTATCTACAAATTCATTGCCTTTCTTTGATAAATTAAAATTGAAGGGTACATATCTATTATTTCACATATTGAATATAGGAATAATTGTTTTTTTTTTTTTTTGTGTCTTCTTTACAATTTCACATATTTTTATATTTAACGAACTATTTTTATACCTTAAGTTAAATTTACTTTTAGAACTATTTTGATGTTTAGATATTATAAATTTTAGTATGTAAGTTAAGAATATTCATACTTGTTTTTCTTCTTTTGGTTTTATGCGTGTATGTATGTATGAATGATCGCGTATGTCTTTTTTTTCCACTGTTTTAATGTATAAAGTTTTGCGTTTTATTTTATTATTATTATTCAAAACTATGGGTTAGGTACTTCACTACTAGTTTAAATAATTTACTTTGTATTTTTCTTTAATTAAAAAATTGTTTTTCTATTAACTTTTCTTTTACACGTTTTTATTTCTCTACCTCCAACCGGTCTGGCTACGTTTCTGAAACAACTTGTCTGCGTTAAGGGCAGGTGCTCCGTTACCCATCGTGTTCTGCCAAGCTCTTGGTGAGCGAGCTTTTGAGAGATCCAAAACGGATCTTTGAAAGAAGTGTTGTGGACAGATTAAGTCAGTGGTGCACTTGGTATTCCAACCCGGGAAAAAATGTATTCTGATTACAAAGAGTCGGGGCTTCTTAAGATAAAGCCAACTCTTTGAATCTGAATACTTTATATATGCCAACATATATATTTTTTTTTCTATATTATTTTCGATTGCGTGCATTAGGCAGTTGATGTAATTTCATCTAGTTATTCTCCTTTTCTTTTCTTTTTTTTGAAGTGGCGCTAATTTATTGGCTGTTATGTTAGGATTAAAAAGAAGATAAGGTTATGTTTAAGTTATCTCAATTTTCATCACATAAATTAACAGAAATTACGAAAATTTTCAGTTTATTATAAATCTTTTCAATTTTCGTAATTATTTCGAGCAATCTTACCTTCCGTAAAGATGAATTTTCATAAAGTTGAATAATTTCTGATCATAAGTAAATGTGATTCGCACCAAAGCCGCAAGGAAAAGGAAGTCTAAACAAGTTTCGTTTTAGTTGGTACCTCTTTTTTTATTTTTTTTTTTTTTTTTTTTGGTATTGTGGAAATCTGTATGCGTGAGCAACATATAAAAGCTAAAATTGATGCGTTCGAAACTGAGACAATATTTTAATGTGATATTGTGTAAATTTACCACAATTTTACGCAAAATTAGTTTAAAATAATTTTACTTATTAGGAACCCAGTACAGTGTATGAGCGTGTCGTAAGACCGAATAATGCATGTTCAAGTTGTTGATAACCAGCGCAGGGTCTTTTGACCCCTTTCACATTGGTCAAGTATTGAATTCAATTTTCAAAGTTTGTAGGCAATTCGAAGCAAATCGGAAGCGACGAAAGGGAGAAAAAGTTGACGGTACCGGTGTCTCTGTACCGTCAATTTTTTCGTGTTCCTTTTGTTCTTCTCTCATTTTTTTCAGATTGCTTAATTTTCTTTTTTGTGTATCGGCGTGCGTTTGTTGTACTGAAACGTGAATGTAAGTTATTTTGTTGAATCATTTTCGATATTTATTTATAATAAGCATATATCCATCGCTTATGAAATATAATTAATATTTTACGAACAATTTTAAGCTGTTGATGCAATCGCTTTTGTTTTTAAGGAAGCAAGCATAGATGACATGCAATTGAATTCAATTCTTGACAAATGTGAAAGCTTTCGTCAAGTCCATGATTCAATTATTATAGGTTGTCCATTCGTTTGACAACACCCGTAAATTTGTAAAAAAAAAATATATTTTCTCTCGAATATAAATGACAAACCAGGGTTTTATTGTCTTCTATAAAAAAGTTATGTTTCAGTGTTTTGTTGTGTATTTTTTTTAAAAAAAGTACTTATTCTATATTTTGCTGTTAGCAGCAAAAAAATAGTGTGCATTGCGTTTATAATAATTATTGCTGTGATAATTATTATTGAAAATTGTTTTCAAATTTTGTTGCGAGCCGTTTTTTTGTTTTAATTAATATATAAATCGCGATTATTAAGTTGTAATTATTAAAATAAATTTCAACGTGCAATATTGGCAATACAGTTTATTTTGGTGATGAAATTCAAAAATATAATGTGCCAGTGGATCCAATAAGCCGTCAGCGGTGTGAATAGATTTGCACAACAAAACATTGAAATTTTCAAAATATTGAAAGTTTTTTAAAAACTTACTTCAATTTTCTATCAAAACAAACAAGCAGTGCAGAACGTAGTAGAAAAAGCAGCAGTGAAATGTATCCTTGGGTATTTAGTTCTGCAAAAAAGTATAATATTCCTGCAATTGATTACTTTCATGGCATTAAAAAATTACTCTTTTGCTCTTCTCTTCAATTTTACGGGTGTATATCTTCATTCTTCTGAGTAAACGTCAAATGAATGGACAATCTGTAATAATTGAATCATGGTCAAGTCCAAAAGAGAACGTCAAAAAGAATTGAATTCAATTCTTGACCAATGTGAAAGGGGACTATGTAAGTATGGTCATTTACAAGCAACAAAACAAAGACATAAAGCGTAACTACTGTATAAAAAACTGATTTCTATTTTAAAATAAATTCTAAAGTTTAATTGAGTGAGCCATAAAAATTGTTTAGTAAATTTTTAAAGATATTTATTAAATTTGGTTTTTCAAAAAATTATATCAGACGTTATTTTAGTATAAAACCCCTTTTACCACTGATTTTGATAAGCAACAACTTTTGTTCAAATCAATTGTTTTGTTTGAGCTATTTCCGATAGATTCGTTTGCTGCTTCTAAAACATTTCATGGTTGCTTAGAACATTTATTTATGTTTCCTAAATTCCAAATATGAAAAGTTTTTAGGTAATTTTTTCGTCATTTTTCGTCGTTTTTTATGTTTTAATTTTTTAGTAATTTCTAGGTTTAGGGCATTTTTTGGTAATTTTTTGCGATTTTGAAAATTTTTTATTGACAGTTTTGAACATTTTTTATTTTTACAGCATTTTTATTTTTTTTAGGTCATTTCAATGTGATTTTATTATAATATTTTTTCGTTTTTTTTTTTGGTTTCGAAAAAGTTAAAAATGCAAATTTTTAAACATATTTTTGTAACAATAGAGTCCCTTCAATCAATAATATTGCCTCTCGAAAAAGAGGTAGCTTTGTTTATAGACCTCGATGAAAAAAAAGATCTGTGTGGTGAAACAGACGAGAGGGTATATAGAAAGATATAGAAGCGAGTACAGTGAGCACAAATGGGCTAAGACCATACAAGTTCATTTATCGCACCTTCTTGATAGTGTAATAGTTGTGTATAAATAAACTGCAACAAATTATAAAATTGCCTAAAAGACATCTTCCAATCTGCATCAAAAAATTGTAAATGTTTGCAATGGGATTAAAAATACAGTCGAATCTGGATATTGTGAACTAATTTTTGCAAAGCCTGTTCATTGTATGCAGACTGTTCGCATTTTTTTCTCAAATAATGGATACTTTGGCTTAAATCTTAAAACTTTATTTTTTTACTTTTTTGCTTCTGCATATTTTCATGCATATTTTTGATTTTTTTATTTTATTTCCCGACAAAAACTTTCAAAATTCAAATAAATTCATTTTAATTTTTTTATTTATTTTTTACAGTATTGTTCCAGTAGGTGTTTATTTTATAATTAATATTTTAGTTGAAACATCGATAAATTTAAGCAATTCAAACCTGGCATCAATGCAAGCACTCAAAACCTTTCCGACGATATCTTGAAAGTTAGGTAAATAAATAATTAAGTTATTATAATTTTAGTGAAAAAAACTTCAAAGGATTCAAAAATTTACTAAGCACAGCCTTATTTCAAGTCCGAATTCAAAAATTTAAAATTTATTGATACAGATTAGAAGAAGTTTACCATAACTACTTTTTCTGGCCGTTCGTTTTTTTAACTAACGCACCATCTAATATTTTTCCAAAAAACTCTATTTTTAGTGGTTATTTCAAACCATTGCAGCTTATAGATGGCTATGGCTAGAGTCGAAATATTGAGGAACCGACCCGAACAACTTTTTTTGGTAAGGCATATCTTAATGTACATATCAAATAATGAACTTTTTTTTGCAAAAATTCCGCATTCTATTTTTAAAATTTCTAAATATTTTAAAATAATAAATAATGGAAACTGATATAAGCATTCTATAGCTTTCTATGCGACAGCCTTAAATATGTTGTCAGCCCTTATAAAAACTATTTACTCTATTCATACTGAAATAATCTACAAACACTTGAGTAAAAATGCAGTGTACGCGCTGATTTCATCGTTCGTATGCTTACTTTTGTATCACTGCTTAGCCGAAGTTGAAATCAACCTGCAATGGTACACGAGGCAGTAACTCAAAATAATGCATAATTATAACGATTGCCGTTCGTGCGCAGTGGTTTATACACATTATTAGGTGTGTTTCCGTACTCTACACTGTGTAAGATTTGTGTAAATTCTGGTAAGCCTGAACTGAGAGAGTAAAAATGAAATTTGAGAATATTGGCAAAAGTACGGAAACAGCTTCTAGCAAGTTTCGAGCACAAAACAGCTGATTCTGACAGCAGACGAGTCAAGCGTAAATAGAGCTAATTGAAATTGTCGTAATTTTGTGTGAAAAGTAAATTTTGTTAAGCTATAACATCGTGCCAAACGTAAAAAACGCCACTTAAAATTATCAATTTGATTGTGAAGTAAAGTTGTTTTAAACCATTATATAATAATTTACTTATACCATGGTTTAAAGTTATAAAATTATTTTAAATAATTTATATATAGTTAAAAATGGAAGTCCAAAAGAAACTGCAATTTGTAAATTTATTTTTAGCAGTACAATTTGTGAATATATGTGAAAAACATAAACAAACCCAGTAGAATAATTGTCAAGCCCTCTTATCAGAAGCACTGATATAACTGCTTCAAAGCAATCACTCCACAAGTCATATAATCACTCCATTTGCATTGATTCTGAAACTCCTTCTGAATTGAAAAAAAGAAGTGAGCAGAGAATGGGTCGAACACATTTCTTGCTTATCTAAAAGCAAATGGCAAAGAAAGAGCGCAACAAAAGATAGATTTTTAAAAAACATGGCTACTGTATAAAGGTAAACAACCGAACACGTGTTCATTGAAAAAGTTTCATATTGGAAAATTGCTGTATGCGCTTTATTGTCGAACATATTTTGAAGACAGCAGTTGTAAATTTCATTGTGTGTGAAAGTTAAATAAAAAATTTAAATTAAATATGAGTAGAAGAGGAATAAGTAAAAGTGCTATTAATAAAAAAATATTAAAGGAAAAAGAGAACTACAGAAGAAATTAAAAGAATGTGTTAAAAATAAAATTGATATTATAAGTGAAAGTGTTGTGTCTGAAAACCCAGTAAATTCATGCGGTGAAATTTTAAATGACGTATTGGAAGCAAATAACTTAAATGCAATGAATTCTTTTGAATTGGACGAATTGAACGAATTGGATTTAAAAAAAAAATTAAAAAAATGGTATCATGAATATAATCCACCAAGGGCAACTGTTCAAGCGTTGCTAAAGGTACTGCAATCAGAAGGGTTGACTGTACCAAGAAGTCTCAATGGTCTTCTTAAAAAGAAAAGCATAAAGGCAGTTATAAGAACGGTATCGCCTGGTACTTATTTACATGTTGGATTAGAGAATCAGTTAAAAAAGATACCATTAAGTGTGTTGCATGAGCAAAACAAAATAATTCTGGATATTGGCATCGATGGATTGCCCCTTTTTAAAAGTAGTTTAGAAAGTCTGTGGCCAATAATTGGAAGAGTTGTCAATATTTCAAATATAAATGTTTTTTTGATTGGAACATACCTTGGAAAAAAAACCAATAAACATAGATACATACTTGCATGATTTAGTAAACGAACTGAAAACACTTAGAGAAAATGGAATTATAATCCATAACCGTGACTTTCAAATAGAATTGAGAGCTTTTATATGTGACACCCCGGCACGATCATACGTTTGTGGTATTGTCGGTCACAATGCCTTGGTGGGCTGCAGCAAATGCTACCAGGAAGGTAGAAAAGTAAATCATGTGACAACATTTAAAACTGCATCTTCGCAACTCCGATCGAACAAAGACTTTACAGATCGGAAGCAAGTGTCATTTCACCAAAACATGTTTAAAAACACTCCAACTTCACTAGAACTGATTGGTACAAACATGATAACACAGTTTCCAATGGAGCCAATGCACTTGGTGGACTTGGGTGTTACAAAGAAAATGTTGTGCATGCTTTTAGCTGGAAAGTGCACCTCAAAAATCAACAAAAATCAAAAAGAATTACTATCAACAAAATTAGTTTCACTTTCTGGAAATATTCCTAGAGAATTTCAGAGGAAACCTCGATCTCTCGATGAAGTTCTTAGATGGAAAGCTACGAAGTTTCGTCAGTTCGTTCTTTACACTGGGCCAGTAGTATTAAAAAACATCGTAGATGATGACTTCTACTATGAATTTTTGTTGCTACATTCAGCATATCGATTGCTATCAACTCCTCTTATGCCCGAATCAAAAATTCAAATAGCTAACGAAATGCTGGAATTGTTTGTTCAAAATTTTCCGGTTTTATTCGGCGAAAGTAGTGTCACTTTTAATGTGCACGGCCTGCTTCACTTAAGTAAAAGTGTGGAAGATATGGGTGTAGCAACAAACTTTTCAGCATACGATTTTGAAAATTTTATGCAATATTTGAAAAGGAAAATTCGAAAACCTTCACTTATATTACAACAAGTTTATAACAAATATTCTGATCAAGACATTGAATTAAAAGGCGAAGATAAGGGCTTTAAAAAAAACAAAAAAGGAAAAATTATAAGCTTCCAAACTAAAAACTACTTCTTAAGCACAACCATTCCGGATAATTTCTGCTGCATAAGGCCTTTTGTTCCAATGAAAGTAACTGGGTTTTTGGATAAAAATAATGGACTCGTCAAAGGTTTTAGAGTGCAAAATTTAAAAAACTTCTTTGAGGCACCTTTAAAGTCGATGGAAGACCTACAAATTTGTAAAGGAGAGCTATTAGAATTCGAAGAAGAAATTTTTGATGTTAATAAAATTTGCTCTAAAATTATGTGTTTACCACACGAAAACACTCTTATACTCATTCCTCTTCTACACAGCTGTTAGTTTTATTTTAATTCCTTCATTAAAACATTTTTCTTAAGTCTAAACATGTCGGAGAATCGAGGCGTTTTACAGAGAGTAAACATTTCAAAAGGAGGTTTAAAATCATATGACCAAAAAAGTAGTCATTTAAAAAGTAAATTTTATAATAATTTAACTTAAAACAATGTTTTATTTGGTTTGATTTAAGATATTGAGTTTGAAATCAATCAGATGAAAGCAGTTATAGCAAAGCAAAAGACCAGCATTGTAGAGCTGAAAGAAACAGTTGAAAAACAAAATGAGTTTATTATAAGCGAATTAGCTTCAATGAAAGTCCTAATGCGCGATCTAGCACAACAAAATAAACAACACTCACAAATATCCCAAATATTTCCTCTTAAAAACAATGAAGAATTGCAGCGTTTGGAAGCTGAAATATTAAATTACAATGAGCAGGATTTGGTATATTTTTAACAAATCTTCTATTTAATTTTTAATACAAAATCTTTTTTGCTTTAGTTGACCGTAGTACAAAAAATATGCAAAAGAGGCGGTATAGCCAAAAACATCCACAAGTTGATTGGACCAGACATTTTTTTAAATTATTATTATGACGGCATTAAAAAAAAGGAGGCCTTTAAATTATTCAATGCGATCAATAATATCTTTTATAGTAAGTTTCTACGAATAGCATTAATATCACATTTTTCTAATTCCTACTTTAACTTACAGAAGCTTCTCAGGACATCTACATAACAAAAGAAAACTATATAACTGAATTAAAAAAAGGATTTAAAATTGCAAAAAATAAGGTCCACAAATCTACTTGCTTAGCCAAGAAAATAAATGAACTTTCTACTTAACATTCCTAATCCTTCATTGTTAACCATTATCCATATACATATTTGAAAACTTTACTTTTGAAAAAATTACATTAATTACAATAATTTTATTATAAAATCAAACATTTACTTTACAACAGTGTGTTTTAGTGCGATGAAAGCAGGTGTTTTTGAATAGATTCCATATAACCTCTTATGTTAGTACTTCTGTGTAACTTGTTATAGAAGTGCTTGAATATAACCACTTCTGAGTGCTGTTCTTTAAACCGCTTTATGGAAATTGTTCTCGCAAAGACATTTCTGAAGCCCTTGCACATAACAACTTATATAAGCTCTTTTTGGAAAAGGGAGAGTGCAATGCCTTGCATGTTGGCTCGTTTCATCTAAAAAATAATTAAGAAAAGAAACCAGTTGGTAAGGCCCTCTACCTGCCTAAGAAGTGCTTCTGCAATTGCTCCTTACTCCTTACTTTTTCTACTGGGAACATTTGACATTTGCCTATTCTTCTTGATGCTTGTTCTTAATTTACTCAAAGTCTTGAGTTCCAGCGCGTTCTGTGCTCGAGAGAGCGATTTTATGCTTGTTCTTCTTCTCCCATTTCCTACACAAAAAGTACGGAAACAGAAAATAGTGACTCACAAGTCACACAGTGTGAGTACGGAACATAGAAATAAAAGATAAGGAAGTGGTGTTATACTCACACACAGTATACGTGTGTAGAAGGAATTTTCTTAGCTGAGGAACCGAGATAGAGCGTCGTTTTTTGACATAAGCCCTTCCCGAGCAAAAAAAAAATTGTTGCCCGCCATTTTAGAAGAAGAGCATCTGTCAAAACACAAGTTCTGCTTCATGAGAGCATTCATTATTTAGGGTGGAAAGGGCCTTAATTTTTTTCATATTGGGATAAGCTTTAATAGTTATGTATTTGTTTACAATTTCTTTGAAAACTTGACATGAAATTAAAGTGGATTAGCGACATAAGGTTACAAGCTATAGCTAGGTATTTTTATATAAAAAAAAACTAATTAAAAGCCGACAGTTCGGAAAAAACTACACAAAACTTTTTATTTAAAAAGAGTTTAATTTGGTATGTAGTTTTTGTGTTATTTTAATATCAATTAAATAGTTTATAGAAAATAGTTTTTTGAAATGAATTTTTAAAAATCATTAAAAGTAACTTTTGTCGTTTCAGTCTTATTCTGAATTCATGTCTTTAATACTATTTTAGCAATGCTTTTCTTTGTAAAAAAATTGGTAACGCAACATATTCTATAAAGGTGCTATATAAAAATTGCATAGTAAGCATACATCTAAAAAATAAAATATAATTTACGCCTTTATTTTCTACATAATGGAATGCGGCCCTGTTTGAATGTTTTTGTGTTTGTGTCAACTTCACTGTGTTTGTAAAATACTTCAGTCCACTTCAACTACACCGCTTCCTTACATTTTACTTCTATGGTACGGAAACAGACCTATTATTTTATGCAAACATCCAAATGTTCCACTGAAGTCTAAGCACACATCACACAGTGTTTAACTTTGGTATGATCGGCTAATGCAACATACTTGATGTTTTAAGTGAGTTCGATGGCGTAGAATATGTTGCATGGTATTAATGATATTGAGTTATACACAGCGTCTCCACGGGCAAAATGTCCGGCAACGAAATATTGTCAGAATGTGAATTTTCTAAATATTGCCCGTGGAGACGCTAAATTGCCAGCAAGGAAATATGTCCGGCAACATTTCCAAACGCTTGCAGGGCAATATTGCCATGCATAGAATATTGATCTTGCGAGCAATAAAAATGGCGACAAATGAAGATTGGTGGATAAATAAAACTATGAAATAAATAAACTTATATAGAAAACGAGAATGTTTGTGGAAAATGAGTAATAAATTGTATGAAAGCATTTTATACAACTTTTAAAGTTTTCTAGAGACTTAAATGTTTTAGTGAAATAATGTCTCTCATTTAACGCCATTTCATATATTACCCATCGCGGCAATATTTTGCCCCACCATCGAAAAATTGCCAGATCAACCAATATTTCCTTGCTCGCAATATTGCGCGAAACATTGCTCGTGGAGACACAGCGATACAAAAACCAAGTATGTACTGAGTGTAAAAGCAATTGCAGTTCATCGCTGCAGATCTCTGATCCATATAATATATAGGATGAAATACTCAATAAATAATACCGTTGAAATATGCAATATTCTGGATAATACGCACCGTAACGTTGAATCCACCATATTGAACTTCCTCTTTACTTCTTAGTGAGGTGCATTAGCAAAAGTATCATGTTTGCTAATGCCGTGGTTATGCTAGCCAAAAATGTTCGGTGTTCATTTTTGTTAATTTATTCTCTTCTTTTTTTTATAATATCTTAAACAAAATGGTTTGCATATATCTGACATGCTAGCTAGCTGTTTATGTTAAGGGTTACTTGAAGACACAATCAACTTCACTTTTTAATACTTTTACCTACTTTTTTGATGCTATTATACAAAATGACTACAGCCAACACTGGAAAGTTCGGCATGTTTGGCGTTTCAATCAGCAATCAAAATGTTCGGTCCGAGAGCGAGAAAATGAATATGAGAAAAAGTTAATTTTTTCATTTTATACGTGAAATGTTCGGCAATCATGTTTGGCTAGCACAACCACGGCATAATGGAAAATACCGGTTAATTTTAAGGGAGAACAACTTCAATACTTTCATGATTGTTGTAATTCAACGACATTTTGTGTTTTCGCCGAAGCACTTTTGATAGCAACAATGTTGTTATGTATATTAGCTATTTCAACAACATCGCAACAGTGCGAATGACTCATTTGGCATATAGTTTTAAGCCTGTTTTTTGGAATCTTTAGTGAGTTCAAATCACAACAGAAACATAATTTTTTTTTTTGAAGTGAAAACTTCTTTAGGCGCGTTGCACGATTTTGGTAGAGGGTAAATCTTTGTTTTGCGTCATGGTATTTATCCGAGTAACTCCGTCATCAATACAGACATCAAAGACAAATCTGCGGACAGAGTAAACGCTGATGCGAGCAGGCAGGCAGGCAGGCGCAAGCAGGTACCTGCTCAGTAAATAAGCCGTGCAGAGTGAATGCGAGCAGGTCAGATCAGATCAGTGCGAGAAAAAGTTTGGGGTGATTACGATTTCCGTGGCCCCTCGATTTGAGTATGCAGTTTTGAAGTTCTCTTTGAGAAAATAAGATTCCCCGAAGGATTTATTGATAAGTCGTTTAGTTACCGAGATATCGATTTTCAAAAAAAAGTTTACTCAATGGAACCAATATTTAAATTCGGCTATATCTTTGCTTATATTTGTCCGATCTGAATGATTTAGGTGTTATTCGAAAGATATTTAAAATGTTTTTAATATGGATATTTAAAAATATGGTCCTGCCTTTTAAAAAATTTACTTTTTCTGTAAAGGGAGCCAGATAGACTTTTATCAAAAGTTGTTTGTTGTATTCTGAAGTACATATTGATATTTTTCCTAATTTTTATAAAAAAGTGGCTAAGCCCTTTACAAATTGCACTATTTTTTTTTAATGATACCCAAATTATCCCGATCGGTCAAATATTAGCATATATATAGTTGATATATATATATATCGATAAATAATATATATAACTAATATATATATATCGATAAATCCTTCAGTAAATCTAATTTTTTCAATGAGCTCTTCAAAACTGCATATTCAGATCTTAGGGCCACGGAAATTGTAATTGTGCCAAAAGTTTGTTATTTATTTTTTCCCCCTATTGCTTTCTATTTTGCATCCTCCGCTAATGGCGTTTATGAACAATTTTTATTTTCTATACATAAATAGCACTCTGTTCAAAAGAGCTACAACTCAAAAAATGTAATTTCCATTAATAGCAAAAAAAAATTTTTTCTTCAAGGGACTCCATTAAAAAAAAAAGACAAAATTATTTTTTTTTTAATTAAAGACTAAGAATATATGTACAAAATTAAGATAGCCGATGTATATGATCACAAATAGTCTTACACGAAAAAGTATATATGTAAACATTTTGAGTTATGACTCTTTTGAAGAGAGTGTGCGATATGTTGTACCACTATAGAATTGCAATGAGAATTTCAAACTAAAATTAGCATATTCTTCGGTGGCTAGAAATGTTCCATTGGCCGATAAGATAACTCTCCAGAAATTTTATCCAAATCGGACACCGATAAAGTAAGGCTCATTGCGATTTAATCTTATTGAATTGGTATAAAGGGCGAAAATGAGGTGTTTCGTCATTAAAATGTGTATTGAAATTCTGTGAACTGATTAAATAATTCTGTACTTTTAATCAATGGAAGATTCAAATACCTGTACAACGTGTCATCGGTGAGAAAAAACGGATGAAAATTACCAGTGTTGTAATATTTTCGAAAAGATTATATTTTCTTTCTTGTTGTAATAAAAAAATCGTAAGAATCAAAATTTTAAAAAATTGCAATAAAATTTTGTTAAACAATTTCTTGAAACAACACTTAATACAAATACAAAAAATTGTGTCATTAATTTGAATAACTTGGTCGTTATGGCATTTTTTACTAGAAGAGTGCCCTTTAGAAAATGTCAAGTTTGAGTACTTTACGAAAAAAATTCTCAAAAATCCAAAAATGCAAAATCTTAACCAATAACAACAATAATGCTTAAAGCATAGCCATGAGCTATTTTGGGCATAAAATTAAGAAAACCAAAATCCTAAGAAGAAAGTTATAGCTGGTGAAACTTGATTTTTTTGTTTTCTGGCATTTTTAACACAAAAAAACCTAGAAAAAACATATCATAAAAACGTTATATCTCATTTGAAATGACTTTACAATTAATACTTTTTAAATATTTTTGATTTGTATGTTACAAAAATTTTGGAATTCAGGGGCTGAAACAAATTAGACTGGCTTACTGTTCAAAATATTAAAAAAATGCAAAACCAAGCAATTTAATTTTTATTGTTTTATTTGTTTTATATGTATTTCTTTTGTTTCGCATATGCCCAACAATTGCCCATTCGATCAATCTATCATTTTCGTGTGCACAACTTATCATGCACAATCTTAATCGACGTTAACCAAATTTATCAATACCCACCAAAAACAACACTCACACACACATAAACATGTGCGCGGTCGCTGCTGTTGTTGTTTGTTTGGTTCAACGCGTTGTTGAATGTTTTTGTTGTAATTGGTCTTGTATTCTAAAGATAATACAAAAACTCAGTTTCCTTGAAAAATTACAAAAAACAACACAAAAAGAACAAATTCAGTTGCGCCAGCCTGGTTTCTCGCAACAACCTGATATGATCTGATCTGACCTGCCCGCTTCCACTCTGCACACTTTGAGCAGGTTTATATGAAATCGTATGAAGCGAGTTTTCTCGCATTGGGACAAGTAAGCAAACCTGCCTGCCTGCCTGCTCGCATCAGCGTTTACTCTGTCCGCAGACTAAGAAGATAGGAAACTTAGAAAACACAACCTCAAAAAATGTTTGCATGTATTTGTGCATAAAAAAATCAACCCTAATCGTCACTCTAAAGCCTTTTCCACACTTGGTCAACGCAACTCCAACTCAAGTTGGTAGCCTGTGTATTTATACCGGAACCTTCAGATTAAGCAACTTGCACTCAACAAGTTCTCGACACGAACTCAACCTGTTCAACGCAACGTGGCTTTCCACAATTTTCATCGGCGACTTGCTGCGTCAGTTTGTTTATTTTGTGAATTCAATTATTTGTAGTACAATACGCTATATATTAATATTGTCTTATTGTCCTTCTTTATTTTAATGTTATAATAAGTTCATTGCATAATGCCACTTATTCATTTGTTAATGTTTTTCAGATGTCTTACACATGTTGCATAACTTTTGAAGCAAGTCTGAATGCATTCGGTTTCTAGTTGCATTGCTTCTCAACTTTTTCGCTGTTGCGTTGAAGTTGCGTTGGAATTGCGTTGACCAAGTGTGAAAAAGGCCTTATTCTTAATCGGCCGCAAGCTCACAAAGAAATCACTTGGCAACTCCTGAAATTAATGCATATTATCTGTTTGTTAGTATAAAATTCTTGAGTTAGGTTGCAATAAGATGTTTGCAACCAAAACTTACTATTAATTCGCTTTATATTGGTCTATTTATGCTTTTAAAGTTTGGCAATTTCTTCAGTTGTTGTATTTGTCAACATTTTTAAAAAATTTGCTTTTACTCAAACCCCCGCGTTCATGGTGAGATTTAAAAATGGAACGAACTTCTTCTTTTTCTGCTTTTTTCTGCTAGAACTTCGTTTGCAAACAAAAAAAATAATGAATGGATTGATTGTTTTAACATTTTAATCTTTCAGTTGTGATAAAGGAATATGTTGAACACTCAAATAATTACATGCATGTTATTATTTTGTTATATATCGTCAAACAAAGTTTGACAATTTTCACACTTGTTGTATTTGTCAGTGGCTTTTTATTTTCACCACTGCGGCATTTTATTTTCAGAGTTGTCAAGTAGCATTGTTTTATTATTAAATTTTTTCATAAAGGGTGTGTGTGTCAAAAGGAAACTTTTCAGTCGTGGTAGGATAGAAAATATCAGGTTGAATAAAATTTGTGTGTGTTGAAATAAATTTGTCTATTTTGCTGTGTCAAATGGACGTTGAAATTTTGACAGTTACAAATTTTTACGTTTCACATTTCGGTCGTGTTTTAGCGCAAATATTTTATTTAATTTGCATTTTATTCAATTTGTGACATATTAAATTCGAGTACTCAGCTTGTACTTGCAACTTATTTCGTAAGCTTGTACTATTGTAAACTTAAAAAATAACAAAATAATAAAAAAACGAAAGTGCTCGAGTTTGTGTGTACGTGTGTGTGGGCCAACAATCTCCCAGTGCAACCGCAAGTGCAGCAAAGTTAAATTGGCTTTCTTTGTTGGCGAACGTCCTCTAAGTGCCACCACCAGCAAATGCAGTGCAAAATTTGTTGCTAGCCAACATCCTCCAAGTGCCATCACCAGCAGTCGCCACGAGCAGCACCAGCGAGTGCAGCACAATTCAATTGACTGGTCAACTCTCCAATATTTCAGAAGCACCATTTCAGCATGTCTCAAGTGCAGAGGCAAATTTCTGCCATTATACTCCGGCGTGAATTAAATAAATTGAAAGCGTAGAATTTGCTCTTTATTTGCTTGTGCTTCTGGTGATGGCACTTGGAGGATGTTGGCTAGCAAGAAATGTGCGCTGCACTTGCTTGTACTGCTGCTGGTGAAACTTGGAGGACGTTCACCAGAAAAGAAAGTCAATTTAACTTTGCTGCACTTGCTGACGCACCGGGAGATCGTTGGCCCACACACAAGCACAGACAAACTCAATCACTTTCGTTATTTTTTTTGAAGTGAAAACTTCTTTAGGCGCGTTGAACGATTTTGGTAGAGGGTAAATCTTTGGTTTGCGTCATCGTCATCGTCATCATCATCGTCATTTTGCGAGTAAATCTCGTCATCAATACAGACAGCAGGTTTTTAAATGACGCTCTTGGATATTGACTACCAGGCGCTCAGCAAATGTAGCAAGCAACCGTCAATAAATTCCTCTGCTGAAGCATCGTTTTTTCCCTCCCTTTGCTCCGCTGCAAAACATTGAATGATACTGTTTTTTTCAATGTATATGTAGAGCTGCTGTAGGTTAAAATAAAATAAATTTAAAATTTTTGATATTTGGTTTTTGTTTGACTGGCAGTGAAGTCCCTTTTGATGCCACCACTCATAGTACAACTAGACAAGGTAATGTTAAGGCTGAATGTGTTCTCTTTCTTAGTGACCATAAGTGTCAAACTTTGGTATTTTGGCCAATTTTTGCTATCGTATTGCATTCTCATTAGTTGCAGATTTTGTATGAAATGCCAACTTCGTTTTGACAGTTTCGTTTACCGGCTCTTCGTCCTAACACTACCTTGTCTAATTTTGCCATTCCACCACTTGAGATTTTGCTACCAGGCAAACAGAAAACATAGCAAGAAAATGCGGTTTATTTTCTGACGCCGACTCGTTCATCCCCTCTAACGTTGCGCAACCGCTGTGAGTCTTTCCATTCTCACTGCGTTGTTGTTTTAGATTTGCCATGTAATTGTTGTTGTACAGTTAGCTGGAATTTTTTTAGACTTTTTTTGTAGCTACAGTGGGCATATGACAACTGATTTATTTTAAATAAGAGTTTTAATCAATTTCTGAAATTTTGTGTGTATAACTAAATGTACTACCATATCAAAAATATATACATATAATTCATATCATTTATTTAAATTTTTTTATTATTGAATTAATTTAAAAATTTAAATCTTATTTATATCTTTTTATATAATAACACAATATACATGCACGCTATATATAGATTATGTTGTGTATTAAAATAAAAATATATAAGAAATAGATATAGTATATAAATTATTTATAATTTAATATAATAAATGTACGTAGACAGTTTAACCGACTAGTGTTGTATATTGAAAACGCAAACCAACGACAAGCAAGACTCGAGAAGCAATAGAATTTCGTATAGTAAAAGTGTTGCTTCTCGTGTCTTACTTGTCATTTGTTTCTTATATTCTATTTTTAATACGCAACGCAATATAGATATGGTGTACATGTATATTGTGTTAGAGCTATGATATATATAGATATAAATAAGCTTTAATTTTTATATTAATTCAATAATGAAATAATTTAAATGAATTACTTTAATTATATTTTTTTTAATATGGTAATACTTATGCTTAAAAGAAATAGTTTCAGTAATATATATTTATATATATAATTTAATAAATTTCTATAAGCTCTTAACAAAAATAATTCTAATTTCATATGCCGACTGTTGGTACACAATTAGAATTCACAACATCTACAAAAAAATCTCCAGCTAATTGCGCCAACAACAATTACCAAGGAAATCTAACAAGGACGCACAGAGAAGAACAAGATCATAGCGGAACTTTTAGGACTTTTTGATTTTCATCCTACATGTAGGACGGGCTGCAGTATGATCTTTCGCACATCCGACATGTCCATGTCAAATCCATCCTACAGGTAGGATAGTCCGAAACCCCCTATTAGCATGAAAATTCTTATATAGCAGTAAGGCGGTCATTGACAGGACAACGTCTTCCAGGTAATACTAATATTTTATATATAGGTTTTTGCTTCGGTCGGCAGTCCCCTCACTGCTATACTTTTTTTTAATAGCTTTTAGTTTTGATTTAGTTTTTTTTTTAGTTTGTTCTATTTTTTAGTGATTTCTTTCAGTTTTTTTGCATTAATTGCTTATAATAACAAAGCGAACGCGTTCATTTTCTAAAGGCCCAGTTATAATAAGTTAATATAAGTAGATGTAACGTAATGTAATGAAATGTCACTGCAGCAGTGTGTTCTGTCACTTACTTTTTAAATCAATACTTTTCTCATACAAGCGATTATAATAGAAGGAACGTTATGTGAACGGGACGTAAAGATCCGTAGATTTTCGATTTCTACGTTACTTTAAATTACGTCTGTTCAAAGAGAAACTAAACATGGAGATCAGATTCGATTATTGCGCTATTTTATATTGTTAAACTACGCTTTTTGTTGAGTTTCCGTTATTAATGTGATAGTTCTATATATCCACAGCTATGGATGACGAAGTTTTAATTGAACTTGTACGGGAACGTGCAATTATTTACGACAAATAACTGCCTGGCTACTGCCTATTATAATTGCTACAACGTTTTCTTACATTACGTTCCGTCCCGATGACAGTTGAAAACATTTCGTTACTTTACATTACGTCTATTACAATTCGACTTGTACTCTGTGCTCGTACGTTTATTCTTAATGAACCAAATTAAGCGGCAATTAGTTAACAGTTGCGATGGTCTAATGTAGGGGGTCCAAAGTCGCTGCAGTAAGCAGCACGGGCAACAGCATATGCTGGATGAATTCGGGGGTAAAAGGAACAAAGGATATGCATAAAGGGAACGAGAAAGAGCGTAAGAAAAAGCACCATTTATATCGTGATCAGTGTTGCCAGAAAAATGTTGAACCTGTAGCTAAAATTGCTAACAAAAGTAGCTAAAAAGAGCTAATCATTTTTTGTAAGCTAAAAAAAGAAAATAGTTAAAAGCAAACACTACTGCTATTGTTGTGTGTACAACCCAAAATCAATTAAAAACAAACAAATAATAATAACAAACAGACCACCTAGTCACAAGCAAGGTCATCAACGTAAACAAACCTTGAAACACTGAGCACATGTGAGTGCAATCGAGTCTTATACAAATCGATAATACAAGAAGATACAAACAATTGCTTAATTGTAAACTTAGCGGCTATTATAGTATGGCCTGCACAATCGGTTACTTTATCAAGTACATTAATAAACTGAATGCCACATGGCTAATATCTTCATACTGACTAGTTTACTCCTGCTCACTGAGTAATAAAATTATAGCATCTGACGAATGTCATTTAAGTGTATATACAAATTTTCTAAAAACTAACATAAGAAAGAGTGAGACAACGACCAGCATGACCGTGGCAGTTTGGCATGCTAAAATTAGATCTACTTTATACAATACAAAGTCGTTGCTACTTTCTCGGTTAAGATTGCTATGAGTAACAGAGTACAATAATGGATAAGTCAGTTCACAGTATAACTTTAAAGTTAAAAACGAATACACATCAAAATTGTGTAACAATTACAATCGAATAAAATACGATAAACTTTCGTAACAAAGCGTTTTAACAGAGCCAAATAGCTATCGCTAATAATTCATAATATAATCTTATACACTGTCGTTGAATAAATCAATAGTGCAATATAGAGAAAGTATAAAGATTGAAAACATGAACAGCAATTATGTTTCCACTTGGGAACAATTACTTAACTTTGAAGAACAAAAATGTTTAAACATGTAGTTAGTAAATTTAAAATTAAAAATTCAGTTAGAGTTACATGTAAATAACTGTAAATATGTAGAGTAAATCTATAGTTACATATTTCTCTTTAGTTGCTTTCTTTTTTTTTTTTTTTAAATCTTACAGTATCCATCGTACAGTACAATAGGACAAGTATATATTAAATAATACGTCAGGTACTTGAGTTTTATCAAATAAAAATAAGAATAATAATAAAAAGTAGGCTTTGTTCACCAACATCATTAGTGCTTTCTTTAAAAATATTCTAAAGACGAATTTAAATAAGATGAAGTCAAAAGCAACACAATTTAACCCCGGTTATGTCCTGGAAGGGCTTTCAAAAAGTAAGGTAAGGGCGATCCATCAGGGCTAGACTCGAGATCCTCCATCATCACTCCAATTGGAGACTGGTAAGGCGAAGAATGCCACGAAACCTCTGACTGTGAGGAGTAGACCTCCCTGACGATCCCATTCTATAATTGGTAAAACACTCGCTTCTTTATACAACGCTATGTTCGAGACCCTTTTGTTTCTAGATTCAAAATTCAAATTGACGCATAATCTGAGGACTCTCCTCTCTAACTTTTCCATTTCACCAGCAACCGTTGGTGAGATCGAAAACCAACAAGGGAATGCATATAGTAGCACCGGTCTAATGAGGGTTTTGTAAAGAAGGAGTTTGGTTTTCCTTTGCAAGCTATTGCTATAAAGAAGTGGCATAAGAATGTTAGAAACTTTCCTGGCCTTGTCAATATTACTCCTTGCATGCTGGTTAAACTTTAACAAAACACTAAAATTTACCCCAAGATATTTCATGTTATTTTTGAAAGACACCAAATTGTTATCTATGCGCATTGATAGATTGCGGCTCTCTCTCACCACCCCTTCCTTGCCCTTGCCACTAGCGTTCCTAAAGCAAATGCAATCAGTTTTAAGATTATTGATATTTATTCCCCATTTTTTGTAGAAAATATTTATTTTTTCAACATGGTTTTCAAGTTTTCTTAGTGCCATTAGCGGGTAGTCGTCTCTGGCGTAAACAAGGGTATCATCCGCAAACAGTAATCCTGTACAGGCAGTTAAGTCATTGAATTCATCAACGTGGGGGAAGTCGTGCATAAAAATATTAAAAAGTTTAGGACCCATTGCCGAACCTTGAGCAACCCCACTTAGCGTATCACAGGTGTTAGAAGAGGTTCCTTGTATTTGAATAAAAAATTTCCTGTTAGTTAAAAAACTATCCAAAATATGGAAGATTTGAGTTGGAAAATTCAATCTGATAATTTTAAATAATAATCCCTCCCTCCAGACGTTATCAAATGCTTTTGCCACATCAAGTGAACACGCCACCGTGCATTTTTTTCCCTGAGTCCGATCGTAATATCATTATGCACTTTAAGTAATGCATGAACCGTGGAATGCTTTTTCTTAAAACCAAACTGCAAATCTGAGATGTACTCAACAGGCATAACTTCAGGAGACTCCAATCTAGCCATAATCACTCTTTCAAATATTTTGCCCACATTGGACAAAAGTGAGATAGGTCGAAAGTTGTTTAAAAGAAAAATATTGGGTTTTTTTAATAAAGGAAGAACTCTTGCTTTTTTCCATAAGGAAGGGAAATAGCCATTGTTAATACAGTTGTTGAAAACGATTGTAAGGAATTTGATTGCATTCAGTGAAATCTTTTTCAATGCATAGTTAGAGATCAAGTCCGGGCCACTAGATCTCTTAGCCTTCACACTATGTAAAATTTCTGCTATTTCTACTTGAGAAGTAAAAATTGCGTCAGAGGGAGGCGATATCGCTGAAAGGCTGTTATCAAAAATGTAAATATTTTAAGGCTTAAGAGCTCTAGCCGACCGGACCGTGTCTCTAACCTCATTCACTAGAATATTATCATAGCTTGGAATCTTTTCCTGAAAAACTGATTTTAAATAGTTTTCAAACTCCAAGACTATTTCCTGCTCTCCAGTAATGGTGTTTCCATTATTAACAACCCTGTTGCAACAAAAGTTCTTCCTTCTTCCAATCATTCTAAAGACCTCCTTAAAGGCGTGAGGACCTGGGACAATTCCCTCCAGTCTCTTTCTAAACTGTAAATTGAGCCAAATTCTGACTTTATCGGAGATCATTTTCTTTAATAGTGCCACCCTTCCTGACAAATCAATATAATCTCTGCTCCTTCTGTTGAAATTATAGTGGTAGATACGTTTCAGCTGTTTCTGCCATACATGTTTTATTTTGAAAAGATTTTCTATGTCCTTAGGAAGATTTTTGTATTTTTTGAGACAAACTCTGGCCCTCTCAGAATGTTTATCAAGCATTTCTAATAGAATTTTGTTAAAGGAGTTGATGTAAAAGTCAATATCAGCATTTGAAAGATTAAAAGAGTGAGGAGGAAAGCTGTGTAACAACTCATCATCCAGGTCCTCTCTGAAGAGAGACCAATCTGTATTTTTAAAAGATTTTCCAGAGTCAAATTCCACAACAGGAACCTCCACTGATTCTATATTGATATTAAGCCGTACAGGAAAGTGGTCTGAAAAAGTTGGAAGGGTTTGCAAGGTAAAATTATTAACTAACAAATTAGTCAGATGTGACGAAATCAGGAAGTGATCCAAGAAAGACGCACTTCTAGGAAAGGTGGGCGTCGCTGGAGTAATATTGATCAAGGACGGGAAGCTAAGGCACTGCCATTTTTCAAAATTTTTACCATTCATATTATAGGAGCTATCACCCCAGCCAGGACTTCTTGCATTCATATCACCTCCGATTATAGCCCCGTCGAAGAGCAAGGCCTTACTCTCAATTTTATTTAGTTCTTCTGAAAGAGACTCAGATCGGCTATTGGTGGGAATATAAATGGTACCAATAAGCAATTGCTTAAGAGCTCCTCTAATCTTGACTTTAATGGAAATAAACAAGCTAGGCAATTTCATATTAGGTAAGCTAACCGTCTCATATTTCATATTTTTTTTTATCGCAATAGCTACTCCTTGGAGCGAATCATTTCGCAAAAAACTATAGCCATCAAGATGAACCCTATGCCTACTATTCAAATGCGTCTCCTGAAGAAAAGCCACATTGCACTTACAAGCTTCAAGAATTTTATTAAGTTCAATTCTCCTGCTGCCCTCTATCAAAGACGAGATATTAAAAGTTACAAAATTAATAGACATTATATATTATTTAAAATGATTTCATTTAGAAGCTCTAAATAAGACATTCTTTTTTCCTGGATAGAAGCACAGATCTTAATATTTTTCATGAAGCTCTCAATTTTTCCCAGAAGGCCCTGTACACTCACTCCAAACAAGTCCTTGGAAAGATTAAAAAATTGATTCAGTACGTTATCTTTAGAATGATTATCATTCTTAGGTATTGCAATTGAAGAGGGACCATCCTGCCCTCTAAAGAGGCTGGCATAGGACACAGTTAAGGGCGGAGGTGCTTTAGGAGCAATGAAAACATTTTCAGCTCTCAATTTCGAGTTAGCTTTCGCCTTCTGCAACAGTTCTTTTCTGTACAATGAGTACTCTTTGTACCTCTCACAGCCCCTGTAGTTGGCAGGGTGGTCCCTCTTGCAATTAACACAGAAAGGTTTCTGCCCAGACTCGATCGTTACACTGCATTCCCCTGGAAGGTGCTCGTTATTGCTTTTGATGCATTTATAATCTCCGGCGCAATTCATCGCCATATGGCCAAACTGCTGGCATCGTCTGCACTGGATGGGCCCTGAGTTTCCTTTCGGTTTTTCCCAGAACACCTGCGTATTAAATAAAAATTTTATCTTTAACAATTCAGATTTAGTCTTCCCCGAAGGAAGTCTCACCAAAAATAAGTCATACTTTTTTTGCTCTCTCCGAGAGCGAGGCGTAACCAGTCTAGAAACTCTCTCTACCCCACCAGGAATCAGCGAAAGTAACTCGTCAAGGACCTCTGTCTCCTCATACCCAGAGGAAAGACCTCTCAAAACTACATTCACATTTTTTTCCTCCCTAGGAGTAAATGAATAGGCCTGAATTCCAGGACTATCTCGAATCTTCTCGAGCAGAGCCCGATGGATCACCCTATCCTCAATAAAAATCTTGCTTTTTTGTCCTAAGTTAATAACTTTAAAAACAACATTTTTTTTCCTCAAATCAAAAACAAGTTGCCTAACATCTAAATTTTTAATAAATATCGGTGGACAAAACCTACCTTTTTTCCCTTGTGAAATCCTTATATTCGGGTTTACGTCACAGTTTTCTTCTTTTTTGTTAGCCGCTTCAACATTCGCCGCCTCCGCTTGCGCCTCGCTCTGCCGTACCGGATGCAAATTCTGCGTCTGCTTGCTTGCTATCTCCTTCAGAGAAATTTCGTTAAAAATCGCAAAGCAATTATCTCTTTTTGGTGGTGCGTTTTCCTCAACAGACACACTGCTACCTGAGGAGCGCCTCGTTCTAGTACGCTTGGCGACTTCCTGCCAGTCTTGCTGCATTGCCTCAACGATTTGATGCATGTTTAGCTCCAACATTTTAGGCTCGGGGTTTATCGCAGTTTTAACCTTCTGCATTCCATCGTTATTCAGTGGCTGTGTTGTGCATGCTGAAAGGGCAACCAATTGCTGTGCCGCTTCCGTTTTTCTAGGGCTATTCATCCTCGTCGTTAATAATGGTTTATTCTTGCCACCATATTTCAAAGAGCTTTTTATTTTATAATTTTTCTGTATCATTCTTATTAAAACGCATTATGGATTGCAATTCCCGCACTTTCAAGAATGTTCGCGCTATTTTTAGCAATGTTGCTCACTAAGCCTTGCACAAACACACACACATAGCCACAACCGCTGCGTCGACGTCAGAACCACCGCCGACAGCGTGCAACAATACAGCAATTGTAAAATTATGTTTATTTATACCAACTTTAAATGTATTCAATTTTTTAGATATCCAGGAGCTCCTCTCGGCACAAATGCAGGATACGGCAGTCACCCGCACCACCAGCACAGTCCACAGGCAAATCCCACAGGTTGCAAATTCAGCGTCAGCAACACCAGCAAGCAGCTGCCACCAGCTACGACCGCATTACCAACAATTAAATCTTAATATGCAGCAAAAACTCGACGTCAATACTCTAATATTAATTTGTTTACTAGTTTTTATTTTACTTTGAAAAACTCAAAAATCTATGCGCTTTTTAGCAACTAAAAGAAAAACACATCCACTTTGCAAAATGGTCGTCCAGTCAATCCAAGAAACAACTCAATAAAAAAAACTGACAAAGAGATGATGATATTGCAATTTGAACATGTGGGTCAGTATGTAAACATATTGGTTTGGTTTGTGATTTGCATTTCTGCGGAAGTCACAAATCCAAGTCTGCACATTTGATTCACAACAATCTTAAATGATTGGTTTAATGAAATATATTGGAAACGTGACTGGAAAATGGGTGTGTCGTAGGTTAAGAAAATACTGTAACCAATAATTATAAAAGAAAATTTAATTTAGAACAAAACACAGTTATTTTATGAATGACAGACTGGCAGCATTGCCTTCCTTTTTTTATTTATATAAATCGGCCTTGTGGCCTTCACATACAGCGTGGCACGCTTAAAGCGAAAACCCTTGTTTAAAATATTTAGTTAGGATTTTACATATTTTTAAACACAGCACCAAACATAACATGGCGATCCTGAGGACTTGAGCCTAGTGGAATTCTGATTTGAGTGTTGTCTATACGTGAAGTTTGAAGCCAGATGTCCCAATACTCCAGAAAAGAGCTGAATAAATTGTTCCAGAAACTGAACCACCCTGAACTTTTGTAAAGAAGAGTACATCCCAGAATTTGTGATTGAGACCTCTCAACAAGCACCGGGTTATGTGCCGACACCAGTCACGGCCGGACCCACAGAAGAGCAGCAACTACAAAAGAAAAAGAAGACTAGAGGAGGCAAACAAGTACGGCGACGAAGGGAACTGGACAACCTATACAGAATGATCCATGTAACAAAAGGGGATGAGAAACTTAATTTCATTCAACAGCTGAAAAAATTGCAGTCGATGCCGTTGTTAAACTCACAGGATTTAAAAATGGTATGGACGATTGAACTCCCGAGAGCTAAGGAACAAACGAAAATCACCATGAATAACAACAATAACAACAACAGCAGCAGCAGCAGTAGCAGCAACGAATACAGCATTAATAATATTATAGGGATAGATCACTTATTTTCATAGTAATGGTAATAATTTACTTTATAAATAGGCATTTTAAAACTTATGTAAAAAAACAAATAATTAAAAACATAAATTTAAATAACACAACAACTAGCAATGTTTAAAAAAATAAGAACATTTTTAATAAAGTAATCTATATTCATATATATATTATATTATAATATATATATATATATTATATTCATATATAAAACAATTACTTAAAGTAAAAATGGTAGAATTTGCGACAAGGTGTTTTTATCAAGGGTGCTTTGGGATATTATTTAATAAGTATTGTGATAAATGTCATAAGAAAATAGCGGACATTGAAAAGGTTAGATATCTAAGTAATAAAGCTAAAAGTTTTCATTATAAAAGTTTCAAATGTACTGTGTGCAGAGTGACTATTGGAACAAGAGGGTTTAATAATAGAGATACTGGAGTAATGTGTCTTAAATGTAACATGATTGAATAAATAACAGATTTTTAAGAATGGGTATGAAATAAGATAATACAAATAAATTATTGATGGAAATAGACTATGCAACGCAAGTATTAGCTAGATTAAAAAAAGAGTCCGAATAGAACTTACACAACTGAGTACATAACATATACGTTACGAGGTTTACAGAAAATAAGACTCAGGATTAAAGAGCAACAAGAAAAAGTCAATTTTGATTTAACTGTGGAAAAAATTAAATTTTTGTTCAAACCTAAAGAATTTGAAAGTAAAGAATCAGAAGAAAATAATAAAGAAAGCAATATGTCCTCATTTGATTTGATTACTGCTTCCAAGTTGATTCCTAAATTCCAAGGAGATTTTCGTGATTTAAACAATTACATTGGTCTAACTGAATTCTATCACGATACCTTGAAGGATGAGCAACAGAAACAGACATTGATAAAATTTATTCTGGCCACGAAACTATCTGAAAAAGTAAAGAATCAAATTTAAACAGAAAGCAAATCAACTACTCTTGAAGAATTTAAAAAACGCTTCAACAAGCATATAGATCTAATAAGGCTACCTCAAAACTTCACAGTGAGCTAGCACAAATAAATCAAGGTAATTTGAGTGCTACTGTATTCGGGTCAAATATCGAAAATTTATTAGCGTCACTAAATGAGCTACAGATATGTGGAGCAAGGTGAATCAAATCGAGACATAATAGTAAAATTAAATGGTCAAATTGGCTTGGCAACATTCAAGAATGGTTTAGTTGAACCATGTGAATCTATTATAATGGCAGCAAGACCTGTTAAGCTAGCAGAAGCCATTAGGATAGCTTCAGAAATAGAGCCCAATAATAGTTCTCTAATCATGCATTTTACTAAGTTTCATAGAGGTAGAAGCAATTATAATACAAATTGAGGACAATTAAGACAGAACAATTTTACAAATAATGGGAATTTTGGTAGAAATCAAAAATTTTACAGGAATTACAATAATAATGTAGGATATGATAATAATAGAGGTAGAAATAGTACTAATTTCAGAGGAAATAATAATAGAGGATTTAATAGAAACACTAATGATAACAGAAGAGGCAACCAGGGAAACTGGTGTGCCCCCGGTGGTCAAAGACCGGGGAATTCTTAAATCATAAGAAAAAAAAAATTTTACAACAAAATATTATTAATATAAGTCAGTCTAATGAAATAACAAATTATATTACAGTAAAGATAAGAAATAACATAGTAACTAATAGATAGTGGAGCAGACATTTCTCTAATTAAATTAGTTAAATTAAAGAGTAATTAAAGAGTAAGGAAGAAAATAATAATGTTGATAGAACTGAAATATGTTATATAAATGGGATAACTAATGAGGTGACGACTTCATTAGGAATTTCACAAATAAAATTATTATGGGAAGATGATAGTATGCTGTATAAATTTCATATTATAGAGGATAATAAAAACTTAGGAACAGACGGAATTTTAGGTAGATTTTTTAATTGATTATAATTGTAAAATAGATTATGAGGCGTGACACTAATATGACACTAGAAATAACAACTGATGATGAGAATTAAGTAACACCAATGAATATGCAAATGAAAGTTATAAAGGACATAAGAATTCCTCCAAGAGCAGAGAGAGTAATGGCTGTAGACATAGATGTAGATGAAGAAAGTATAGTTTGTGGTAAAGAAATTAGAAAAGGAGTATTTGTAGCAGATACTATAATTTCAGCAACAGGAATAAAACACGTGAAACTTTTGAATACAACTAATAATGAAGTTTTGCTATCAATAAGATGAAAAACTATGAGATATTACATTTTAAAAACATCTTGCCAGATGAGTACAGATTCCAAAAATTACAAAAAGAAATTAATATAGATAAGAAGGCAAAAGAAACAGTATTAGAAATTTGCAAAGATTATCAAGGTATTTTTCACTTAGAAGGAGAAATTTTGACTAAAAATAATTTTTATGAACAAAAAATTTCTACAACAGATAAAACTCCTGTGTACATTAAAAACTATAGGACTCCACATGCTTATTTACAAGAAATAGAAAATCAAGTGTATAAATTATTGGATGAAGATACTGTTGAACCTTCAGTAAGCCCATGTAACTCACCCATATTAATAGTTCCGAAGAAAAGTACAGGGGAAAATAAGAAATGGAGATTAGTAGTTGACTATAGAGCATTAAACAAGAAAGTCGTGGATGACAAATTTCCTTTAACTAGACTAGAAGATGTTCCTGAAAAATTAGGTAATGCAAAATTTTTTTCATTTTAGATATGACAAGTTTATTTCATCACCGTTACACCAAAAATCAAGACCATTGACAGCATTTTCTACTGATTCAGGTCACTACCAATTCAAACGTTTGCCATTCGGTTTAAAAATTTCAACATTAGTTTTCAAAGAATGCTATCGCTTGCACTAAGTGGTCTACAAGATGCAGCATTTTTATATATCGATGATATAATAATCTTTGGATCTAGTTTAGAAGAACATAACAATAATCTGTAAGAAGTTTTTAAAAGGTAACGTAGATATAATTTTAAGTTAAATCCAGGTAAATGCAAGTTTCTGAGACCAGAAGTGGTATATCTTGGACATCAAATAACTGATCAAGGTGTGACTACAGATCCAAGTAAATATGATGTGATAAAAAGTTACCCGATACCCATGATACAAAGAACTACAGATAAAGTATTGCGCATGTCCGCCATCTTTGTTGTGACGTAGTTCGAGCTTGTCAAAGTGGCTAAATAAAAACGTAGTCACAATATATTTAAAGGGGATAGTTTATTTATAGCGATGAAAAATATCGACATTTTTTTATTGAAACTTGGTTTATTGAAATAAAATTAATTACATTATAAATAACGTTATAATAATATTTATAATAACATTATAAATAACGTTTCAACGTTTGTTGAAAAAAGTTGTGAATTCATTTTATGGCCCGAATTCAAATCGTTGTTACTCTCATTACAATTATCTAAATCTTTAGTACTAATTTCAATTACATAAAATATAATTGAAAATTATAATTTACACGTACTATAAGTGCACAATATTAGAAATTATACTAAATTAATGCAATATTTCCTAAATGCTTGCAATTGTGCTGCTTGTGTTTACTTTTTGCTTTATCACATTTTTTTTTTGTATGTATGCACCACGTCTTACAGCTGACAAGCTCGAGTGACGTAGTGCGCAGAAGATTTCAATTTTTGCGCACGGAGTATGCTATCTGTATATCTTTGTTTCATGCCCGATACCGACAAATGCGGACGAAGTACGTAGGTTCGTAGCTTTCTGTAATTATTACAGGCATTTTATTCAAAATTTTGCTGATATAGCAAAACCATTATATCAATTGTTAAAGAAGCATGTGATTTTCAATTGGTCGCAAAGTTGCCAACAATATTTTGAGCTTCTAAAACAAAAACTCATGTCACCACCTGTATTAAGTTATCCGGATGTTTCGAAACCTTTCATACTAACCACAGATGCTTAAAATTTTACATTTCAGACCATATCTATATGGTAGAAGATTTAAAGTATATACAGATCATAGACCTTTAGTAAGTTTATTTACTCATAAGGATCCATCATCACGATTAACCAGAATAAGAATAGATTTAATGGATTATGATTTATTAGAAAGTAAGCAAAATATATCTGAAAAACAGATATATGTTAATAAAGGAAATTTTATGATAGGAGATTATGTATATCTGAAAGTAGGAAATAAGAAAAAATTGGACAAACCTTGTAAAGGTCCTTTTAAAATTATATCTCAAAACGGGCCAAACAGTATAATAATAATAAATAATAAAGCAAAAGAAGTACACTCTAACAAAAATTCACGAGAATTAACTACAATAATTGCTGGCAACTGGTTGCCTACATTTATTGTCGTTAAATCCCATAGAGCAAAATTATAAATATTTATCGTTAGAAATGCGTGAATCCTCTCACCTACAATTATTTCTTTCGCTCTCTTGTAAAAACTCTCTTCTAAAATTATTTCTTCCAATCTTGTCTGCACTTATAAAAAAAAGCTAGAAATGCGTGAAGTCTCTTAAGTAAGTTTTGAACATGGCAACAACAACAACTATGTATAGAGTCAATAACTCAGCAGAAGGCGCTACTCTTATCTATTTCAGTAGGCTTGCGTAATTAAGCTGTGACCAATCTACTGTTTAAGTTGTATGTAATTGGACACTTGTTCGAATAAACTCTTTGAAATCATATGACGTTAAAGCAGAGGTGTTTATTTAAGGGCAAGCATAAAATACCTCTGCTGGAGCGTTTTTAGGAGTATCTGAGCGAAAATACGCTGAAATAGTGTGAAAAGTAGGGGAAATATACACATTTTAAGACTCTCTGAGCGAAAACACGCTGAAATAGCGTGAAAAGTAGAAAATATACATATTTTACAATTCTCTGAGCGAAAACACGCTGGAATAGCGAGAAAAGTAGAGAATATATATATTTTAGGGCTCTTTGATCGAAAAAACGCTAAAATAGCATGAACAGTAGAGAGATATACATATTTTAAGACTCTTTGAGCGAAAACACGCTCAAATAGCGTGAATATTAGAGTAAATATATATATTTTAGAAAAAGACGCTGATTTTCAGACAAAATTGAAAAACCTCACTGCATAGCGTGGTTTTTTTACAAAATCGCCAATAAATGTGAAATTTCACAACATTTATTGTAGAGATTTTTTAATCAGTTTTTAGAGTGTACATAATAACAACTTAATAGAAGCAAGAAACATGTAAAATAGTGCTAAAATTAAATGTGTGTATGTAATGATCTAAAAATAATTTTGCCATTTATGGTAACAAAATCATTTTTCTTTAAAGGGTAAGGGTGTTGTGTGTACAACACAAAAGCAAATATAAACAAACAAATAATAATAACAAACAGACCACCTAGTCACAAGCAAGGTCATCAACGTAAACAAACCTTGAAACACTGAGCACATGTGAGTGCAATATGATCAAGCTGAGTAGTGCAGCATAAGTTAAAATAATAAAACGGCATGAACGTAAAAGAAATAGTAATTGTGAATGAATCACGAATTTTAGCCAAGCGCAAGCAGCCACTAGCGGTGTTGGCAAAGAGCTGATGATATTGTAATTCGAACATGTGGGTCAGTATGTAAACAAATGTTTGGAATTGCATTTCTGCGGACTTAATTTAAAAACACAGTTATTTTATGAATGACAAACTTGCAGCATTGCCTTTTTTTTATTTACATAAATCGGCCTTGTGGCCTTCACATACAGCGAGGCACGCTTAAAGCCAAAACCCTTGTTTAAAATATTTAGTTAGGATTTTAAATATTTTTAAACACAGCACTAAACATAACACTATATTTAATTAGTTTATTAGATTAATCAGCTTATCAATCATATTGATTGATTTGTAAATGCAATGTTTTCCTGAATAAAAAATTATTAAAAACTATCTTTATTCAATTTTATGTACACAAAATTAAAGAAAATTTATAAAATTGTATGTATATTAAATTAAATAAAGGTATTTTTGATAAATTTTTTTAATTTTCAAACATAGTTTAACATTGACCTTTATTGATAAATAAAAGTAGTATTTAAAAATAGCTAAGCTCTAAAAGAAAAAAGCTTGAAGAAGAAGCTAGGAGCTAAAACACAATTTTCAAAAAAATGAACTGAATCTATCTGAATCTAGCTGAATCTAGCTAGCAGCACTGATAGTGAGTGTGTCAGTCTGCTTTACGAAAGTCATAGTATAGCTCAATAATGTATACAGGGCTATCACATTTTTATTATTAAATACTTTATAAATTAAATCTTTTAAAAGTTCTAAAAATATCTTATAGCTGACAGCTAGTGTGTAAAATCAAATTGAGTTTAATAATTTTGTGGTTTAAAAAATGCTTTTAATGCAATGTGGAGGCAAGGCGCATTATTTATCCCAAGGTGATATCAGAATTTTAACTTCTCAAACGTCAGTACATTGTGAACTGTTCAAATCTAAAGATGAAAGGCTCAAACATAATAGGCTTGAGCTGGCTGTAGCTAATGTCAAAAATCGACGAAAAGCTAGTTCAAGTTCTGCCAAATACTCAATTAGACCAAAATGACCTGATCGAGCTCGTCTTTAAGGGCCAGTTTTTTAGTACGAGTTTAAGGTCTAGTCAAATTGAGCAGACCTTAACTCACCACAATTGGACGTTTAAACTTTGTTTAGTCAAAAAAGAACCACATTATTTGATAATTTAAGTCAATTTCATATCAACGAATGCTAAAATATCTAGTTTACCGAGTTTAAAAGTCCAATTTTGGTGAGTAAAGCTAGATTTAATTTGACTAAAGTTTAAACTCGTTCTGAAAAACTGGCCCTAAGTCATTAAAAAATTCGCCAATTTGTATATTAATTAGTTTTGATTAGTTTGTTCAGTTTAATTTGTGATAACAGGAATGAATCGCGAAAATAAGTTGATATTAATTTCATTTAAATTCGTTTGAAGCTGATTCCTTACGGAACATTCGATTTTAATTGCTTTCGCTGCAACCCGATCAAGTTAACGAAACTTGACGATAAAGCTGGCTTGACCAATTATGGGTTGTACGCATCATTTCTATGTAGTCGTATAAAACTTGACATTAGCTGCAGCCAGCTCGAGCCTATTATGTTTCGGCCTTAAGATAGCGTTTTGAAGCAAGGAAAACAATTAAAATTATATTCTCCAATTTAGCGGTTCCAAAAAACAAATTTTTGACTGAACGCCTTAATTGAATTGTTCATTTCATAACATTAATTTTTTCTAAATTAAGGTCAAATTTATCTATAATTTTAAGTCGTTATATTATAAATAATAGTATAATATTATATTTAATAGAAGAATTATTAATATATTGAATTAAAAATATATCATTTGTATTCTTAAAAAAAATAGTTGCATGGTAGCCCTAGCATGAGCGCCTGCATTGCTAAAATTATAACTGCGCTCATTGTGCTCAGAGCCGCCTAAAATCAATGTTGCATCCACAGTGATATAAAAATCAGGCGTTTTATAACTGTAATCGTAAATACTGTGAAAATTATTCAGTTACCGTATCGAGTTTGTATTTTGTCATAAAAAACAAAAAATTGTTGATATATTTTGACTGTTAAAATTTTGAGGAAAAAATATTTATTTTGTTTTTTAGTATTTTACGCAAAAATAAAACTTAAAATTTGCCTGATATTCTGCCATGTGAGAAGTTCTAATTGTACTTGCGAAAAAAGGTTATACAATTTTATCAATATTCGCCACGTAACTGATATTTTGTTACATATTTTATCTTTGAACGTTGAATATTAAAGGCTGTACGTTTACCCCAAAGTTGAAACAAAAACATACAAACAAATTTGCGCTGTTAGACGTCAAAGAATACATAGATTTTGTAGCTATGTCAAATAATAAAAACCCTTTTAAGGAAAAATATGCAGAATGTGCAACACTGCTTTTTCATTACAGCATGTTCTCGCTCTCACGTGTTCTGTACATCTACGCTCTTTGTCCTCTCAAAATTTTCCGCTCCTCTTTCCGCTTCACCCCTGAATTCATCAAGCAGACGGCAAAGTGCACTGCCTGCCCTCTGTCGACGCACGGGCAAGAATTCTGGACGGCCCTAGTCTAATGGATAAGCTGATTCACTTAAACTCACGCAGCCGAGGTTCAAGTCCCCGGATAATGATAATTTTTCAATTTTCATGGGTTGGAAGTTCAGGAAACATGCTCCTCGCCTCCATACCCGCTATTTTTTTTTTATAAGCATGTCCTAGGGCGGCATGCCAAATGAACTGCCGTGGCAGCAATGCAGCATGCTTTGCTTTGGTCTCTCAGGCCGACAAATCAATAATCGGAAAATCAGGAGACTTGCTCGCCTCCACACGCATTCATCTCACGGTATTTATTCTGCATTCTTACCATGAGATGCTTGCAGCATTGCTGCTAGGGCAGTTCATTTTGGCAGACATGTCGCTAGAAAAAAGAGATAATAAGTGCGTGTGGAGGCGAGCATGGTAGAAGAATACAGGTATATGCACCAGATGAGAGCATACTGCCGGAATTGTCAAAACGAAGCAAAACTTTTTCTTTATTTTCTTTTGTTTCCATTCGCCACACAGCTAAATTTGACAGATATGGCAGTATGGAAAGAGAGCACAGTCAGCGCTGCATATACCTCTATCCTTCTACCATGGAGGCGAGCATGTCTCCTTATTTTCTGAGGTATGTTGCCGGCAGACATGCAGCAGGCCTGCTTTTCCAACTGGGCTGAAACAGTAACACTTAGGCCTTTTCCACACTTGGTCAACGCAACTCCAACTCAAGTTGCTAGCCTGTGTATTTATACCGGAACCTTCAGATTAAGCAACTTGGACGCAACAAGTTCTCGACACGTTCTCAACCTGTTCAACGCAACGCGGCTTTCCGCAATTTTCATCGGCGACTTGTTACCTCAGTTTGTTTGTTTTGTGAATTCAATTATTTTTCTATATATTAATTAAGGTGAATAAGTTAATTAGTTCTTTTTTTCATTAATAGAATCTAAAAGAAGAAGAAATAGTTTGAAAGGTGTATGAGCAAGTGCAAGAAGTCCAGAAACATGAGTTATCATATAATTATAAGCTTACACATGTTGCATGATTTTTGAAGCAAGTATGAAAGCATTTGGCTTATAGTTGCATTGCTTATCAACTTTTTCGCTGTTGCGTTGAGGTTGCGTTGGAATTGCGTTGACCAAGTGTGGAAAAGGCCTTATACTCGCGTCGGTCTCACAGGCCAATAACTGTAGTAAATTCTGACACATTAACTCTGCACATGCGGTCACCCTGCAGTGAACAATGCGCAACAAAAAATAAAAAGCTACTAAATACCGTAAAGTTGCAGTGACGTTAATTTTTCAAAAACATCGAATTATTGATTTGTCGGCCTGAGAGACCAAAGCAAAGTTTTAGGCCATTGTACTCATTTTGGTGGAATTTAAGGAGATTTTACTGATTTCATAAAGTTATTTTGTATGGGAGGTAGACGTGGTTTTCATTGGATTTTTATAAATTTCATACGTAAAGTGCCTATTACAGGTTCAAGCGTATGTGCAAAATTTAAAGTAATTATATTAATTTTTGTGGGATTTAAAGATATTTTACCGTTTTGATAAAGTAACTTTGTATGGGAGGTAGGGCTAGTTTTAATCCGATTGTGCTCATTTTCAAACTTAATCTTTATTTTTGAATAAAAAGCTAATATATTGAATTTCGTTACGATAAGTCTTAAATTACGGCTGTTATCGTGATCACATACAAACAGACGGACAGCCGGACAGCCGGACATGGCGAAAACGACTCAGGAGGTGATGCTGATCAAGAATACATCGTTCATATTTTCTATACCTGCTACGCCTCCTTATAGGCGTGACAAACAGAGTGACAAAGTTAATATTCCTCATACGCTATTTATATGCGTGGGGCTATAAAAAACAGTTACGGCACGAATTGAACAATTTGCAGACACGGATACCTTTGTCTGTTCTCAATGGGTCAACTTTGTAATTATGGGGACTGAAGTCTAAATCGTATCGAAATGTATACAAAAAAGATACAAAAGATTCGCAATAAGAGTATACTTATATAGTAAAAAGTTTATACTGATATTCGTGGTAACCATTTTTGTTTAGGACAGTTTTTTTTAAATTTCAGCAAGTCTAAGGGTTAACACACCACGAAATCCTTTCGTTATGGGTACTACAATGAGCCAAGGAATATTTTAGACCGAGTTTATCAAACACTTGTTGGTTTTGTATGGAGACCGACCCGGCCTAGTATACATATGTAAATTAAAACAATTATTGCTTCATTTAATATTTTATTGATTATTTTCTTTTTTAACTATTTTCCAGTTTGATTTCTTATAGATTTCTTATTTTTTCCTCTTCTTACAATCTTTTTAGTTCTTAATTTTTTATTTTATTATTATTTTTATTATTATATAAGTATAATTAGCAAATATTTAGCATATATTTAGATCTTAGTTTTTAGTTATTTATTAATAATTTTTTAATCTATAAGATGAAATTCTTTCAAACGTTTATGAATATTTTTGTGACTGGTTTTAAATATTTTTTGTTAGGCTTACTAATTTTAATGAATAATAAAAAGTTCTACAATATAAGGAAGTTCATGTCTTGTATATGTATGTATATATGGAGTGTGTGTATATGTGAATGTTATATATATGATTGTGTTAGTGTGTAGAGAACATTTCACTCAATGCTATGTATTCGTATTTATAAATATTAACATATGGCTGAAATATTATTGAACAGTTTTTATGTTTTGCTTTTTTGGTATGAGATTTAGTAAGTGTTTTTCAATTAATGACTTTTTTCCATTTAAAATTGTGTACATTCTGGTTGCTTTAGCAGCATAGTAACAAAATCATTTAAATAAAAAAATTATGAATGTTGAGTAAGTGACTTTATTTACTTGTTCATTTCCTTGCATCAATTCGTTTTACTTAGTATTTTGATTGGTCATTTGACAGATTTCCAATTTTTTTAGTTTAGCAAATTTGAATTGAATTCACAATATTAAAACTTAAACAAAATTTCAAAATAGTATATTTTTCTTGCAAATTGTGACATTGAATATAGTTACCACTTAGTAATTTTTTGGTTTTATCATTCATTATAATTTTATTTTTAAGAAATTGTTTTTCCAAAAGTTTCTTATATGAAATTTAATTTGTTCATAAGTAATACATTTTAGTTGAATTGGTTGCTTTGTCAATATTTTTATTTTTTTTTTAACAATCAGATTGGACAATTATGCTATTTATTTTCCTTTAATTTTTTAGTTTAATAACATTGTCATACGAAAATAAACTAAACAAAAAAGTGAATGTTACCCAATTTCAATTTTAAGCAAGGATACTTATGGCGTTTTCGTTTCTCGAAAAAATGCAACATTTTTTCTGTCCTTTTGGGAAATTCTGCTCTCTTGAGAAAAAAATAGTGACCTCTAAAATTAAATCGTGTTTTTTTCTCGAAAATGTTGACCTCAAAAGTAGAAAAAATTCAGAACTCTCAAAGAGGGCAAAAAATGTAATATTTTATCGAGAAGCGAAAACGCTATTAGTTAAATTAATATTAGTAAATAAATGCTTTTAATGTAAATGCTTTTAATGCTAAATGCTTTTTAGTAAAGCTTGAAGTGTTTTTCGTACATTTTTTCAAACTTTATTTTTCTCCAAAATATGTACTGATAGGATTTTAAAATGAGTGATGCGGTCCACACTTTAAATAATATTATTTAAAAAGTAAAAAGTCTGTATTTTGACATCTTATGTCGACCAATCAATATACTAATATGTACTTTAATAAATCAAAATAAATACATATGTACATAATATATAAATTAAAATTACAAAATTTTTATAAAAAAAATGTATATATGCATGAAAGTTTAAATTTTTTCCAAGCTGGTTTTATAAAATTTTATTTTAAACACATCGACTATCTAACATTTTTATTAAATATATTAATTTTAATAAACAGAGTTTATATTTTGTTTTTTTTTATTCTTATTTTATTTTTATTATGAATGAACAAGATTTTTACTGAATAATTTACGAATTTTTTTCAAAATTTTTGTATATCTTTTTTTTTTTTTGTCTTGGTGTGAGTAATATTTTTTTTATTGTGTTTTAAATATTTACATTTTGTATTTTTTTAATAAATAGATGCTTGTGTAGGTATTCGATTATTCAGATTTATTTTAGTTAGAAATGAGCTTAAGAATCTCAAATGATATACATACATGTATTATGGTATATTTGTAGGTTTCTATATAATATATGTAGATCGGTCTACCTTTGTTTATTCTGCTGCAAGTTTGGCAAAACTGTGGATAAATGTTCAATTTTTTTGGGATCTACCGATTCCGTTTTGAAAGTATAACACTTACCGCTCATTTTGTATTGCGAAACAGCACATCAACGACGAAATTCTATTGCTGCTCGTGTCTTGCTTGTCGTTAGTGTGAGTTTTTGTGATACAAAATGAAGCGATTAAAATAAGATTGATAGTTTATCATAAACTTTAAAGATAGCTCATCGCAAAGTAAAAAATGTTTCATTCGAAAATTTGTACACTGAAAAAATCAACATGTTTAAAATTAAACACAAAGTGTTAAATTTCATTGTGTTCGTGTTCATACAAAATTTGAAAAATTTCAAATACCCAAAAGAAAACCGAGCGTTTCACTAGCGCATTTGAAGAGCTCTCAAAAAGCAATAGAGCGCTTCGTTCTCCTTGTGGATTGCGCATTTTTTAACATTGTCATGTCATCAGATGTAAGCTGTAACTACAGTAAAGGCCCAATTATAATAGACGTAACGTAATGTTTTCAACTGTCATCATGACGGGACGCAATGTAAGACAACGTTATAACAATTATAATAGGCAGTAGCCAGGCAGTTGTTTGCCGTAAATAGTTGCACGTTCCCGTACAAGTTCAATTAAAACTTCGTCATCCATAGCTGTAGATTTATAGAACTATCACATAAATAACGAAAACTCAACAAAAAACGTAGTTTCAACAATACACATTACACACTAATCGAATCTTATCTCAATGTTCAGTTGCTTTTTGACAAGACGTAATGTAAAGTAACGTAGAAATCCAAAATGCACGGATCTGTACTTTCCGTCCCGTTACGTTACGTTTATTATAATCACTTGTATAAGAAAGCATTGTTTCAAACAATAAGTGAAAGAACGCACTGCTCAACTGACATTAGATCTCTTCTTTTATTATAATTGAACCTTAAATAAGAAAACGCAGCGAAAGCAGAGCGCTCCGTTCTCCTTGTAGCATATATAGAAACAGCGAGAACTGAGCGCTCTCCTTGTAGTAAATTCACTGTTGCCAGATCAGCAGATTTCCCGCCAAAAAAGATGATTTGAAAGTTTTTTGGCGGGATGAAAAATTTCAAATGCGCTGGCCGAATTTTTAGCGGATTCTTTATTTATTGTTTTATTAAATTTAGCTTAATTATTTTTAATTTAATAACGATGACCATACATCGAAAATATGAGTAGTCAAACACTGATGTTGAATTATCGCTTAGTCAGCTCAGTATTGTAAAGTCTACAATAATAATAATTTTAACTTTCAAGATACGACTTAATAAGCCACCAGGAGTGCTGTCACGACTATAATATACCCCAATCTTATATATATTACGCAAACGCAAATTTTATACGGCGTAAATCTTTTTGAGTTCAAGTCCAATCTTAATAAATTTAGTATGGTTTGGCAGGTTTAGACCTGTAGATGTGCAAACTGCACTTGTTAATTCTTAAAAATGAAGATTTTTTAAATGATAGTGAGTTAAAGTTTGCATATAATTGTTGTTGTTATTTTGGTTTTTCTCTTCTTAATTTCAGCATATGCCAAAAAATATGTGAGGTACTTAGCGCCACCTATTGGCAAATAGCTATGAAACTGTTATACTGAGGAATAATATTTTATAATTTCACAGCTACAACTATGAACTGATAAATTCAATATCAAAGTGATACTGGAATGATTTCTTACAGTTGAAAAATTATTTCTAAACTGTTCGGAAATTCTTTATAATTTTTAAAAATTATCACAAAACTTTAATAAGAAATTGGAAACTAGTAATGAAACATTTTTGTTCAAACATTTTTCAACTGGAAATCAAAAAGTATTCTTACTCCTGTATATTTAAAATAAATTTGGGTATAAAATTAATTATGCTAACATTATATCGTCGTTGCGCGTGCAATACCGCGTATATTGCAAAAAGGCCAAAATTGATTTCATTTCAATTTTAATCAGTTGAAAATCTATTCAATAGCTTAAAATAAAATCTAGGTAGGTTTGATTTTGGCGTTTTTACGCCACACGGCCTTACTAGTCATATCTAATGTTGATTGGGTCGAATGCAATCGATGTCAGCAAGAACATTATTGAAGAAAGGATTGATTTAAAGTAGTATATAATTTTAGTGTTTTAATTGGAACTTGAATTGATATTTTTTGTAATTTGTTTATAATTATAAGTATTTATATTTTGTTATAAGCACACTACGTTATTAAATGTAAAAAAAAGATTAATTACCGGATTTTAGCAAATTTTTCGGATTTTGATCAGCAGTAGCTGGTCAACACTGAGTATATTCAAAAACAAAGAGAAAGCAGAGCATTTTTTTTCTTTTTGAAACATTTCAAATTCAAGATAACATATTGTCAATCGGCTGTATCGAGCGTTCGAACGGTCAAATACGAGGCCTGTCCTACAATGCGTGACAACATGTAGGACCATGTGAACCCCGCTAATGGAACGCGTCTTTGGCTTTTGTTCTTTGTCGTTTTTTTTTTAGAACTGCTGTTTGGTTCGGAATAAGTCAATTCCGCCTTGTTTCCTTTTTATATTGCTGTTTGTGCTTTGTTGTGACGGCCGTAGCTTAGTAGGTAGAGTGCGTGGCCCCTAAGTTAAAGGCCAATTCCAGTTTATTTCAATTGAATTAATTTTTCTGTTCGGTCGTCACCTCACTGCAGACAAAGGCAAACCTCAGAGAGTAAAAACTGCTATGTAAAGCTTCTTGAGAACATAAGCCGTTCGGAGTAGGCATTAAACTTGTAAGTCCAGTTCTCGATCATTTGGGATCAAACATTTAATAACACCCCCAATACAATTGATCAATAGATGCTAGGTCAAAGTCCTTCCAAGGGCTGAAATGGCCAGTTTATTTACTTTTTGTTTGTGCTTTTTGCTTAAGTGCTACGCAATAGCTTCGGAAAGTGCTTACAATACAGAGCTATATTATCGGCGCTATTTGTAATGAGAAAAAAGTGCCTTCAAACAGCATACAGGCAAAGCTCATCCAAATTTTACTTAGATATATTTTGAATACTCTTGTTTTGGTTTTAAGCTATTTTTATTTTAGTTAAGTATCGTTTAACTAAAAACAAATGTATTCAAAATATCTGTGTCGATAAGCAATAATAGCTTAACTTCATCCTTTTGCAAAACGAAACGAAGGCTGAACGTGGTATGCGAGACATGGAAAGCAATACATTTTTGCATATCAAAAAATATTGTCGCTCATTTCTTTCACAATGTTCAGCGTTCGTTCCGTTTTACTTAAAGTGCAGTAAATCTGATTTCAAAGTTTCGAGAAATCTTGCTTAAAAATTTCCAATCGCCATAAGTTATATGAAAGGATCTTACGTTTTCGTGCCATAACTTTGGCTGAGGTCAACGCCTGTCCAACCGCATGTGAAGACCGTGCAAATCAAATTTTATTAAATACTAGTAAATTTTATTTAAAAATACTAAAGTTATTTGCGGACATTTTATAAATATTATAAAGCCTTCGAACAAATAATTCTAAGTTATGCATAGAAAGTTGACAAAATTTTTCATTAGGCGCAAACAGTAATTAAAACATTTTAGTTTTAATTGAAAAAGCGCTAAAGAAATGTGAAATTGTTCTTTTAAATATTAACAAGTTAAAAAAAAAATCTAAATGAAGAAGTATTTACAAGTGATTTCTTAATATAATTCTAAAGGCGCGCACAAATTATGAACAGTAAATATACTCATTTCATTTACATATATTTGATAAATTTCACTAATAAATCTTAATATTTTAAAGAGAACTGTTTCATTATCATGCAATGCGCAGCTGCTTGGTTTTTCTTCTAAGAAAATTTATTCTATGAAGATTTGGTAAAAAGTAATATTATTCGAGTCATCGATGTTCTTAAGCAGTCATGAGCAGGAAAATAAATTTAGTGAGCCAATGTTTTTTTTAAACTCATTGCTTTTGCTCATCGTTGCAAAAAAAAAGAACAAAATAAAAAATGTTAATGCAATAAAAAACCCCAATAAGGGTTTTATACTGATTTTCTATTTCTATTAAAAAATTGACCAGCAACACAAAAACGATTCATGTGTGTTTGTGTGTAACACATGTAACGGCACAAACATCTCAAGCGCAGCTCTTGAGTAATGGTCTAATTATGTTCGCGTAACGCAACGCAAGGTGGCCGTAGCAAAAGGCGGATTGCACGTAGATAATGCAGACGTACATCTACTTAAAAAACTTCAACTCAGCTGCTTTTGTTTACAAAAAAATAGGCGTTTTTAATTGGCGGAGAATTATATTTGTTAGCAAATTTACCGCACTACTAACAAAAGACAGAACAAAAAAAGAATTGAGCGTTAAAAGACACAATTTATCAGCAAATTTACCGCACATAAACTTGCTATGAAAATGAGGCTATCACCACTGTTGTCACATGCAAATTGTAAATAGTGGTAGATTGAGTATAGGGAAGTGGTGCAATAATTCAAGAATAGCGATAACTCTCTTTTTTAATAATTTTTTGACGGATGATATGGATTTTGGCCTCCTTAATCTAATTCTGCCGCTCGCAATTGGTTTAGAACTTATAGGCCTCCGAATTTGAAAAAATGGCCTAAAAATCTTGCTGTTTTTTCAATTTTCCAACAAAACTAAGCTTTATGGATATCAAAACAAATGTAATGCGAGTATCTATTCAACAAGGTATCAAACATAAAAATCAATGCATAAAGATATAACTTTTTTTATACTTAAAATCACGCAAACATAAAGCTTAGTTTTGTTTGAAAACTGAAAAACTAGCTACATTTTTAAGTAATTTTTTTCCAACTTTAACTCCTACACCAAATGCGAGCGGCCTGAAATTTTGAGATTTAGATTTTGGAGGTCAAAATCCATATAATCCGCAAAAAAATTAAAAATTAGAGCTGCCGCTATTCTTGAAATGTTCCAAAAAATTTCCAAAGCCAGTATTTTTTGTTTAAAGTTCTAAGTTTTATTGAGATAGAAATATAAAAGCATAAGAACAGCATTGTATTTTATAATAAATTTTATAAAAATCGAGTCAACAGTCTGCTTTTGAGTTGATCGGTCGTCTATCTCAGTATGTCGCAACTACGTTCGCATTGCATGATTTGTAACAAATCTACAGCTAAATTAGCAGCCGTATGCTGCAGTGTATGTAAAAACTTTCACCATAAGTTGTGCGTAAACATCGATGATAATCTGATTGATTTAATAAATAATCATCAAAATGTTGTTTTTAGTTGCTCAAGTTGTGTAAATAACTCTACAAATTTCAGTGACATTTTGAAAACGTTAATCAAAGACGTGAGTGAAATCAAAGCTATTTTGGGCGCTGATGCAGAATGTTTACAAAATAAAATAAATTTGCCGAAGAATAAAGTGTCATTGCCCTCAAATTCTAATGCTTGCTTGAACGTAAACACTGCAGAAAAAGTTGTTCGTGTTGATGCTTTGTCAACCTCCCTGCCTTCTGTGCCCGAGGGAGAATTGCTATTTTTTTCGCCTGCTTTTTTGCCTCCATTTCCTACTGCTGCTGTGCCAAGGTTCATTTATAAGGTTATGGCACTTGAGAGAGATTCACTCTTTTTCCGCCTTTGCTCGAAATGACACTGTGTTTTTCTTTGTTCTAAGCATTCATTTTCTTCATTTTTTTTCATCCATTCTGACATTTCGACCGAACACACGCAAGTTAATGAAGCCGTCAAAAATGAAATCGTTGAGCCAGAGTCGCGGTGACTTATCGCTAAAGTAAAATTGAATAGAATCTATTTTATTTTTTCTCTAACGACCGATGATTTCCTCTCTGAGTACAATTAGTGCTGCCGTATTTTGCGAACAATTGAGTATGTTCAAAGACAATTTCATAGTTTTTGCTATGTTCTCACGTTTCTTTTTTGTTTCGGTTTCACTTACACAACAACAAAAAAATGGCTGCTAACAAAACTATACTATATAAAAGCAACCCTGCATCGTCAGTCGTAATCGCTTTCATTCTGGACGGGTTCTGTGTGTCTGGCGACCAGAGAGGATCGTTAGTCGTAACGACTTTTTATTCTGTTCGGGCTCTAATGTGTCGAACTCTTGCACTCTCGCCAAACCGGTTTTGAGTGCTATTGGGTCACCAGCTCAAACTGCTACTGCTGCTGCTGTCTCATTACCATCGTCGGATGTGTTGTTGCCTGCTGCTGCTGAGCCTGTTGCATCTATTTCTCTATCTGAACCACTCTCTAACGATAATGCTCAATGGACTGAAGTGAGGAAAAGAAATGTAAAAAGTTTGATTTTGTTGTTGGTCAGAACTCAAGCTCAATTTTGGATGTGGTTGATAACAAACGCTGGCTTCACTTGTCATCGTTTATGCCGTCTGTTAGCGAAGATAATAAGGCTATTCACAGTTTAAGCGTACTTTTTACAAATCGTATTTATAGCATTTGTTATTGTTCAAACTGTGAGCACCTCGCCATGTGACTATCGTATTAAAAAATTATGCAACCCTGTGATGTATGTGATTATGCGGCTGTAGACAGAGCATAAAAATACGAGGTACAAAAAACACGTCCAAGGGCTACTTTTATTTAAGCGTGCCTGCGTATTTGCGTTTGTATGCAAAACAACAACAAAGCAAAATACGCTTTCGTAAATTGGCGTACAAATAGCAGACCATCGTATTTAAACTGTGAATAGCCTTAATGTTATTGTATACGTAATGACGCATACAAATCTTAAAATAAGCCAAATTGCCTGCTACAAAGTAGTCAAAAGGGATGCGCCAGTAGGGCTGTTAAGAAAAATAACGTTTAAGCTTGGAGTTTCAGCATCGGAATATACAAACGTTTTTAATGCATCGCTTTGGACTTTAAATGTTAAAGAGCGCCCTTTCGTAAATAATTTTTTTCTACGAGAACGAGACCCACAGCCAATGGTATAAATCCTAGTGTCAGCGTAAATAGCAATAATCTCGGTTTTAAAATATACTATCAGAATGTTTCTGGCTGTGGGTCATCATCATCTATCTTTGCTGTTTCATCTCAATACGAATATGATGTTGGTGTTTTAACGGAGACATGGTTAAACAATACGTTTTTTGTCAATGAATTTTTCGATACTCGTCAATATCATGTTTTTCGAAAAGATCGTGATGCTGCAAAAACTGGTTGCCAGCGTGGTGGAGGTGTCCTGTTTGCTGTTAAACACACTTTGCAAGTTTCATCGTTTATTTTGGAAAATACTGATTCACTCTTAGATCAACTTACAACGTTAAAATAAATGGGTCTTTGCATGCGTTGTACGTATGAGTTTCATATATTCCGCCTCTTAGCACATTTGAGTTATATAAGTTGCATGTTGGCAATATTCATAATTTGGCCACAAAACCGCTTGGAAGCAACCAGATATGTGTATTAGGTGATTTCAACTTAAGTAAAGTGACCTGGTCCTTTGTGAGTGCTGAAAACGGTCTTATTTCATCTAAAGTTACTAGTAACTCAGAGGTTTATGTCATTGATAACTTTTTCGACACAGGTTTAATGCAAATAAATAATTGTTATAATAAATTAAATAAAATTCTGGATTTAGTATATATTAGTAGTAATATTAATTTTAACGTAACTGAATCAATGTTTCCATTATCTTTTTTTGATATGCACCATACTCCATTATCTATTGAGTTAAGCTTTTATGAATTTTTATCGCATAAATCAATTAAATTTAAGTATAATTTTAATCATTGTAATTGGGAACTCATTAACAGCATAATTTGTGATATTGATTAGACCAGAATTCTTTCTGCTTTAAATATCGATACTGCTTTTAATTTCTTTAAATCGTCAACGTTGTAAATTTGTACTTTGAATAAAGTGTCCAAACTTCCCTGGTGTACTCCGAGTCTAAAAAAGGTTAAAAAATCTTAGAAAAAAATTTTACAATAAGTATGTTGCTACTGGTAGCACTGATTTTTTCATTAAGTATCGCCATTATATGAGAGAGTTTAACTTTCTTGACAATTATCCGAACGTTATGTTCTACAAGAATCAACATTCCAATTCTGCCCTGGACACAGCGAACCTTTTTGCTGAATATTTTCAAAATAATTTTGAGCCAAAAACTGATTATGCTGGTGAATATGATAATGAAAATTTTCATTGCATTGATTTGGGTTCGTTATCTGATTCTGAATGTGATGTGGTGAGTGGAATTCGTAATCTAAAATATTCTGCAAAATCTGACATGGACGGTTTTTCTGCTTGTCTTTTCAAAAATTGTTGTTCTTCCTTTGTTAAGCCACTTCAAATAATTTTTAATAAATCCCTTAATACAGGAATATTTTTATCAGGTTGGAAGGTGTCATCTATTTCACATATTTTCAAGTCAGGAAATAAAAACAATATTGCCAATTACAGACCGATTTCAAAACTTACAACAGTTTCTAAACTTTTCGAACATATAGTCAAACAAAAAATATATTTTACAGTCAAATGCCTTATTTCACCATTTCCACACGGCTTTGTTCCATGTCGCTCGACAGCGACGAATCTTGCTTGTTTTTCGGAATATTGTATCTCCGCTATTCATTCTGAGTGTCAAGTTGATTCAGCTTATATGGATTTTTCCAAAGTTTTTGACAAAGTTTCCCATTCATTATTAATCAATAAGTGGGCCAAGCTTGGTTTCCACTCAAAAGTCCTAATGAGGTTGACGTCATATCTTAACAAAAGAAAAAGTTGCGTTGTTATTGAAAATTATAATTCTTCGTCATTCATAGCGTGATCTGGTGTACCTCAGGGTAGCATTTTGGTAACCACTGTTATTTATATTATTCATTAATGATATCAGATCTGTTGTTATGCATTCTAAAGGCCTACTATTTGCGGATGATCTAAAGATTTATCTCAAAATCATGGATTTATCTGATTACTACTTACTGCAGTCTGATATTGACGCAGTTTCTAACTAGTGCGTAATAAATCGAATCTGTCTCAATATTGAGAAATGCGTTTTTGCCACTTTCTCTAAGTCAAGTCGACCTCTTCCTACTACTTTTGTATTAGCTAACTCAACATTGACATGCGTTAAGGAGGTTAAGGATCTTTGCATAATTTTTGATGCTTTTTTGTTTCCCCACTTTTGTTTCCCCACTTAAATTACATAGTTCCAAAAGCATATGCGTTGTTAGCTTTCATGCGGCGAAATAGTTCAGATTTTTTAGATGCCTATACTCTAAAATCTATCTTAATTTCTATAGTTCGCTCAAAGTTGAAATATGCTTCTTTCATATGGAGCCCTTTTATGATATCCATATCTTACGGCTTGAACGTGTCCAAAAGTCTTTCATTCGATTTGCACTCAGAACTTTACACTTCGAGGATCCTATTCCCTCATCAAAGCCTCTTCAAAGTCGACGAACAATTTCATCACTATTATTTCTCTATGATCTGGTATCGGGTAACATTGATTGTCCTGCATTGTTGAAATTGATTAATTTCAATCTTCCATCTAGATCGTTGCGAAGATCAGATATTTTTTATTTAGAAACTTGTAGAACAAATTATGCTATAAATTCTCCTGTACATAGAGCGTTATCAAATTTTAATGCTTTGCCGGCTCATTGTAATATTGATTTTTCTGTGTCTATATTCGAAATTAAAAGTTTATTAAATAGCCCTTTTTAATGCATTGTTTTCCCTTCTTATATATTTACTATTTTTATATTATATTATTATTACTGTAAGTCTGTTCATTGACTGAAATAAATAAATAAATAAAAAATTATTAAATAGCGTCATTGTAATATTTTAATATACTAATATTTTAATGTACTAATTTCTGACAACTGTGAGCACAATTTAAAGGAAAAATATTTATTAACAGCGCTGAAATCTTTAATATTCACCTCAGATGTTTTTGATTCTTTTAAAAGTTAAACAATTTAATTTAATAATCAGTTTTATTGAAAACTTCTTCAAACTACTCATCAGCCAACTCTTTTTTGATTCACGGAATAATACATTAACACAAATTATGCCTTAGGGCATATGTAAAAATGGCATGTACTTGTTTAACTTGTATTTACATGCAAAACAAAAACAAAAAACTAACAGGCAAAATAGCACATTTCAGAATGAGCAAATTAAATCTTAATTAGCATGAACTGTGAATTGCCCAAATATATTTCAAATAAGTATATAGTTAACATTTAATTTTAACTGAAGAGGAAATGTAGCTATTTCCGAAACATGCTGTCTAGTCCGCTGTGTGATTGACTTTGTACAGAGTTCTTGTTCTTGTCCACAAATGATTACAGTTTACATGCAATTATTTATGAAAACTTAAATTTTTAGCTCTATTCTGGTTATTGACAACTGTATAATCATTGTTAAGCTAGTTTTTTATGTTGTATTTTTTGGTCCATGGAGTTTTAAACATCCAAAATGTTTTTGAAAAATTAATTTTTGTGATTATTTTTTCTGATGTTGACAGTTTTGTCAAGTTATGAGCTTTCGTTTACATTTTAGAATATAACTCTTTACAGTTGTCAATAAATTTGCAATTGTCAATCACCAGAATAAGGCTATTAATATCCAAAATAAAAAAAAAAATCTTAATACACACAATTCATTTTATTTAAAACAGCTAGCTTAAAATAATATGCAATATATTTATATAAGAACCAGTTTTTCAGTACGAGTTTAAAGTCCAGTCAAATTAAATTGAGTTTAACTCACCAACATTGGACATGAAAACTCGGTATAGGCAAAAAAAAAAAAAAAAAAATTATATGATAATTTATACGCATTTTAGCATTCGTTTAAGTTAAAAAGTTTAAGATCTACCACAGTTGTGATAAAGTGACAACACTGGCTGCCACAAGACCCCAGTGCCGACGTAAGTTCAAAATTAAATTTAATTTTATATTTGTTATACGTTTATCTTAAGGTTGTGAAATATGATTCTGTTTTTATCTATACTGTTCTAAGCTTCGTTACGTGGTGCATAACCAGATACATACAAAGCCCATACAACAGAAATTCTCGTGGCGTTTGCTATGGAAACCTTGCGTTGCGTTACGCGAAAATAACTGGACCATAAGGCTTGCTTTTTGTTGCCTTTGCATGCATTTGTTGTTGTTAGCAAGTTAGAAATTTGGTGAACGTCGGTTTTGTTGTTACTTTATGTACGTATTGTTGTTGTTAATTTTTGTACGTGTTGTTGTTGTTATTTCTTGTACATGTTGTTGTATTTATTTTTGTACGTGTTGTTGCTTTTACTAATGTGCAAACACCAAGTCGATAAAACGAAACAAATTTGTAGCTGAGCCAACTGAGCCAATTGAGCTTCTGGAAGGAAGCTCATGTCTGTTCTATAGGCATTTACCCTAGGTCTACACGAGACAAATTGTCATGACAATTTCAATACACTCACACATTTTTTACTAACACATTCATATTTTCTCAGTTGTCAGCTCAATTGTTTCAACATTCAGGCAGACAATTGAACTAACAACGATTTGACGTAGGCTGACATTTTTTGACATTTTCTTCTGAAAGTGAAGAACAAGAACAGAGAAAAATTTAAAAACCAAAGGAAACGTCAAATAATACAACAATTGTCATTTATTGAGCCTGTTCTCACGCGCCTTACGTTAGGCGGATCATCGGATTAATTTTGACGTCTACAGGTAAGGTGGGAAGTGGGAAGGTGACAAGTTACGTGAGGCAGCATTTTCAAAAATTTTAAAAATTTTGCGATTCATTTTGACGTCTGTTACTTTGAAGTTTCATTGTGCCTCATTTTCCTCGTGGTTCCCTTATGTTTTAGCGCAAATAAATTTTGTTTTGCATTGGTTGGGTTTTCTGTTTGCGTTGCTGTTTAATTTAAGACTTACAAAGTAATGAATTCTCCGAAATTTAACACCACATTTATGGACTGTTCTCGGAATGCAAAATAAGGCGGGCTTAAAAAAGTCGGTAGTAAGAACACCTGACAGATGCATAGTGTCAAAATAACGCCATTACTCTGCCTTTTTTAAGGCGAGTGAGAACAGGGTCATTGTCTTGCAATTGTTAAGCCCACCTGCGTCACGCTCATAGAAGTAAAATATAAGGAAGCGGTGTAGTTGAAGTGAAATGAAGTATTTTACAAACACAGTGAAGTTGACACAAACACAAAAACATTCAAACAGAGCCGCATTTAATTATGTAGTAAATAAAGGCGTAAACTATTTTTTATTTTTTAGATGTATGCTTACTATGCAATTTTTATATAGCACCGTTATATAATATGTTGCGTTACCAATTTTTTTACAGAGAAAAGCATTGCTAAAATAAAGTAAAAGACATGAACTCAGAATAAAACTGAAACGACAAAAGTTACTTTTAATGATTTTTTAAAAATTCATTTCAAAAAACTATTCTTTATAAACTATTAGATTGATATTAAAATAACACAAAAACTTAACAACTAAAATACATACCAAATTAAACTCTTTTAAAATAAAAAGTTTTGTGTAGTTTTTTCCGAACTGTCGGCTTTTAATTAGTTTTATTTATATAAAAATACCTAGTTATAGCTTGTAACCTTAGTTCGCTAATCCACTTTAATTTCATGTTAAGTTTTCAAAGAAATGGTAAACAAATAAATAACTTTAAGCTTATCCCAATATGAAAAAAAATTAAGGCCCTTGCCACCCTAAATAATGAATGCGCTCAAGAAGCAGAACTTGTGTTTTGACAGATGCTCTTCCTCAAAAATGGATTTTTTTTTGCTCGGGAAGGGCTTATGTCAAAAAACGACGCTCTATCTCGCTTCTTCAGCGACGAAAATTCCTTCTACACACGTATAGTGTGTGTGAGTATAACACCACTTCCTGATCTTTTATTTCTATAGTCACGCTAGACAATTTGCTTGAAGTTGACAAAAATTTGACAACTAATACGGATATAAACAATTGTTATAGCAATTGTTACGTGTAGACGCAGCGTAAAGCCGACGTTATGGAAAATTGTTTGTCAAATGTTGTAATTGCATATAGAATTGTATTAACAAGTCCTGTATCGGTTGCATCAGATAAAATAAGTTTTTTAAAATTTCAGATAATCAAACATTATCTCCGCAATTCGATAAAACAAGAGCGATTGAATGGTTTAGTCACAATATCAGTTGAATATGACATAGCAAATCCAATTCAATATGATAATATCATAGAACAATTTTCATCATCAAAACACGAAAAGATGCCTTCTACTGAATAATTTCAAATATAGCAACATTTAAAATATCCCGAGTAAAAATATTAGCGGACGAACAGAATTTGAACATAGGCCGCACGACCGTACAAGGGACGAACATGGCCTAAAAATAATCCGAAAAGCCTTGCTGTCGAAAGTTGGGTCCAACTACGGCCGTACAAGGCCTAAATTTATTTGTACGCCTTGTACAAACAAAATTAAAAAACAAACGTATGCGCAAAAACAAAAGTAAACCTCTCTGCGCGATGTCAATGCTGATAGTATCGCCTCTTGTGTGTGGCGCAAAAGAATTTTTTGGCGCAAAAAACTGCAAAAAAAAATAACTCAGTTCTGTCTTATGTCGAGTTAAGCAATTATTGCTTATTGAGACAGGAATATGTTGATATTTAAAATTATTTAAATTCTTGTATGAAAATGAACTCATTGAAATTGATCACATTATGGCCAATTGTAAAACATGCTGACTTTTTCAGTATTGATAGGTATAAATCAAGAAAATACTTTTTCAATTGTTAATAAAGTATAAAGGTGCTTTAGAAAGATAAAACAAATTGAAGGAACTCGCGTTAGAGGTACCAATTAAATAATTTAAAATATTATTTCTCATAGTTATGGTATTCATTTTTGGTTTCTGCCCTACATTTGACATTTAGAACTTTATTGTTTTAAAGCATTTAAGTAAAAGCTAATCACGATTTTTTATTTTGTCGAATGACTCTTTCTGCACAGAGAAAATATACATTTCTGATATTTGAAACTCATTTGTTTTACGATTTTGATGAAATATATCTCTACGATTTTCTTTAGTGCAATTATTTACTAAAAGTTTCTCTAGTACGAGAAGCAATTCTATTCCGAAAAGAATTTATACAAAATGATTCATATGGAAATAAACTTTATAATGGTCTGACAATACATATTTAGATCAACGCAATACAGCCTACTCGATTGTCACATACATATGTACTAAACTAGGTTTATATGTATTTAAGTGGCTCACAGCTTATTTTATGCATTGCATACTTTCAACTTTAGAGCTTCCCAGTAGTTCTGTTCTTAAAGAAATCGTAAAAGAATCATACGTCATTTTTCAGATTCATTGACGAAACATGCTGATTCGGCCATACATTTCATTGACGAAAATCTCATATAAATGTTCCAAATTTGTGCTGGAACGCAATGCAGAACGTTGTATAAATTTCGTAAGCGAAAAGAGGGAGAAATGTTAAAGGGAGAAAAGAGGGGTTAATGAAGTGGAGACCGAAATGTTTAGGAATCTCATTAAAATATTGATAAAGTTGATGAAGTTTCGTTTATGAAGTGAAAACCGAAAGTTTTAAAAAAAATAAAAATAAAATTGCTAGTTAAAAATTAATTGTGCTAGTTTCCACAATTCAGTTGTGAATTTTTTGTTTCAATAATTCTTAAATGTAGTAAAGAACAAAAAAAGCGTAAAAAACCATGCCCGAAACCATGTTGATAGTATAGCGCACTCTTCACTAGACCACAAAGGCTGACAAGGAAGTTTTGTTGCATTTTAGTTTTGTTCAACCGCGTACAAGAACACATGTTTCTAATTTGTTACTTTGTTTTTTTTTTTTGACGAGCACGAGACAGAAGCGTTAAGGAATTTTCGATAAGAAACACAAGAGGGAAGAGTTATCGCTACCTCTCCGTTTCCTTTGCTGATTTGCTCTTTTTGTTTCTTTATTGTTGACGAACGAATCCAGATGAGATAAAGTATGTTCTTTATCTATTTTATTTTATAAGATAAATATTCTTCAAATATGTTATTGACAAATACAAAACAGACACGTTTAAGAATATTCTGTAAGTTTGGCCTATGCAGCAAGTTTCTTTAAGAAATCACCAAAGAAACAATTTTTCGATGATGCCCGATAGTGCTGGGCTTATAACAGTGTGGGACAGCTTTACACCAGTGTCGGGCAGCTTTGCACACTTGAGATTGTTTTTGTGCAGTAAAATATGTATTCATCTCACCTACAGAACGATCAAAGCTTCAGCCCAGTAAAAAAACATGCGATCGTTCCTATGAGGAGCAACAACAGAGCGCTCTTTTGCTGTTTTATTCTATCAAAAAGTGAGCACTTGTGCTCTTGTGCTCCTTTACTGTTTTAAAAAATCAATAGGTGAGCAATCAATGAAAAAAAGCACATAAAGTGAGTCATGTGCTTTGTAAGAACTCGATCATTATTTGCTGTGAAAAATCGGCCATTATAGTCTAGTGGAGAATGCGCTAGACTAACAATCCAGAGGGCCTTGGTTCGACTCCGGGTTCGGGCATGTTTCTTTTCACTTTCTTTGTTCTTTTCTACATTTAAGAATTATGGAAAACTAAAAAATCCACAGCTAAATTGTGGAATTAAAGGACAGGAACAACTAAGGGCTGAAAATGCTTGCCGAGGTTAAGGCATAACACACACTAGCCTCGGTTAAAAGCGATTGAAAGCATTATCTTTCACGTCTGTTTCGTCTAATCAATAATTCACGTATGGTTCCAATCAATTCCTCTAGCTAATCTATCCATTTCCTTTCACGTCAAAGACCAAACCTTGTTTGTATAAGGCGCATGTTGGTTCTTTGATCTTTTAAAAAAAAAAACAAAAAAAAAATATTTTAAATATTCCTTTGCAGATCCATTTGAATCATTTATTGATCGCTCCTTTTGAGCTCCTCTGGGATGTTAAAGGGAGCGCTACCCTTCCTAGGACATGCAATGTTAAAAGAGAACCCAAAATACACCTAGCTTGGATCAATAAGGAGCACTCCACTGTTCCTCCGGAAGCACTCCCATATCGCTCATAGGATGATCCACTTTTTTGCTGGGAGTGTTCAAGCGAATGTCAAGCAGATAAGATCTGCGCTTGCGTGTTCCTTGGATATATTTTATTATATTTGTGTCGATAAGCAATAATAGCTTAAGTCGATTTAAGATAGAACTGAGTTATTGATATAGTTGTGTTCCAGGTATATATCATTATGAACACACAAAATCTAGAACTACTAGCATGACCTTAGCCAAAGATATGACGCAAAAACAAAAGGCCCTTTCATATAACTTATATGGCGATTGAAAAATTTGAAGCAAGATTTCTGGAAACTTTGAAATAAGACTTAAGCTGTTATTGCTCATCACCACAGATATAACGTAAGATTACACTGTATAAAATTTTATGTATGCAAAATTTTTGGAAGTATATATGAAAAATTTTTGTATTTTTAAAAAATAACGGCATGGCGCGGCATCAAAGAGGTAAAATTAAAATTATGCAATATAAGGCCAATATAAGGTAATTGTGGGGCATGCGATGGAAAAATTAATTAATTATTTAAAGGCGGCATTTCCACATATCATATCATATAGTGATCAGTTCGAAGTGCATATAATAGTGCAGTTTGGCCTTGGCAAATCACAATAAGCAACATAAGCACAATAAAAAAACATATTTGTTTTTTACTATTAGCCTGCCTTTTTACATTTTCGTCTGCTTATCTGTATTTCACATTATCCGTCTGTCGGTCTGTTTCCTTTTGACATTCCATCCACTACTTATTTATTTAATTTCGCAATACAAATCCGAGCAAAAATATCCCATAATGCCTAGTAAGATTTCTACAAAAAGCGCTATAGCACTACTTTGTTTTCAGTGTTAGCTTTAAATTGCTCATGAATACATACTCAAGATGAGAAAGTATAGGTGTGCAAAGCTGCCCGACACTGCCCGACACTGCCCAGTAGTTCCAGTCTTGAAGAAATCTCAAATGAATCATGTACGAGTTTTCTTGATCCTTGACGGAACATGCTGATTTGGCCATACATTTCATTGACGAAAATTTTATATAAATGTTCCAATTTCGTGCAAGACGCAATGCAGAAACGTCGGGATTTATCATGCACGAACCCAATATCGAAATATTGAGTAAGTTTCGTTAACGAAAAGTAGACAGCAATATAGAGAAAATTCGTCAAGGAATTAAAATCGAAAAGTGTAATAAAATTCTTGAAGGAATGCTTTACCAAAACGTTGAAGAAGTGAAAACGCTGTATTATTGCAGTTTAGCCTCTGAACGATTCGGCGAATTACAACAATCATGAATATCTTCAAGTTGTTGTAATAGAATGGAAAAAGTTAGGCGCTGACAACCGCTGCTTTGCATTATATTTTGTATGAATTTTTTTAAGTCCAGCAGCTCATGCAGAAACTTGCTTCAAGAAATCATCACGAAAAGTTCGTCAATGATGCCGCGAACTACTGGGTGCTTTACACACTTGAGATAGTATTTGTGCAGTAAAATATGTATTCATCTCGCTTACAGAACGATCACGAGCTTGCGTGTTCCTTGAATATATTATATTATCAGATATGTTCTACATTCCACTTCCGAGTGGAAGTGAAAATAAATTATAATTGAATTCGATATTTGGTGTTATATATATAACTATTTTTGTTAATACATTTAATTATATTAATAATTAAATAAAATACAAAATGAAAAAAGTGATATGCAGAACACAATATATCGAATTCAATTATGATTTAATTTCACTTCCACTCGGAAGTGGAGTGCAGAACATGCCTGTATATCTGTGTTGATAGGCAATAACAGCTTAAGTCGATTTAAGGCAGAACTGAGTTATTGATATAGCTGTGTTCGACGTATATATCATTATAAACACACAAAATCTAAAACTTCTAGCATGACTTTAGCCAAAAACATGACGCAACAACATAATACCCTTTCATATAACTTATATGGCGATTGAAAACTTTGAAGCAAGATTTCTCGAAACTTTGAAATAAGATTTATGCTGTTATTGCTTATCGACATAGATATAATGTAAGATTACACTGTATAAAATTTTATGTATTCAAAATTTTTGGAAGTATGTATTAGAAAAATTTTTTTAGAAAATTACGGCATGGCGCATTGCATGGTTTGTCATAAAGAGGTAAAATTTAAAAAATAATGCATTACAAGGCGTTACATTAATTTGCATAGCTAATTTAAGGTAATTGTATGGCATACGATGGAGAAATCAATTGAAGAGCTTACTGCAAGAACATGATAAGCCACATAAAAAATATTTTGAAAAAATCGGCTCTAAAAATTTGAAAAAATGTGTTTTTATGTAAAGAAATGAAATTGAACACGGAAACTTTTACAAATTGGTTATAAAATTAATAAGAAATAGTTAGTTAAAATCTTTTCAGGGTTTGTTGGCAATGCATTGAGTAATGTATTTAGAGTAAAAAATTGATTTTTTAGATCATGTGGCTTATCACGCTATTGTAATAAGCTTTTCAATTATTGATTTAAAAGCAGCATGTCCACATATATCACATATAAAATGAAAGCATCTTACGTTGTCAGTTTGGCCTTGACGAAGCACAATAAGCAGCATAAGCACAATAAAACACATATTTGTTTTTACTATTAGCCTGCCTTTTTACCTTTCCGACTGCTTATCTGTATTTCACATTATCCGTCTGTAGGTCTGTTTCCTTTTGATATTCCGTCCACTACTTATTTATTTAATTTTGCAATATAAAACCGAGAAAAAAAAATCACATAATGCCTAATAAGATTTCTGTAAAAAGCTCTTTGGCACTACTTTTTTTTCAGTGTGAGCTTTAAAGCGCTCAATAATACATACTCAAGATGAGAAAGTATAGGTGTGCAAAGCTGCCCGACCAGGGTTGATATTTTCGGTAAAATTGTACTTTTTTGGTACAGTATTATATTTTTCCTACTGCCAAAGTGTTTTCGGTACATTTTATTTCACTCTATAATAAACACAGAATTTAGAACTCTAAGTAAGCAAACAATTTAATTAAAAAAAATGTATATAGTTCTGAATTTTGGTACTCTGTAAAGTACTTAAAAAATGATTTTAAAGAGTCGATTTTTTCCAATTTATATAAAAATGCTTAACCCTTTATAAGGCAGAGAGAATATTTTTCCCACCAACATTAGTAGTTCATTTCAAGTATACAATAAAAATAGCAAAGTCTCACAGCATTTTTGCTCTACTGCAATGCTTAAAGTATTGGATGATATAAGGTCCCCTTATGATGATGGTCAACTAATTCTGTCGTGTTTGCTTGATTTCTCTAAGGCATTATAGTGTCACTGTAAGTCATGAACTCTTATGTCAAAAATTGAAATACCTCTTTGGTTCTGCGACAACGCTACTCGTCTCCTAAGTAGTTATTTGACAGATAGAAAACAAAATTTAAAGGTTGGCACTAATTTTTCTAATTACGGAGCTATTTACTGCGGTGTACCCTAGTGATCGGTTCTTGGCCCGATCGAATTTGGAATTCATTACATAGTCAATTAAAATCTATTCAGTTGAAAATGCTTTTCAAACATTCAATACTAAGGCATTTTTCATCGCCTAATTTCTAATAAAAGGTCAGTTTTCTTCTATCTCTTTCTTACGCTCTATCTCAATATCTTTTACTTCATCTTACTTTTTACATTCTTTTTTCCTTTCTCTTTTTCTTAATATTTAATTCCATCAAATTTGTTAATCATATTTAATTTCCATTCTAAATCAAATATTGTAATCAAAACTCTTTGTCATTGATCTTTGTACTTTAAAATAACTAAGTTCTTAGTGTACTCATACAATAAAGGCATAAATTATAAAAAAAAAATTATAAATTATAAAATTATATTTCACCAAAAATTTTGGTGGTAAAATATCATCTCAGCCTTATAATGGATAAAAAAATTTTTTCAATTTCTCTTTCGACAGCAAATGTTAAAAGAATATTTTATTTTCTAAGTTTAATAAAAACTAATTACAGAAACAGACTGCAGATTGCAACAATTTATTTAATTTAATTTAAGCAAACTATTTTTTAAAATCTAGTGAACTAAATGCCACTATCTATATATCAAATGAAAAATTTCTAAAATTTTGACTGAAAGTGAAGAACTGCTTGACTGAAAAATTTTCCCATTAATTTCTTTCGTTGCCTTAACATAGAAAGGCCCTGAATAACATTAAAAAATTTTTTCGGCTGGATTGTGTCAGATTTCGGATGATGGGTGGATGAACTAAAGGTATCTGCGAAGAACCTTATTTAAAAAATTTGAGTTGCCTTTCTATATTAAGGTAACGAAAGAAATTCGCACGTTTATAGAAATTTTCGTTTTTTATATATATAAATACCTCTAAACTTTATGTTTATATGATTTTTTTATAGAATTTATTGATTTCATTATATGAATATTATAAGACCTCTTGTCTTCCTTTTAGGACTTTTTGTCTTAAATTATTTATTTAAAAAATTTTATTTATTTTAATAAAAAAGAACTATCTTCGATTGGGTCGAAGCCTAGAAACCTCCACAGTATATTCGTAGTTATTCATGTTTTTAAAGTTTGATGACTTCACTTCGTATCAGTCGTGGTGTTATTCAAATTTTGCGAAAACTCAAATGCAGAACACGTTTAAGATATGAAAGATTATGTGTTAAATATGCTGTTAATACACCCATTTTTGTGGAATTTATAAAAGTTATGCTACTTCAATTTCAATTTCAATTTTATTTAATTAATTTGTTAGCATATAAGAACATAGGTCTTTTGCATGCCTCTACTATAACAGTAAATAACAACTAAAAAATATCATTGAGCAATGAATATAAAGTAATTTAGTAACTTAAATTTAATATAAAAAATTTATATAGTTTAAATAGAGTTTAATATAATTTAAATAAAAAATCAATTTCAATTTAAATTTATATAATATTCAACAATTTTCATCCTTTTTTGATAATATAAAGAAAAAACATAAACTGAAAAGCAAGAATGAAGTAGTTAAATGAAGGAAAGAAAAGAGAGAAAAGATAGAAAATAGCTATGAAAAGTGTTCGAAAATTAAATGCTTAAAGGCCTTTTGGTTGGAAATAATTTTAACATGGTTTGGCAGTGAATTCCACAATCTGATAGCGCTGACGAAAAACAGCCTACTAGACCTTTTGTAATAAAAGCGAGGTATCAAGAGGTTGAGGTTTCTGTTGACCTACAGAACTGAAGTTTCTCAAAAAGATAAAGTGGACGACGTGAGTAGATGATTTTGTGCAAAAAGATACAATTTCTTGCTTCAAGATAGCTAACAAGGCTACGTCCAAGTAATTTTGCGCAGAAGGAAGAGATATGGTCAAACTTCTTTAAACCATAGACATAACGAGCCGCATTATTGAGAGCAACTAATAACTTGTGTAACGATCTCGAGTCGAGTTTGCTATAAACAACTTCAGAATAAGTTATAATTGGCATCAGTAGCTGCAAAACCAGTTTTCGTCTCATCTCAACGGGTACAAACGATGCCGTCATTCAAGGTTCCTTAAAACAAAGTATATTTTGCTCACACAAGAATTGATGTGATCCTCACAGGACAACGAGGAGTTCAATTGAAAACCAAGATTTGATACCTTGCTTACGATTTTTAATTCAGTGTTATTAAGGAATATCAAAGGGAATTCAATATTTATGAATGGAGTGCTAGATATCGGTAAAACATATGATTTTAAGGGATTTAGCTTGAGTTTATTTGTTCTGGCCCATTCTGTTACAATGTTCAAGACTTCATTCATCCTAACACATAAATCTTCAACGAGGCCAGTAGGCCTAGACAAATACAATTGAAGGTCATCAGTTGAAGATGACATCAGTTAAGTCATCACTTAAATAGTTACCTAATAAGCGTACAGAAGTATCAGAAAACCCGAAATTAAACTTCAGTTTCCAGCACAATATGGAGTGGTTGACAGTATCAAATGCTTTTGAGAAGTCCAAAAGGCAAAGCAAGGTCAGATGCTTATTATCAAAGGGTACTCTAATATCATCTAAAATTTTAACTATGGCTGTGGAGCAGCTGTGCCCAGGATGAAAACCAGACTGAAATTTTGACATAAGACCATTTTATGTCATTTTATGTCATTTATGTAGTCAGAAATCTGTTCAGCCATAATAGACTCACAGATCTTTGATACAGACGACAGTAAACTTATTGGTCTGAAGTCACATGGCTCAATCGCATTGGATTTTTTTGCTATTGGGATAATTGTTGCCACTTTCCAGATCGCAGGAAAGCAAGAGGTAGTAAAGATATGGTTTAATATATGCACAAGATGGCTAAGGACGAATGGCAATATCAATTTTAGAAACCTCATAGAGATACCATCCTCGCCTGAGGCATTCGATTTTAATTTCCTGACACAACGTACTATATCCAGTTCACTTACAGTTACAAATTCAAACTCCATGGGAAAAACAGAATCAGATCTAAAATTATCAATTGATGGAGTAGGTTCACCAGATATCAAATTTGCAGTGAAGTTATTATTCAGATAATTGGGATAAATTTGACAAGCATCATTTCTTTTGTTACAGATGCCTATACTTTTCAAGTTACTCCACAAGCGTTTTGAGGGTAATGTGGGACTTAACTTTGACCGATAAAATTTCTTTTTTGACAGTCTGGTTGCTAATGACCATAGCAATCATTGCACCATAGTCAATAGACTTGAAATTACGAAACGAAAAGTATGTATCAGTAGCGGCAGGTGAGAGATTTATGTCAAACGTGCAGAATATTCAATCATGATCTGATATAAAGGATAGCTGATCGAAGAGCAAAACAGAAGAAACATCAGACACTACAAATACATCTAATAAGCTGGGGCAAGCGTTGTTTGCAAACCTAGTTGGCATAGTTGTATTTACTATATTGAGTCCAACTTCGGCCAAGCTGTCAAAAAATTGTTTACAGTGATTGTCTTTGGATAATATATTCAAATAAAAATCACCACATAACACTAAGTGTTGAAATTCTATAGCATTCTTGGATAACTCACTAAATAAGGGATCTAAACAACAACTACGGTTGGGGTTATAGACGCAAGAAAGGAAAATTTTAGTTATGTTGTCATGGATTTCGAAATTTAAATAATCAACATCTGAGCCGTTAGATTTGCCGAGAACATTTACATTTAAATGTTGCTTACAATATATTGCTACCCCACCACCTTTTTTATTGCATCGATCATTCCGAAACAGCTTGTAATTGTTAAGATTTACAAAAGAGTCATTTACATCGCTATGAAGCCAAGTCTCTGAAACACAAATAACATCTACCGACGAATTTTCAAAGACATATTTAACAAAATCTACCTTAAACGGATTTAAGCTCCTTGCGTTAAAATGAACAACCTTCAGTCCTGAACGCTGTTGGCATAAAACCTCAATCATCGTTTTCTGATTTTCGTCAGCACTGAAAATAGTGTTAACTATGCCTGTTATAGATAGGTAAACTGATGACACAATAAGCATTTATTTTAGAAGAAGAAAAATTAAAGTAGAAAAAAATACATGAAGATACAGGGCTAATAAATAAAACAGAGATCTGAAAGTATAAGATTAAAAAAAAAAATATTGATAAAAAGGATGATATATAAAAAGTGGCATTAGTCAAAATCTTCTCCATCGACGACATCGCATGAGAATTCCAGCTAATTTTATTTGTAGCGCCTTTTCTTTGCAATCTGATGTAAACAGAGCCGCGTAGCGTAAAAGCATTGAAGATTTTTTTGTTGCGCTTAAGGGCGATCGCAGCTTGCAAAATTTTTCTATCGCTTGGATTGAGGCCCTCATGAATGTAAACATTATTATCTGAATCGAGGCCTGCATTGCGCAAGTTGATAGCATTTTTGGCGCGCCTGCGATAGTCACCGAAAGCTTTCAAAGCACGGTTTCTATCGAAAGGTGTATAGAACTTTACAATAACCATAGGGCTTTGGTTAATTGATTTCGGTTTAACTCGAAAAATGTCTTTAATTTGGGGGGATAAGAAATCAATCGATCTACAGATTTGATTGAAGGTACTCTTTAGGTTTTCACTAAGAGAGAGGGGCACTCCAAACAAAACCGCGTCGGCAGAGTAATCGATAGCTGTGTTGTTGTTGCTGGTGCTATTAGTCTTTAAGAGTTGAGCAAGCTCGTCACATCGAGAAGAGAGAGTGCTAACTTTTTCTTCGAGTGCGTATATTTTACTGTCGTACTCTACAAATTTAGCACTAATTGAAGCAATATCCGTCTCCAACTTTCTGAAGCTGCTGGAAAAGTTAGACGTTGCGGAATTAATAAGGTTATCAGTATGCTGTCTGAAGCGTTCTTCAAGAAGTCTCAATTCCTCTCTGGCATTAGTACTGAGACGCTCTTCCAAGGCACTGAGTTGATTGCCAAGTGTAGCTGCGTTGCTGTTCATTAATTTCGGTGTGCCGTCATTTTTGTTTGAACTTCGGGGAGCAAGCAAAGAGTATAAATGAGTACTACTACTCATTTATACTCTTTGGAGCAAGTTGCTCACGCTGTTGTCGAGTCAGCATAGGAGCGGGCGTCATTTCAACAGTCAGCAAGACAGTGCTTTAGTTGAGCGCAGAATGTAGAGCGATACACTAATAGTTTATGTCTTTTCTTATTTTTCTGGTTTTTCGACTTTTTTAGTTGTTTATTGTTTGGTTTCTAATGATACCGATAGCAATCTTGAGTTATATTTGCTTTTTTTTTCTTTTTTTTTCTTTTGTTTATATAAATTAAGCACAGTTTTATTTAATATAGGTAATAAATAATACACTGCTTTTATATCATAAATTTTTCATTTATACTTGTTCGCGGATATTTTCATATTTTCATATTTTTCTTTTTTTTCGACTTTTTTAGTTGTTTATTGTTTGGTTTATATTGCTTTATATCACAAATCTTTCATATGATTTTATGCGCGGATATTTTAAAAACTTTAACTTATTTTTTTTTATTTTATTTAAAGTTTTCTGGACTGCAAAAAATAAACGTCCGTTCTCTTCAAACACCGCAACATGAATGATTCGATTTTCGATTTTGCCAAATTCCAAACTCAAAGTGAAGTTTTATATTCTTAGCATATGTTGAAAATTTTAATTTATTAAATTAATTTTTGCGGAATTTTTAGAGACTTAACCGTTTTCATATGGTTACTTTGCTTAGGAGGTAGCCTTGGTTTCTATACTATTTTGCCAAAATTGAAATATTTGGTGAATATTTGAGACCAAAGTTCATACGCAAAATTTCAATTGATTAAATTATTAGTTTTTGTGGCATTTTTTAAAGTCACTTTGTATGGGAGGTTGATGCGTTGTTTTTTTGATAAATTTCAATTATATTCTGAATTTTTGGCGGCCAAAGTTTATGGGCAAATTTTTAGTCATGACAGTAAATTGTGTCATTTTTAGATATTTTAAAGATTTGATAAAGTAACGTTGTATGGGAGGTAGACGTTGTTTTTATCCGATTTGAAATATATGGTGAATATTTTACTTCAAAGCTTGTGTGCACAATACCAAGTATCTTCAAAAATTTTTGTGGCGTTTTTAGAAATTTTATTGTTTGAAAAAGAAGGCGTGGTTTTCATCCGATTTTGCTTATTCTTGAACTTTATCTTTGTTTTTTAATAAAAGTAAATATCGATGATTCCATATCAATTCGACTAATTTTGAGCAAAATCTGACTTTTGTGTTCCCGATTTTTTTGAAACTATGCAGGTAGTAGTGCCTATAAAAATAACTTAAATTTTGTTTTTGTTTTTTGCGAAATTTTTTTTTAAAAGCAATACACTGAAAATATTAAAAAAAAATATAAAAAAATACAATTGGTGCATTTATTCAAATAGATGTAGTTTTGAAACCGTAAGTTGTACAGAAAAAAAGAATGCTTATATTTCAAAGAATTTGAATTTGTCTTCTTAGTAGTATATATTTTTTTGCAGTTTATTTATGGAAAATTCCTTTTTATTTTGACCTGAAATTTTTAGTCACATTTTTCATAGTCTTCTCAACAAATTTTTTTATAGTGTAGTATTTAATTAAGGCATCAATTGTAGGCATACAAAAAATGGAATTTTCGGTATAAAAGAAAGAAATCTTTTGTAGGCATTTTTTTAAAAATTCGTTAAAAATAGCAGTCTTTGGAATCTTTGGAGTCTTTGGAGTGTTGACAGACAATCGGAAAGACTGACCTAACGAAATCGGCTCAGGTGATGCTGATCAAGACTATATATACTTTTCTATACTTGCCACGCCTCCTTATAGAGAAACAAGCAGTATGCGTAGAGTAAACAACATTTATTCCATACGTTTTATTTTTCATTTAGTACAATATTTTCTAAATTTGTATACCAAAATGAAAAAGTCATTCATCAAACCTGTGCCCGACACTGCTTTAGAACAACAAAACTCACAGGAGTGCAAAAGAGAATATGGTATCATTTAAAAGAGAACAGAAAATGTTGCAGCCACGGTTTAAGCCCACGAAAATAACGTTTTTTTAAAATTGCTGTAGCTCAGTCGTTATTCAATTTATCAACTTTGGGTTTTTTTAAGGTGAAAGCAGACGTAATTTTCTAACTTTTTCGTATGTTTTTAAGCTTCGAGTTTTTTTATTCCCCCTCCCAGAATGAAAAAAATGGTTACGTAAAAATGAGAAGGCAAACGGAATGTCGTTTTTCTTGAGAACCAGATTTCGTATCGAAATTCTGTGGACGGCATGCTGTTGGTAATCACGCCAGGCAGGTCCTTAACTAAGATATTTCCAAAATATAAAAAAAATTAAAAAATAGAGCGATTTAAAAAAAAAAATTCAAAAATTATGTTTTTTGTGGCTTTTGCCCCACCTTCTCCAGTAGTAGAGTTAGCCGAATTATCCTAGTTTTTGATCTGCCTGACGTGATTACCTACAAAACGCCGCCCGCCGCATCTTCATCCGACTTCTGGTTCTCGAGAAAAACGACACCCCGACTCGTTTGAAAAAAGTGATTTCGAGAAAAAAGCATGCACTTCGGAGCGAGTGAATATAGTGTTTTTCAACCGCAGGTCATTCCTTAATTTCATCTCGCAGCTTATTTTATGCAATCACTTCTCTCTGTTACGGTACTCTGTCTAAAAGCGCTGTCTAACGGTACTGTTGATAGCTATGCCTTCGTTCTATTTCCATAATTGCTTTGTGTTAGCTTTTTAGTTTGATCCTGTTGCATGAAGTATCTTCTTCTATGATTTTCTTTAAAAATGGCAATTTAACACGGCAGCTCGCATAAAAAATAGCTCAATAGGTTACTATCAATGCCTACATAGAGCGCTTCGTCTATGAGAATCGATAAGGGCAGATAAGCACCAAACAAAATTTTTAATGCAACCCACGAGCGACATATTATTGTACGGAAAATAAAGTCTAACCATGGCAGAAGGATAGAGGTAGCTGCAGCGCTGACTGTGCTCTCTTTCCATACTGCCATGTCTGTCAAATTCAGCTGTGTGGCGAATGGAAACAAAAGAAATGAAATAAAAAGTTTTGCTTCGTTTTGACATTTCCGGCAGTATGCTCTCATCTGGTGCATCTACCTGTATGAAACAGTAGAAAAACAGTAGAAAAACACTGAGAAAACAGTGAAGTGTGGAAAGTATTCGCCGTGTCTTGCGCAAACAGAACTTTCATGGCCGTTTAGCATGAAGCAAGCCATTCATTAGCTCCAAGAACAGATTATGTAGACTTAACTACGCCAAAGAACATGTGTCCAAGGCCACAGAGTACTGGAATTCGGTAATTTTTGCAGATGAATCGAAATTAAATTTATTTGGTTCATATGCTATCACACATAGCACGGTATGGCGAAAACCTAATAACAAACTCAACAATGAAAACATAAAACCAACAGTGAAACATGGCGGTAGCAGCGTCATGGTTTGGGCCTGCATGTCAGCTGCTGGTACTGGGAAGTTGTCGTTTATTAAAACAACAACGGAAAAATTTTAGTACCTACAGATCCTGAAGAATAATTTGTTGCAGTGCGCAGAGAATCTGGGTATAAAATCAGATTTCCGATTTTAACGAGGATAACGATCCAAAGCACAAGCGGTGTTGTGCAAACCTGGCTAATATACAACTGCCCACATTTGATGATGCCCCCAGTACATTCGCCAGACCTTAATAATATTGAAAATTTGTAGTCTATATTGGAAAATAACATCTGGAAACACAAAATTAAAAAAAAAAACGACCTAAAAGAGACAGAGAAAACGGAGTGGGCGAATATTACGCCTACTATCACTCAAAAATTAGTCAGATCTAAATATTAAAAGTGTCAGATATCATTAATTAATATGAAAAATTTTAAATAACAAGTGACTGCATAAAATAAGTTGCGAGATGAAATTAAGCAGTTTTTCTGTTTTCTTAATTTTAAGACAACTAAATATAGATTTTTAAGAATAAATGAAGTTAATTTTTAAAACTGTACTTCTTGTTCTCTTAAATGATATTATATTCTTTTTTCTATTTCTGTCAGTTTCGTTGTTATAAAGCCCTAAAGTTGAAACCATGCACTTCAAACATTGAGCCACTGTATATGATTACCGAAAACGTGTCGTAACATAGAATGTTAAATATAAATTTCTATGTTACGTGACATTTTTCTAGGTATAAGCTTGCCACTTGTGTAATATTTTTACTTTTCTTTAATTTCATGTTGATTTGCAACCAATGACGTTGAAATAACTCAAATTTAATAGCAAATCTTCCTTCATATCTATTTGATTTTTTAGGAGTTAGCAAGTGATTTACTTTGCATTTTGTGTTTTTGCTATGGTTGCATTATATTTTGTAATGCTAACCTATTATATGTTTTGTCAAGTATGCATAAATAGAAAATAATACTTTTTTAGAATTTTTGAAAACTTTTGAAAAAAATTATTTTGTTCATAAAACTAATATGTTTAGAAATAAGGATTGCTGAATATTGCTGAATTATTTTGTTAAGATGAATTTGCATATTAGTTGAACAAAATCCTTTTTAAAAAATGTATTATTAATATCATTTTTTTTCCCCGTTTCTTAATAAAAGTTTTTTCAGCATAAAGAACAATTTTAATAAGTATTATTTCAATAACTTTTGAATATTAGTACTAGGATGTGACAGATGTAATTTTGCGGATGCGGATTGTGATCTGTAAAGAACCTTTCTTGGGGATGTGGATGTATTAATTTAAATTAGAAATATATTTTTTACAATTCTTAACATTTATTTTTTGAAGTAAAAATCTGTTTAAGGTATAAAATAAAAAACGAAACAATATTTATAAATTGGACTATATGTTGGAGCCATAACATACTTGATACAAAAACAAAACTTTGAACAGACTTGGCTACAAAGCAGTAATTGATTATTTTAATCTTAAAACGGGGTTGCAATACAATTGTACTTACGCACACGAAATTTAGCACAAAGTGCCTATTTTTAATGTACCTTTTTGTGTTGATAATAAAAAAAATTCTTACTAATGTCAAAATAATACTTATATATGTTTTATTAAATTTAAAAACTTTTTGAGAGAACATATTTTATCAAATGTTCATATAAAAAGTCGAAAGTCTTTAACTAAAAGTCATAGCTAATTAACTATAATTAGCTATAAAACGCGTAAACTTCATTTTCGGTCGTAGAATTTAGTGGCATACTCAGTTTTTCCAATTCAGTTAAAAATGTCGAGATATAAAGATTTTTGATATTTGACCTTCATTTGACCTTTATTTAAAACATTTTGTAGTTTTTTAACAATTAATTTTTATTTTCTTTATAAAAAATAACTCCAACGTGAAAATCGAGCTAGCCTTGTTGAATCCATGCTTTTTCAATAGATAAGTTTTTTTTTGCTTTTTCCTCCATTTTCGTCAAATTCGAATGTTGAACGTAAAAACTTGAAAAAAAAATCTTATAATATGTAACTCAAGTAAGTGTTTTTATTTCACAAGTAGATTAAATTCTGAAAGTTTAAGCAAAATCGGAAGTGCTCAAAATTTCTGGTCTAAAAGTGCCTAAATCTGAATCGCTAATATCTCGAGATTTTGATCTGATTGGGAAAACTAAGTATACCACTAAGTTCTTCTAAGACCAACAAAGAAGTTAAGTGTCTCGGCATTTTCATGTGTCTTTTTGACGTCCCTACAGTATAGTTGAATATATATGATTGTAAATATAGGGTAGAAGCAAGGGCGAAGAAGGATGAAAATTAGGGGGGAAAGACCTTACACAATTTGTTTACCATATCTTTAATTCATGCATTTTATGAGTCAATGCAAATAGTTCAAAATAAATGTATGGTGTCATATAACCTGATATTTTTATATATAATCGAGCTAAATAGAAAAAATATTTTCAACTAATGTATATCAAACAAACGCAACACATGAGAGCAAAAAAGCTACATTTATTGAATTCAGACTGAATTAATTTTAAAATATGTTATCGATTAAAAATTTACTTAAAAAAATAAACAAAAATTCACAAAAACTTAAACTAAGGAAAACTCAACAAAATAATAAAAGAAAAATAAAGTAAAGTAATAACACGAGAATAAAGGTAACAAAACACAAGCTACGAAATACCAAGCACATTGCTCCAACTCACAATTTGCTACGGCTCACGTACCGAGAAAACGGAAGTGAAAACAAACGGAATTAAACCAATACAAACGGTATTAAAGAGGGTTATTTTCATTTTTATACAAAAATTAAAAGTAATAGAAAAATGTTTATATTAACGAGACACGTAAGCTTTATTTTCGATCGTGGCAAAATCAGTTTTTGCAAATCAGATCAAAATTCATTTGTTGGTCAACGTTTAAAAACTTTTTATAGTTTTTTAACAATTATTTTTTTCAAAACCACCTCAAAAGTTAAAATCGAGTTAGCCTTAATTAATCTATGATTTTTCAAAAGTTAAGTGATTTCGCTTTTTCTTCCATTTTGGTTAAATTTGAATATTGAATGCAAAAAATTTAAAAAAAATCTTAAAATTTTTTACTCATATTAGTGTTTTTATATCATAAGTAGATTAACTTCTGAAAGCTTAAGCCAAAAATAAAGAAAATATAGCTAAAAATGGGTCTAAAAGTGACTAAATTTCAATCGGAAATGCCTCGAAATTTTGATCTGATTTTGAAAAACTGAGTATGTCACTAAATTCTACGACCAAAAAATAAGTTCACGTCTCTCGGCGTTTTCGTGTGTCTTTTTGACTTCCCTACAGTGTTATCAAAAGTACTCAATATACCCATATCCAACTACCCAAGTCGGTGTGAATACCCCTATTGATATGAAGTGGAGTGTCAAGAAGCTCCGAAATGTGACAACCACAAAAATATTTTAAAAAGTAATTGAAAAAATATGTGGGGCTTTTTGTAATAAACGATAAGTATATTTGTATTGCGCAAATCCGGTAATGGTAATAGCTTTTGTTATAGAAATATTCGCTAAAATGTGAACCAATCTTTCTTTTGTTAAATTTCTAGAGTTCGTTCCCATTCACTCTCTCTTATTTCTCTTGATCTTACATTTTTTATTCATACGGCGATTTTTCTATGCAAAAACAAAACTTTCAAATTAGACAATGTGAAATATTATGCAGTTTTGATATATAATTCAAAATATCGAATTATATTACATCAAAAATATTATTATAATGAGGCAATAAATAACTACGGCTAAGAAGTTGGTCACGAAAAGTGGCCTGTGAGTGAAATCCAAGTTTCAGTTTATCTTTAGTTGAATTTAAAATAAACATTTGGACTGCGGGAAAAATTACTCGGTCGATACATTTTAACCTTTTTTTTACACATACACTTTTGAAATGACTTAGATAGTGTAGGTCGTAGGTCTGGTCGAGCGTAACACAAAACGGGGCAAAAAAGTTGTCACCACCTTAAAAATGTTGACTTACCGTAAAAAACCAGGTACTCAGTCAATTATAAGCCAATTCAAGATTTTTTGATAGTTTAAGTTTGGTTAAACAAAGATCTTTCCAACATTATACAATACATTGTGGAATTTGTATATTTTCTACGTGTAAATTATCAAGTAAATGTTAAGTTTTTGTTATTTTTTCCAACTTATTAATCTTTGCTGATGTATTTTTGACACAGTTTCTTCAAAAAGCACATTTTTTTTACTAGTAAATTGAGTGTTTGTTATTTGAAATAGAAGTAAAAAATTGAAATCTTTGTGTTAACTTGATAAATACACGCAGTTAATACATAAATTCCACAAAGTTTTGGATATCGTTTAAAAGGTTTGTATATTGTCTTCTGAAACTGGCATAAAATCTTGAATCAATAGATAACTTTTATGCGCTGTTTCGTGTTGAAACCTACACTAGCTCATTTCAACAGTGTAAAATGGCGATAGAAACGTTTTATGTTAAGATATCAAAAGAAGAAAAAAAAATATAATCAACATTCAAACTATTGGTGTTTTCACACATTCTTACGAAATTTAACCTAATTTGAAGAGATTAAACCAACATGCGGGTTATGCCTTTGGCTAAGAGTCTGAGCTAAGAGTCGTTTATCAAATCCCGCAATAATGTTTTTTCTTAATAACTACATAATTAACAATTTTTTATTAAGCTTAACTTACACGCTAACTCTTTGTGTTTCTTTTTAATCAATTAATTTTTAATCAAATATTAGTATTTTTTTTAATGGAAGACATTTTTATACAAGTTTAAGACACAGAAAATATTTATACATGTATATGTTTTAAGTTTTAAAAATACAATACGAAAAGAAATAAAGTCAATTGTCAAAACATTATAATAAGTTAAAAAAATAAATCAACATCAAGACAAGTTCACAGAGGATATGTTTAGTTCTTATTCTCATCAAATTTTATACTAATTTTACCAAAGTTTTCAGTTGCTCAGATATTCAAAAAGTGTCTCAAACGAAAGTAGCAATTATGTTATTGTTTTTATTCTATTTTATTTTTTCTGTAGTAGTATTTAAACAATATTATTTCAATATAAACATTTAGTGTTTCTTTTTATTTCTCTGATACTAAATACATATTATATAAAATAAATTTAATATATCTTTTTTTTTCTTTGAAATTTGTTTATTTTTCTTTGTTGTTGATTTTATATATGTATATTGCTATTCGAATTTCATTTCTTGTTTTTTTTTTGTATATTCGGTTGTATTTCGTTCAAGTTTTGAGATTTGTTTTAGTGGTTGTTGTTTGCTTCTATTTTTAGATATTTGGTAATTTTTTTTTCTTTTTAAATAATTTCGGCTGTTGTCTTTGATATGAATTTCAGTTAATTCTTAAGTCTTTTTATAGCTTCAAAGCTTAAATATAAATATATATATAAAAAAAAAATAATAAAAGCTTCAGTGACGATATGCAGGGTATACAATTTCATTATTTCAAATTGTTTCACGTCATAAGCACGCACACGGATAAAACTGTTTTTTAATTTTGTATGGAGATTAAGAAAACTTGAGCATGATTCTAACGTATTTCAAAATGTTGCTTAATTTTAGCAGAAATTAATCAAAATTTAGCTTTATAGTCTTCATTGCTTGCAAATATTTGCTAAGTTATTATAAACTCAAATAGCAAATTTTTACTAAACTCAAGCAAGTATTTGCTAAGTTATTATAAGCTCAAATATAAAATTTTTACTAAACTCAAGCAAATATTTGCTAAGTTATGATAAACTCAATTTGCAAATTTTTACTAAATTCAAGCAAATTTCTTTCAAACACACGAGCACACGTTTATTCTTAATGAAGAAAGTTAGACGGTGATTAGTTAACAACTGCGATGGTCGAATGGATAAGCCCATGCACTAACACTCACGCGGCTGAGGTTCAAGTCTCCAGATCCTGGTAATTTTTGAAATTAATTTAATGTTAATAATTATTTAACTTCAATAATATGCTTATAATAAGTTATAATAAAAATGAATACCAAATTTTGATTAGTTTTTGCTGAAGTCTAGCATAATTTTGAAGTGCGCAATTTTTGATTCAAGCGCAAGTTTTGCTTAACCATAATACAAATTTAGCAAAAAGTTTTGTCCGTGCAAAAATGGCACTTCTGGTTAAACTGCATTCTGAGATATTCGCGTTTTAAGTTTTTGATGTGTGATAACTTTTTGTTGTTGTAGTATACAATAAAAGGTTTTAACATTTTTTACTACTCATATATTGTCATTCCAATGTGTATATTTTAAAAATCTGTTTTCCATATTACTGTTCAAAATCTGTAAAAAAAGTCAACGGGAGATGTGCACTTCTTGCATAAAACAAAGAAGTTAAAGGAAAAATTTAACGTTTTTATTTCACAAAAACATTTTTTATTAAAATAATGAGATTTTTTATTCCAAAGTGGTTTTTGTTACCAAGGGTAGTATATTTTCGTATTTCAAAAGCATTATGAAGCAATGACATTTCTTAAGAATTGTTTTTTATTTGATCATTTTAGGCATTGCTATAATAAAATGAAAACTTTTTCTAGCCATAAAAAATAAGTTTTATATTTGCTTGGAAAAATAAGTCCAAGCAAAGAACAAAACAAAATTTGCACTGAATTGCACTGAATAAACAAAATACCGCTTTTTTCATATTGTTACTTTTATCGTTCCATGCAAGATGGCCACATACAGAGTTGCACATTTTTTGCTGTTAAAAAGTCTGTTAGAGATATCAACACAATATTTTGAGGGGACATAAAGGAGGAACTGTTCTTTCTACAGAGCCGTTTTATGCAAAAATGGCACATTTCTTTATGTGCCCTTATTGCATCTACCTCCCCAATTGCTTGATTCAATTCAAGAAGTATGTAATGTAAATGAGGCTAATTAATTTTGTAAAATTTTCAAAAGATGTATGGCAAATTTTGATACCTTTTAAATACCCTGTTACAAAAATAATTAAAAATGCTTACAAAAATTTTGAACATTTACCTTTTGGACATTTTAATTACCTTGCAATTTTTCACTCTCTCTCTCTCTCTCTCTCTTATTTCTCTTATTGATCATACATATACATGCGTTCCGAGATTTTTCCATGAAAAACCAAATCTTTTAAATTAGATATGAAGTTATGGTATGTATGAAAAATTTCGAAAAAAATTATATGAAACATATTGTTACAATAAAAAGATAAATCACTGCAGTTAGGAAATTGGCCAGGAAAACTACCCATTTTAGCCACCTTGTTTAGAAAATTTTTTAAGTCCTGATCGAGTTCTCATGTTTCGATTTTATTATAAAAACCACATAAGTTTGTACATCGGTTTTTACATGAACAAGAAATGTTTTCGGGAAGTAGAGGATTCAATATATGCTGATAAAAACAATTATTTCTACACGGAGGAAACTGTTTGCTAAATTTGTGTTGTGGTTAAGCAAAACTTGCACTTGCATCTCAGCCACTTCAAAATTATGCTAGATTTCAGCAAATACTAATCAAAATTTAGTATTCCTTTCAAATTTAATTCAAAGAAAATTTATATTTAATTCAATCAAATATTTGATAAGTTATTATATATTGGTATAGCAAATTTTGATTCGTTTTTGCTGAAATATAGCATATTTTTTAAGTGAAATAATTAAAAACATTACAGTAAATTGAAAAATTTCCATTATCCGGAGACTTGAACCTCGGCCGCGTGAGTGCATGGACTTATCTATTCGACCATTGCAGTTGTTAACTAATCGTCGCCTAGTTTTCTTCATTAAGAATTAACGTGTGCTCGTGTGTTTGCTTGAATTTAGTAAAAATTTGCTATTTGAGTTTATAACTTAGCAAATATTTGCTTGAGCTTATTAAAAATTTGCTATTTGAACTTATAATTACTTAGCAAATATATGTTTGAGTTTAGTATAAATTTTCTATCAGTTTATAAGAACTTTGGAAATATTTTCTTGAATTTAATATAATTTAACTTTTTCCTAAATAAATGAGGAGTGATTTCAATTTAGCAATCTTTTTCTTAAGTCACACCGTGATTGAGCAAAGTTTTGCAGATTTGCTTTTAAGCAAGATATTTGCTTGATATGAGCAAAATAATTATCTCCGTGTATTAAAGGATTATAACAATTATTAAAAAAAATATGTAAAGGTGAAAGCGGGTAAGCGTAGTACGTAATTTTATGCATGTGACGGTCCTAGTTTTTAAGCAAAATATCTCATATGACGACGTCTGTCTTAGAAAACAGCGCATAAGCTTGCAGGTACACAAGCGATCTCTAGGAAAAATATACATAGTTAATAGATAGCCTTTCAGGTGCATACATTTTGCAAAAGTATTTTGGATTCTCCTGGCTAGGGCAGATTCTTAAAGTGGCATTCTATAAACACAGGTAGACTGAAAAAAAAAATCAAGAAATTGCAAAAACTGAATGCACTAAAAGTGTGATTTTGGAGGGTATTTTTTCAGTAGTTTCAAGTCGATGTTGTGTTAATACATGTAGTTGTGTTAATACATTAAACATTTCATATTTTGTGTCAATAAAGTATCTGGTATATGTCCAGTGCCCGTGTCGGTTAATGTCCGACCTCTGCACCGAAAGAAGTGCTAGTTCTGGAACACCTTGGGCAGGCAAAATGTACGAACGCAGACCGATTCGGGCACTCGTCAGTTTATTGTGTGCGAATATAGTCGCTCGTTTTTGAGCAATTTATTGACATAATACAGACTTACTAGGGCTCTATTTTAGGTGACTTTCGAGGTACTTGTTGGATGTGTTTCGGGGCCATTATAGTTTAGACTCGGACGAGTTTCGATACATATCAGGTACTTTGACACGATATATAAATTTTGTTCTCGGGTCCACTTCGCAAAAACTTCGCAGTGTTTCGTTACTAATCATAAAATTGAGTCCGATACTCTGGACTTTTGTGCCTGAGTAGTTTGGTACGGATACAAATTGTTTCTCGGGTACGCTGGCTCCACGGGCATTGGCAATATTTATTTCATCAATAACAACAATAATCGTATCACGGCAAAAGTCAACAAAATGTAATCCAAATTACATATAATCGTTAACTTTTATAACCTGGTAAAACTGCTTTCTGACAAGTACTCACGTTAGGAGTATTTTAGTTACGTAAGCAACATAATTGTGGACGACGACGCAAGGAAAAAATACATCAAGCCAATTTTGTCCGATCTCGTCGGGAAACGAACGAGGCTCAAGACGAAGGCTACGTTTTACATAAGGATGCGATTAACCTTAAATAATTTTTAACATAGTTCAAAGCATTAAAAAAAATAAAGAAAAACACCGAAGTTAAGATTTCGATAGAATATGTTTAATACATTTTAGTAACTTTTGATGATCTCGAATCGGAATGGTTATCGAATAGAGGCCTTTTCCTTGTTTTGTCTGCAGTACATTTAAACTTCACTTTTGACAGGAAGTTAAGGAAAGTTTTAGGCGAACAATTTTTTGAAAATAATTTTTTTTTTATTGATTAGTGTTGAACAACTATTCAAGAATATGTAAAAATTGAAATCAATCCGCTTATGATACAGATTCTACAGTGCTTAAAATTCGGTGTGCCAGAGTAACTTTAAGCGTGGTTTTCTTAAAACATACTTTTTCAAAACGGGCCACACTACTGCAAACAACCTAATCGACTGATATATTTTTTTTAAGCTGTTTGTATTTTTAATACAAACAAATATATACATATAGGAGATAGGGGGCTAGTGTGGACTAGGGGCTAGTGTGGACAAATTGAAATTCTCGCGGCGTTTTGAATATTTTGTTTTTGTTTAATTTTTTTAAAGTTGATATTTGCACTCTTCATCACCAAAAAAATTCATTCGTTGAAATTTCATCGTTGCATGTTAACGGGAACGAACGTGTTTTGCTCAGCAAAAAGAAATTTTTTTGTTTTTAAATAATTAAAGTGATACCAAAGAGTATAAATGAGTAGAAGAGGTCCAGCCACTCAATGTTAAATTTTTCTCCTTAATCTCGGTGAGGTGCGCAAGAGATGTCCTAAAATTGAAGCGCAGCTGCAGCGGCAGAGCGATGTCGCTTTGCAGCCAATTTCGAAAATCTCTTTTAGGACTAGAGAGATTTCGAATTAGAAATTAAAATGTGTGCGCACAAGCGAGCTAGAAATATATTGCCTTGCTGGTTTCTTGCTTCCTTTTATGATCCCAATAGAATCGATTCAAGGTCTTATTATAGAAAAAAAAATGTTTGTTTACATTTTGTTTTCTATATTTTTAATAACTTCGCCTGTGTGCACAAGGGAGCAAAAAGATTGGTTTTTTTTAATGGCCTTGCCTGTTTCTTCCTATTTGAATATAAATCGCATTGTTGTCATTCTTATTACATTTGGCTACATTTGGTAAATTGCAAGATTTATGAAAGAAATGAAGCAAAGCAGATTTCTTGCAATTTACCAAATGTAGCAAGTGTCAATGCGTTGCCAAATTTATTTCTTCTTAATAGCTGGAAATTTTTGTTCTGATTTTTTTGTAGCTAGGTATATTTTGATTTTCATATTTTGATTTTCAGATATTTCATTAGCCGAATAGAATACGGATTTCTGATTCGGCTAATGAAATAATTATTGCTTAGTAATGACTTCAACAAATGTTTGTTCATTAACAGAACAAAAGAATGCCCTTTACAAATTTTTCCTATTATTTATTTAGAATATACCTATTAGAAAATTTAAATTAAATTAAATTTATATTAAGTGTTGTCCATATTTTTATATTTATTTTAAAAATTATACAAACCAACACCAAATATATTTCTCTCAAATCTGAAAAGGAGAACGGAAATTGATTGCAAAGTATTTCTTTAGATAACTTTATATATTTTGCGTTATTCAAATTATTATATTAATTAAAAAAATAATTATATACAAACCACCACCAAAAATATATCTTCCAAACCAGATAAGAAGAGATAATAAAAGATCTGAAAAAAATAATTATATACAAAGCACCACCAAAAATATATCTTCCAAACCAGACAAGAACGTAGCAGATGCAGTTGCTGATGCATTAAGGTTTTTAGGTAATTAAAATAAAATTCCAAATAAATTTCAATGTTAATCTTATTATTTAATATAATACTTACAAACTATATGGCTAATTATATAATATAATAACGTACAAACTAAAATGAATTCTTATTATATAATATAATACATTAAGAACTAAACGAAAATCTTATTATATAATATAATATGTTACAAACTAAATGAAAATCTTATTATGTAATATAATATGTTACAAACTAAATGAAAATCTTATTATTTAATATAATAACTTACAAACTAACTGAAGCGGCAAACATTTTAATTTAATTTCATCGTATGTAAATAATCCTAAGCTAACAACTTAACCTAATAATATTTACAAAATATTTACAAAAAATTACAATATTTACAAAGTATTTACAATTTGCAAAATTTACAAAATATTTACAGAATTTACAAAATTGAACCAAATTGAATAGAATTTTACATTGATTACAATATTTAGGAATTATTTACAATATTTACAAAACTAAACAAATTTTTATTAAATATTAATACAATATTAATATTTACAATATTTACAAAAAGCTTCTGTTGGTCAAGAGAGATTTGTTTTGATAAAAATTAACTAAAAGATAAAACCAAAAAGAGAAGATAGAAAATTTTGAAAAGTTTTAATATGCGTTTTCGTTTATTTGTTGGGAGCAGGGCACATACCGAACGTTCCGAGAAGAGTATACACTGAGTGTGCTCGGAAAACTCTGAATTAATAAAATATCAAAACAGAACACCAATTGTTAAGGGTGTCACTTAGTATTTTGTTTTGGTCGTTTTAACAAATTAAATAAATATATTATATACAAATACATAAATATTAAATATAAATATATTACGTGCTCGGCCATTTGATTGAGAACACGTAGAGTAACGTCGAGAACGCTTTCACCGTGCTACGAGTGTATACAAAAACACCATTAATGTACGAGCATGGTGTTTGCTAGTTCTTGCTCTGCTCCCAACAAATAAAGGAAAACACGTAATGAGTCTAACGAGGACAAAGCTAAAAGGGGTATTGTTATTAACACGTTCGCTGCCAAAATAAAATTTTGCATTAAAAAAAATACTTACAATATGTACAATATATTTACATGGCAATACAAGCAATTTATTAAAATATTTACATGTATTCCAATATTTGCAAAATATTTACAAAATGTACAAAATATTTACAAAATATTTACAAAATATTTACAAAATATTTGCATAATATTTACAAAATATTTACAAAATATTTACAAAATATTTACATAATATTTACAAAATCTTTACAAAATATTTACAAAATGTACAAAATATTTACAAAATATTTACAAAATATTTTTCAAAATATTTACAAAGTATTTACAATATTTACAAAATGTTTATAATATTTACAATATATAATATGTACATATATGTGATGGGTGGTAGCGAACGTGTTAAAAGAAAGTGTTTGTGAGAAATACTACGAAAAAGCTTTCAAACTAGTAAAAGAGCTCTTGAAAGCAGTGGTCGGTTCAAAAAAGAATCGAAACTCAAAGAAAAAAACTTAATGAAAAATAAAGGCCCAAACATAATAGCCTCGAGTTGGCTGGTAATGTCAATTTTTATACGAATGCATAGAAATGATGCGTACAAACCACAACAGCTCAAGGCAGCTATTTAATTTTCGTTAATACAAATGTCAAAAGTGTTTATGACTAATTCAAGTCATGCAAAATAAAATCCAATCGTCAACTGAGTCGGTTGTTGCTCAAATCAAAGATTTTGATTTTTTCAAGTTTTCTGGCAAGTCTTTCAAATCGATTGTGCTGTGTATGGTCAAATCGTTTGATAAGCTGTCAACATACATATTTTTAGCTGTCGTTTGTGAAGATTCGTATAAAAATTGACATTACCAGCCAACTCGAGGCTATTATGTTTGGGCCTTTATTTTTCATTAAGTTTTTTTCTTTGAGTTTCGATTCTTTTTTGAACCGACCACTGCTTTCAAGAGCTCTTTTACTAGTTTGAAAGCTTTTTCGTAGTATTTCTCACAAACACTTTCTTTTAACACGTTCGCTACCACCCATCACATACATATATGTACATATTATATATTGTAAATATTATAAACATTTTGTAAATATTGTAAATACTTTGTAAATATTTTGAAAAATATTTTGTAAATATTTTGTAAATATTTTGTACATTTTGTAAATATTTTGTAAAGATTTTGTAAATATTATGTAAATATTTTGTAAATATTTTGTAAATATTTTGTAAATATTATGCAAATATTTTGTAAATATTTTGTAAATATTTTGTAAATATTTTGTACATTTTGTAAATATTTTGCAAATATTGGAATACATGTAAATATTTTAATAAATTGCTTGTATTGCCATGTAAATATATTGTACATATTGTAAGTATTTTTTTTAATGTAAAATTTTATTTTGGCAGCGAACGTGTTAATAACAATACCCCTTTCAGCTTTGTCCTCGTTAGACTCATTACGTGTTTTCCTTTATTTGTTGGGAGCAGAGCAAGAACTAGCAAACACCATGCTCGTACATTAATGGTGTTTTTGTATACACTCGTAGCACGGTGAAAGCGTTCTCGACGTTACTCTACGTGTTCTCAATCAAATGGCCGAGCACGTAATATATTTATATTTAATATTTATGTATTTGTATATAATATATTTATTTAATTTGTTAAAACGACCAAAACAAAATACTAAGTGACACCCTTAACAATTGGTGTTCTGTTTTGATATTTTATTAATTCAGAGTTTTCCGAGCACACTCAGAGTATACTCTTCTCGGAACGTTCGGTATGTGCCCTGCTCCCAACAAATAAACGAAAACGCATATTAAAACTTTTCAAAATTTTCTATCTTCTCTTTTTGGTTTTATCTTTTAGTTAATTTTTATCAAAACAAATCTCTCTTGACCAACAGAAGCTTTTTGTAAATATTGTAAATATTAATATTGTATTAATATTTAATAAAAATTTGTTTAGTTTTGTAAATATTGTAAATAATTCCTAAATATTGTAATCAATGTAAAATTCTATTCAATTTGGTTCAATTTTGTAAATTCTGTAAATATTTTGTAAATTTTGCAAATTGTAAATACTTTGTAAATATTGTAATTTTTTGTAAATATTTTGTAAATATTATTAGGTTAAGTTGTTAGCTTAGGATTATTTACATACGATGAAATTAAATTAAAATGTTTGCCGCTTCAGTTAGTTTGTAAGTTATTATATTAAATAATAAGATTTTCATTTAGTTTGTAACATATTATATTACATAATAAGATTTTCATTTAGTTTGTAACATATTATATCATATAATAAGATTTTCGTTTAGTTCTTAATGTATTATATTATATAATAAGAATTCATTTTAGTTTGTACGTTATTATATTATATAATTAGCCATATAGTTTGTAAGTATTATATTAAATAATAAGATTAACATTGAAATTTATTTGGAATTTTATTTTAATTACCTAAAAACCTTAATGCATCAGCAACTGCATCTGCTACGTTCTTGTCTGGTTTGGAAGATATATTTTTGGTGGTGGTTTGTATATAATTATTTTTTTCAGATCTTTTATTATCTCTTCTTATCTGGTTTGGAAGATATATTTTTGGTGGTGGTTTGTATATAATTATTTTTTTAATTAATATAATAATTTGAATAACGCAAAATATATAAAGTTATCTAAAGAAATACTTTGCAATCAATTTCCGTTCTCCTTTTCAGATTTGAGAGAAATATATTTGGTGTTGGTTTGTATAATTTTTAAAATAAATATAAAAATATGGACAACACTTAATATAAATTTAATTTAATTTAAATTTTCTAATAGGTATATTCTAAATAAATAATAGGAAAAATTTGTAAAGGGCATTCTTTTGTTCTGTTAATGAACAAACATTTGTTGAAGTCATTACTAAGCAATAATTATTTCATTAGCCGAATCAGAAATCCGTATTCTATTCGGCTAATGAAATATCTGAAAATCAAAATATGAAAATCAAAATATACCTAGCTACAAAAAAATCAGAACAAAAATTTCCAGCTATTAAGAAGAAATAAATTTGGCAACGCATTGACACTTGCTACATTTGGTAAATTGCAAGAAATCTGCTTTGCTTCATTTCTTTCATAAATCTTGCAATTTACCAAATGTAGCCAAATGTAATAAGAATGACAACAATGCGATTTATATTCAAATAGGAAGAAACAGGCAAGGCCATTAAAAAAAACCAATCTTTTTGCTCCCTTGTGCACACAGGCGAAGTTATTAAAAATATAGAAAACAAAATGTAAACAAACATTTTTTTTTCTATAATAAGACCTTGAATCGATTCTATTGGGATCATAAAAGGAAGCAAGAAACCAGCAAGGCAATATATTTCTAGCTCGCTTGTGCGCACACATTTTAATTTCTAATTCGAAATCTCTCTAGTCCTAAAAGAGATTTTCGAAATTGGCTGCAAAGCGACATCGCTCTGCCGCTGCAGCTGCGCTTCAATTTTAGGACATCTCTTGCGCACCTCACCGAGATTAAGGAGAAAAATTTAACATTGAGTGGCTGGACCTCTTCTACTCATTTATACTCTTTGCATTAACCCTGTAGTGGTGGCTAAGTTCTATACACCTTACGATCGGAATCGTGTCCTAAAGGCATTTGGGGATTATCGTGGGCTACACAAAAAAGCGTTTAATCTACGTGAAGCTGGTATCGACTCTGACAACAATGTCTACATACACGAGCGCCTCACCGCAGATAATCGTAAACTACTACAAGCGGCGATTGCCTACAAGCGCCAAAAGAAAATTTATAATACTTTTACTCGTCGAGGTGTCAAAAAGCGCCAAAAGAAAATTTATAATACTTTTACTCGTCGAGGTGTCATCTGCATCAAGCTTTTAAAGATGCTGATCTTATAAATATTACCAACTACGAAGAACTTCAAAGAATTGTATGTGCTAGTGAGGATGGAGAGGGCAGCTGACTTATTTTCATGTTATTTTATAATTGTTATATATATTATGCCTTTTACTTTTTTTACATACTTACTTACTTACTCACTTTACGTATTTTTCTTTTCCATCTTCCATTATGTAATTCATTCACTTTTAAACTATTCGTTCTCTTGCCGTATTTCTTTAAATGCTTTTAGTTCGTTGTTCATAAATATTTTCTTATGTCAGTTGTAAATTATATGTATTTTGATGTCAAAAACAATCATAAAACTGTGATAGAAATTTTGTGTTGGCAGCATGAAGGATTAAAAATCGTTAATTTTAATGCTCGAAGTCTACATGATTTCAAGTTAGATTGCGTAAGACATGTCTTTGTAGATTCATCTGTTGATGTTATTTGTGTCTCAGAAACGTGGTTTCATGAAGATGTAAACGACTCCTATCTTAACTTTTTAAAAATTATAGGCTTTTCAGAAATGATAGAGTGGAGAAAAGAGGTGGTGGAGTTGCAATTTGTTGTAAGAATAAAGTAAATGTTGTGGGTAAATCGAATCAATCGGAAGTAGAATTTTTGAACGTTGAAATTTTAGGCAATTTAAATAAAGTATTTGTTTCTTGCGTCTACAATCCAAATAGTAGTTGCAGTTTGGATCCCTTATTTATGTCTTTCTATAATAATTGTAACACTCTCATGCCGACTAGGTTTTCAAACAACTCTCCTCCGAGCTTACTAGACATTTTTATTATCTCCGACGCATCAGCTATTTTGCTTTTCGATCAAATATCTTTTGTTTCCGATCACGATCTTATTTTCTGTACATTAAATATCAGAACGTCAACCGCTGAACCTTCAACTCTTTTTAAATATAGCGATTTTAGGTCTATTGATAATAACCGTTTGCATCAGAATTTGGCTTAAGTTAATTGGTCAGATTGCTAGTTTTTACAATCAGTGGATGAAAAGCTAAATTTTTTCATTGACGTAATGAATACTCTTTTCAATATGCACGTTCCCTTACGCACGCGTCACATCATAAATAGTAGTTGTCCATGGTTCACGCGGTCTGTTAAAGTAGCTCTCAAAAATCGTAGCAAAACATATTGTAATTGGAAGCGCAACCCCACTACCTTGAACTGGAATAAGCACAAAAGACCGAGGAATGATGCCACATCCGCTTTCAGGCTGTCCAAATCGGTTTATTTTATATCCAAACTTAATCCTGCGCTACCCTCTATGATAATAATAACAGTGGTAATTCTGAGTCTCCGAACGCTTTTCGGTTTAATGCTGTAAGTGAATTGGACATAGCTATCTGTATAAGGAAAGTAAAATCGTATGCATCTGGGGAAGATGGAATCTCCATTAGGTTTATTAGCTTATTTTACCTCACGTCCTTGGTCCACTCGCTCATATAATAAATCACTGCTTTACCACCTCATGCTATCCAGAGATTTGGAAAGTAGCGACTATTCTTCCTATTGCTAAAAAGCTTGCAACCAATGCGAGTTCCGTTCAATAAGTCTTTTGTCCTCGCTGTCTAAAATATGTGAATCGCTTATGGCGGATCAGATATCTCATCATTTAAGTCTTTTTAACCTCATGTCGCCTCTCCAGTCTGGTTTTCGGCCTGGGCACAGCTGTTCGACTGCTGTGGTAAAAATACTTGATGATATAAGAGTACCTTTTGATAATGCTGATTTGACATTGCTTTGCTTGCTGGATTTCTCAAAAGCATTTCACACCGTCAGCCACTCTATACTCTGCAAAAAACTATCTTTAAATTTTCGTTTTTCAAAATCTGCGGTCCGTTTATTAAGAAACTATTTAGTAGGTAGGTCTCAAAGAGTTCGTGTTTGTGAAAATATTTCTATGCTAAAAAGCACTACTAGCGGAGTACCTCAAGGTTCTGTTCTTGGACCGTTGCTATTTACAATGTTTATAAATGATATTTTCAGCAAGTGCCAACACGTGACTATACATGCATATGCAGATGACCTCCAATTATACATGTCCAGGCTTATCGGCATAGTTGAAGATCTATGTGCTAGAGTTAATGAGGACTAAGCTTTGGTATCTAAATGGGCAGATGAAAATATGCTCACGTTGAACCCCACGAAATCATTTGTTTTGCCTATATCTAAAAATCCATACTATCACGAAGATTTGCCTCCAATCCTACTTAATACCGTGAAACTGAAGCTTGCTAATAAAGCCACTAATCTTGGTTTTCAAATAAACTCATTTCTTGCCTGCGATGATCAAATAAACTCATGTGTAAAAAAAGTGTACTATCTTCTTCGATATCTCCGAATGACATCATTGTTTGTGCCCATTGAAACAAAAAAGAAACTTGTATTGCAGTTGATTATGCCGATCATAACATACTCTGAAGTCGTGTACTGCAAACTTGACTCTATGCAGCGCTCTATGTTTACGGTCTTAGAAAGTTTGATCATATCTCTGTCTGTTGTAAAAAATTACTTGGTAGTGACTTACCAAGTTACCTTGAAGCTAGACATTGCATTTTCCTACACCGGATCATCTCTTAGCTCCCAATTTTCTTTTACTCTCATTTTTTTCTTCTTCTCTCACTCTCTACTTAGTTTCTAAAGAATACTTGTTCATTGTCTAAATTTAAGTCCTTTTAAGTACAATTATATTTTTTATACAAATATTTATTTGCATTTTGTATCTTATATATAGTTATTTCCATTGTAAATTCGGCATGCAAAAGAATTGTTCTTATATGCCAACAATTTTTTAAACTAAAAATAAATAAAGAAATAACTAAATAAAGTGTTAATATATAATACAGCTTAAACTTGTGTATTTTCAAATAATAGAAATTATTTTTGAGAAAATTTACCGTAAGATAAAACAAAAACTATTTTGAACCCACTTGAATTTATTTTGATAAGGAGGGTATGTAATGTTAATCGAAATTAAATTTATTTAGAAATGGTGCGTACATACAAACGGAAAACGGATCGTGCCGATATATCGGAGAGTGTCGTGGCTTTGGCTGTTAAGGATGTCTTCATAAAAAATTAACAATTCGAGGTGCAGCGTTGCAATATAATTTTAAAAAAATCAATGTTCTACAAGCGCGTTCTAATGGCAAAATCAACATGCGTCAACCAACAACTTGATTCAGACTCCGGCAATAGCAACGATGAGGAAACAAATTCCCAAGAGTAGCTGGCAGAGGAAAATATATGTCGTAGCTTATATTTACAAAGAAACAAGAATTTCAGTTGATAAAGTATTTATTAAAAGCATCCCTAATACACTATGGCCTCACCTATTCTCTAACAAGAGAACTAGCTTTTGAATATGCAGTGAGAATTAAAATCGCGTACCCTGAATAATGGAATAAAAATAAATCTGCTGGTTTGGATTGGATAAAAAGTTCTATGCGCCGTCATCGTGAATTGTCACTTGGAAAACCAGAAAATACTAGCCTAACTAGAACAATCGGGTTTAACCAGGCAAACGTTTCCACTTTTTTCGACAATTATGCCAAAGTTATGGATAGCTAAAAGTTTGTACCGAATCGCATATTTAATATTGATGGAACCGGCATAACAACAGTAGCACAGGCCTCAACAGTTATAGCAGCGACAGGTAAAAAGCAAATTGGTCAAATTGTGTCTGGTGAACGTGGTGAATTGGTTTCTTTCTGTGGCATTGTAAGTGCTGCTGGTACCACCATTCCACCAGTGTTCATTTTCCCACGAATAAAGTTTAAAGACTGTTTTTTGAATGGTGCTTCTGTTGGAAGTCTGGGATTATCATCGGAAAATGGATGGATGACAGCGGAATAATTTGTGTGAGTTTTGGAACACTTAGTAAAGACTAAAGGCTGTTCAACAATGCATCGAATTCTGTTAATCATGGATAATCATGTAAGCCACGTTACAATCGAAGCAATTACTATTGCGAAAGCCAATGAAATCGTGCTGCTAACATTTCCGCCTCATTGTTCCCATCGCCTTCAGCCGCTTGATGTCGGGGTTATGGACCATTCAAATCAGCAATAAAGATTGCATTTAATGACTGGATGAGGAATAACCCTGGCAAAGCCATAAATATTTACAATGTGGCTGAGCTTGCCAATAAAGCATTTTATAAAAGTTTTACTTTTGACAATATCTCTAGCTTCTTAAAAAAACTCTGGGATATGGCCTATAAACAGCATAATTTTCACCGATGAAGATTTTGGTGCTGCATTTGTTACCGATCAACCTGAGACAATACCTTATTGAACACAAGAAGATGTTCCACCTATTCCAGAATCCATTTCTAACGTTTTAAAAAAATATTATACTCATCGGCGGATTCAGATAGCGATGCTCCCAATGTCACCATAATGGAATTGGAGGAAGAGCCTGGACTTGATAAAATCGATGACGACAGTAATGAGCCACCTCTTTTTATTGACCAAAAAATTTGGTTTTGGTCAATTTTACTCTTAAGAATCAAAATGAATTCTACATTGGCAAATTTGTCACCGTCCACAGTCCTCAAGATTTCGACATTACGTTTCTAAAAAGAAAGAAGGACAGACGTATCCTGATTTGCCTGATACCAGTCAAATTTCAAAGTTATATCAAGTTGGATGTAAATTTCTCCAAATACAACATAGGATAAAAGTTAATTTTGTTATTGTAATGAGGTATGTTATTATTGTCTAAAAGAAATATATAATTGAACTCTTTCCTTACATTTTTTTTAATTAATTTACAGGTTTCTAATGGTGTCCACAATAGCCCCTAGTAAAATCAATGGTTGTCCACACTAGCCCCGTATAAGGGGCTACTGTGGAGAAATGTAAGCTCTTTTAAAAGTAATTTAATATTACATTTGTGAAGATAAAAATTTTTTAGCTATTATTAGATGTATATATGTATAAGTAACCGCTAAAAATTAATTTATTGCAAAACTGATATATTTACATATATAATTTTATAATTATGTCAAAATTGTCCACACTAGCCCCCTCTCCCATACATATAAGAAAAAAATATATATTAAAAAAAAAAAAACATTTTTTACTTATACTATGTTATACATCAGTCATGAGCAGGAAAAAAAATTTAGTGAGCCAATGTTTTTTTTTTTAAACAAACAAACAAACTTATTCCATTATTGCTTTTGCTCATCGTTGCAAAAAAAAAAAAAACAAAATAAAAAAGTTAATGCAATAAAAAACACCAATAAGGTTACACTGATTTTCTATTTCTATAAAAAAATTGACCAGCAACACAAAAACAAATCATGTGCAACACTTGTAACGGCACAAATATCTCAAGCGCACCGCCATGAGTAAGGCCTTTTCCACACCTGGTCAACGCAACTCCAACTCAAGTTGCTAGCCTGTGTATTTATATCGGAACCTTCAGATTAAGCAACTTGCACGCAACAAGTTCTCGACACGTTCTCAACCTGTTCAACGCAACGCGGCTCTCCACAATTTTCATCGGAGACTTGTTGCATCAGTTTGTTTGTTTTGTGAATGCAAGTATTTGTAGTGCAGTAGACTATATATTAATCAAGGTGAATAAGCTAATTAATTAGTTCCTAATAAAATCTAAAAGAAGAAGAAATAGTTTGCAGGATGAATGAGCAAGTGTTAAATATTAAATTAGTGCAAGAAGTCGAAAAACATGAGTTATTATATAATAACAATTATTATATGCTGCATGCGAGTTGAAGCAAGTCTGAAAGCATTCGGTTTATAGTTGCATTGCTTTTCAACTTTTTCGCTGTTGCGTTGAAGTTGTGTTGGAATTGCGTTGACCAAGTGTGGAAAAAGCCTAAGGCTTGCATACATTTGCATGCATTTGTTGTTGTTGTTAGCAAGTTAGAAATGTGGTGAACGTCGGTTTTGTTGTTATTTTTTGAACGTGTTGTTGTTTTTACAAATGTGCAAACACAGAGTTGATAAAGCAAAATAAATTTGTCACTGAGCCAACTGCGCTTCTGAAAGCTTATGTCTGCTATACATCATAAAATGAACATGCACATAAAATTTTTCGTATATATAATGACCTTTTGTAGAAAATATCTTCTAAAATATGCCTTAATTTAAACCGCCTTTACCTAAAACCTCCCTTAATCATTGTAAAAGTTATTAGCAAATATGTAAACTTTTCTGCGCAAAATCGAAATTTTTTCAAAAGCTTGCCATTTTTCGAAAATTGATATTTAAAAATTCCAGACGCATTTCTCTTAAAAAAAGCAGAAGCTTCCTACAGTTAAAGTAAAAGTCAATCGAATGAATATGGTTTTAGCTTTACTGCAAGCCGTCTTAAAAAAAATGCACTCATTAGAGCTGTCCTGTGACACGAATTTATTTTGAAAACTCAAAACGTGTACTTTAAGCATATCATAGTCCGGAGATTCATGTGCTCCATACGCCATATGAGTCAATGGTACAATTTTGAGTTAATGGCACGTTAAACTGTGCAAGAGGTCACCAAAAATGTCTGTTTAAAGAGATATAGAGCAAAATGGACACGAAATATCTCAGTTTCTGAAAGAGATCGCAAAAAACGAACTGCAGATTTGAAAAATTTGAGTATCAAAAACCATTACCACAAAATTCTCAAAATGGCGTATGGAGCATTTGAATACCCGGACGACGATATGTTAGAAAAATGTGCTATTCTTTGTTTCCTTAAAAAAACTTTTTTTTTGTAATCCAAAAAATTATTAAAAAGTTGATTATTTGAGTCTTTTGATGTAGCATAAGGCTTTAAAGAATTGATTATATTATATAAATTTAATTATTTTGAAAGTTCATTGCACAAGAGTTATTTTCAAGAATGATATTAATTTGTAATGTTTCAAAATTATTCGACTCTTTCATCTTTTCTTCAAGTATTTTTTCTCATTGTTAACAAGACAAAAAGGTATGGTGGTATTTTTATATTAATGACTAAACGAACTCATATTTTAATAGTAATTTTTTCGAACAGAAAGCTTTTATACATAAACTGGCATAAACATTTTCAAATGATATCATTATTCCAAAATAAACTCCTACACATCGTCGTTACTTGAAAATTAAAATTGGTTTCGGAAATAAATATTGTGCGCTTAAAGATAGTGCTAGAAATAATTCAAATCGATAAAATAAAAAATTAATGTTCAGCTTTTACAACATAATTACACATAAACAAAAACACTTATCAGGACTCTTACAATTGACTCCTTAATTTCTGTTACTCTTACATCAATCTATTCTGTCATATTTATTACATTTTATATACACAAAACATTTTTATGTATTTTATATTAATTTTTAATAACAATATATAATTTAGCTATGAAGTTGACATTTTTTTAAGTTTTTTCTTATTTTATTTTCATTTAATTCCTCTTCTCCATTAATTAATACAAAAATTTAGAAATAACTAAGCAAGTTCAATTGCCTCTTCCATATATTCATATATATATATTAGGCCGGGTCGATTTGTGGGGAGGCAAAAAAATCGCCCATTGCTCAGTGGAAACCGTATTTTAGGGATCAAAATAAGAAACTTTGCCCGAGGAACTACATCTCTAAAATGAATTCTTATGCTCCAACTTTTGACTTTTGTAGGGACAATTTTGAAAAATACCTCTTTTTCCCTGCGGGTTCCCCATACAAAAAATCACCATTTGTATGGGGAACCCCCAGTCGGTTCCAGGGGGTATGCCACTGGCATGGGTGGATCGGCCCTCCAAAGTTAGTGGGGGTCGGTCATACATTTAGACTCGATTGGGGCACTCTATATGGGTCAAAGAGGGATTTTTCAAAAGTTTACCCCACGGGACAAAAGTTGGGGCATTAGAATTCGTTTTAGAGGTATAGTTCCTCGGGCAAAGTTTCTTATTTTGATCCCTAGAATACGATTTTCACTGAGCAATGGGCGATTTTAAATCGACCCGCCCTAATACATATACTACATAGTTATTTATATAAATATAGATAAATGTTTGATTAAACGTTAAGTCTTATTAGACTAAAACTAAAAGGACTAATCTACAACTATAATTTGCTAATTATGCTCCTTAGTAAAAATTAGTAAATTCTTCTATTTGCTTTGTCCTCTTCACGGAGTATTTATTTACCTTTTTTTGCTAATAAAAGAACGTAAAATGTAATATTTATTGTCTACAAAACTTATTTAAAAACTTCAATCTTTATCTTAATAAATAATTGAAATTATTTGAGATTTCCTACGAAAACAAAAAAAATTCATTCAAACGTAGGGCTTAGGGACTTTTTAAAATAAATTTTAAAAGCTTGTTGTGAGCTTTTGAAACTTGTTTCTCTGAAAAAGCTTATTATAAATTGAATTGTGTAAAGTAGTATCAGATAAACCTAAACTTAAAAATATTGAAAGTGAAACTATTTTAAAAATTATAATACTTGGTTGCTGTTGTTTTAGTCGTTGGTTAACGGAGTCTCATGTGGATTTAGTATCACGCGTTTGTCAATATGTATGTTGCTAGTAGCATGATCACGTGGGATACTATTATAGATGTCGGCGTCAGGAAGAATATGGCTCCGCGACCACATTGTTGTATTTCAATTTCTTCGGGATGATAATTGATGCATTTTTTGGGCCTGCGACGTTTCTGTGTTTCTTGAGACTGTCGTCGGGTGCTGCATGCCCCTGGAATAAGGATAAAGATAAGGATGAATCAGTAATATAAAAGATAGTTTATAAGTTAATGGCAAGAATGCAAAAGTCGTATTTTCTTGATGTCTTTATGCAAAGACAACGTTGCATAATGCTGAAAATGCAACGGTGTACAATGTAAGATTTGAGCGTTTGGGCGCAAAAAAACTATCATTTGCCAAATATGTTATCTAAATATTTTGACGTAGAATTACGTCTTACAGCGCGGTTTGTATGAGGGTCATTTTCAAAAAATTTTTCAAGCACATTTAGGGATTTTAGTTGACGCTTTCGGGTATACCTACAGCCTTTAATATTCATCTTACAAAGAAAAAATATATGCCAAAATATCAGAGTGCGAATAAAACGAATATATCACTTTGGATTTTATCACTTCTTTAATGAAGTCACAATACAGCAAAATCTAAGAAGAAAAATTCATCTATTCCTATGAGAAATGCACAAGCTGCAGCTTCAAGTTTAACAAGCATGCTTCAGTACCTGCTTGTGCTGTTGTTATTGTTGTTGTTTTGGTTTTTGTTGTGGTAGTTTGTTTGGTTCGCTATCGTATCGTTCGTTGTTGTGTTGTTTTTGTGACTGTTCTTGTTATTAATATATATGGTAAATGCAAGAATGATAGAATAAGAGATTACGCTTTGCGCAGGTCCGTTACTTCTGCTAATCGAGTTTGACAACCATCTGTTCAGTTGACTACGTCACAATATTTTATTTCTTTGAGAAACGCACTGCGATCGCTGTGTTTTATTTAATTGTGTTTATATCGAAGTACATTTGCGAGTTTTTAACTTAAAATTTAAAAAATTAAGTGTGCAGTTGCTAATTGTGGTAACAATAGCAAACAAATATTTTTCAAAAACCTGATGTTTGCAATAAACTCAAAAATTAAACCAAGAAATTGTAGAAAAAGCACAAAAACGAAAACAAAAATACAAAAATATCTTAACTTAACAAAATTTGTTTCATTTTTTAAAAACTTGGAACTATCATTTATTTGTCTTTTCAATTCACAGGTAAATTAATGGAAATAAAATATCTGGGAATGTTTTAAGTGCATCAATTAAACTCGTAATGAACATTTTTATAAAATCCAAATCGAAAAATAATGCTAACTGAAGTTGGTTTCTCAAACAAATTTTTTTTTACTTAGCTGCTTACTGGCTGTAATAAAATATTAGTAAAAATAAAGTTTGCAAAGGAGTACTTAATAAATTTACCTTCTTCTCGTTCCAATAAATTGCTGCTTAATTCTTTTATTTTAATTATACAAACTAAAATGTATGCAATTTTCATTTCTGTGTAGAAATCGTATGCAAAGTGAACGCTCTCCAAAACAGCATTGATATTATGACGTACATGCGCAGAACGACAATTTTGTTGTACACATTTTCTTGTCTTCGGCGCAATCTTTGTATTCTATCATTCTTGTGGTAAATGTACAAGTTAATGTCAAACATATTAACTGTCGGTCAATAACCGACCCCATTAATTTGCTTACTTATAACTATCCATATTTTGCAATCATACCGCGCTGATCGATGGCCAACGACGGCTCCACTTATTTTCGCAATCATATTGCGTTGACAAATATTTTATGCGGAGGTGAAGCGATAATCAACGATAATAACAACAACAACAGCAGCAGAAGCAGCGACGGAACAGCAGTGCAGCCTTAAGGCTTGATTACCCAAGCGTAACGTGAGGTGGCGCAGCGGGATGTAGCGTAGTGCGACGTTGCCTCGAGGATAAGCGATTACCGACATCGTAATCCAACGTAGTGTAGGCGGCGTAATGCAGGGCACTCATTTTATTCTAGTAAGCTTATTTCTCCTCGTCAATAAAAGATTGCATTCTTTCTTATATAGTATTAAAATTTACAAAAATGTGAAGTTAAACAAACTTTTTCGCTTGTAACACAGCTGTCAAACTGTCAAAAATCGTAACGTTGCGTAGAAATCTATTTTTTACAGACTTCTACGCTGCGTCACGCCACGTTACGATTTCGGTAACGACTTTTACACATTTATCATTAAACAGATTTTAGCTTGACAATTGGCAACGTCGCGCTACGTTAACTTACGCTTGGGTAATCCAGCCTTTAGGTATTAAGCTAACTTAAGAATATTTTATAATTAAGTTTCTGTTTAAGTTTTGGTGACGAATGAAGAATAAAAAACAATAAAGAAAATCAACAGGGTTTGCTCTGATGATTATTTAAAAAAAAAAAAATTCAACGCTAAGGTGGGCAAGGAAAATATTTTTGGTCCAACAGTCCGAAAGTTCAGCCTCCACGACAACACCTCCGATAACGGAATGAGGCTGATTGACTTCGCCGCAGCACGAAACATGGTCGTAAGTAGCACTAGATTCAAGCATCTCAATATTCATAAAGCCACCTGGATGTCCCCTGATCAAAAAACCAAGAATCAAATTGATCACGTTTTGATCGACGGAAGGCACTCTTCCAGTGTATTGGATGTACGCACGATCCGTGGTGCAAACATTGACTCGGATCACTATCTTGTTGCAGCCAAGATCCGTACACGTCTGTGCGCAGCTAAAAATATACGCAACCTTACACAGAGAAAGCTAGACGTCGACAAGTTGCAATCGAAACAGACAGCCGATGCTTTCGCCACTCGACTCTCACTCCTACTTCAAAGCACTCCTCCAATCGATGATATATACGCGCAGTGGACACACATTTCCAACTCCATGCGTGCGGCTGCTGAAGAGGTGATTGGCTATCAACGCCCTCGCCGAAACCAGTGGTACGACCAGGAGTGTCGCGACGCCACTGCAGAGAAAGACGCCGCCTACAAAGCCACCCTGCAGTGGCTGCTGCTGCTAAGGAGCAATATAAAGAAAAGAGGAGGGAAGAGAGACATATTTTCAGGTGGAAAAAAAGAGAGGCAGAAAAGCGCGAGCAAGAGAAGATTGAGATGTATGGTGACAGGAATGAGGCCCGAAAATTTTTCGAAAAAATAAGACGCCTTGCCGATGGTTTTAGAACCGGGGCCTCTTCCTGCAAGGATGAAAACGGGAATCTATTGACAGATGTCCAGAGTATACTGACATTATGGAGGGAACACTTCTCTTAGTTTTGTTGTATTTAACGTCCGAGGTCTCCGTGCTTTCCGCAAGGAGAAGAGAGACCAAAGACGGGAGCAATTAAAACGATTAAGTTAATTTGTTTATTTGATAGCGTTTAAGCTAGATTTTTATTTCAATGTTTCAAAAAGGCCCGCTGTCTAGGCGAGGCTGCGACCTTTGTAAAACTCGTTCAAATTAGCTCTGCCAGTTTCTGGTCGACGCAGGGGTTTATAAAGAAAGTTTTTACTTTCCAATGATGTTCCTAATTTCCCGATATTCCTATAATTTCCAATAAGTGGAAATTATTTACCAATACATAATAAAAAAAAGTGCCTACTCAATATGTAAAAGTAAATTTACATATTGTCATTTTACTTTCCCCTTAGCGGTACGCGATCACGCACACTTTGCATGCTACGCAGTTGCTGGCAATGCACTATGCAAACAGCGCTGCAGCTAGGGTAGGTAAATGAACGGCTTTATGCTGACCGTGCAAGCTGATGCCGATGCACCCAACAGTGCAATGTCTTGGTTTTGTTGCCGCCGACGTTGTAGCCAGAAACACTTGACAACTAAAAGCAAAGCATTGGTTTTGTTTATTTGGTAATTTAAGCGTGTGCGCTTAAATTAGGTCAGTCTTTTTATTTTCATGAACGCCGGCAATTTGAGTCACCGTACTCAAATTGGGTCTCGGTCGTTCGTTCATAATAACAAACAAAAGGTTGTTTGTTATTTATGCGCTTGTACTAGGAAATCTGCTATACGGTGACGTATAGATTAAACAGATTTTTTGTACCGCATTCTAAAAAGTATTATGTTCTTTATTGGTTTTTTGGTTAATTGTTTTTAGGAACATCGTGTGAGGTCGGGGTGTACAAAGTGTACAGGCGAATGTTGTGGGATACAACATCCGTCCCCCCTTATAAAAGAAAATTTTTCCTTGAAGAGGCAAAAATTTTCTGCAGGTCGGGTCGATGTTCAGAAACTGACATAGCTTTACATTACACTTGTAAAGCTTAAATTTATATACATTTTTTTTTATTTTTTTTTTTCAATTAACTTATTTTGATTAGTTAAATATATAGTAATAGTAATTGTAATAGAAAAATTAATGATTAATATATATATATGTATATCTTTTTTTTGTGTTCATTATGTCTATATATATTTTTTTTGTTTTTTTTTTTTCGTTTGTGAGGTTATATAATTAATGCAAGTTGTGTTTTTTTTTCTTCTTATTATAATCATTTTAAGCATAAAAATATATTATTATATTTTCTTGTTACCGAAGTATAAGTAGTGAATTTTTTGGTACATTTTTTTTTCTAAATGTTTATTTTTTAATATATATAAAAATGTGCCTCTCCCTTTTTTTTTTATTTTTATTTTTGTTAATTAAAGTGGAGTAGGTATACAATTTGTTATAGCACTAGATTATTAAATGTTTTGGTTCCATTTTTTTTATATTTATGTGTGTATGAGCCTATAATATATTATTTTTATGTGCATTATGCATTTTAGAGATAATTGCTCAAATATAGATATCTTATAGTTTTTGAGTTTTTAAGTTCGATTGGATTTGTATATTTCCTGTTTGAAAGCTTTTGCAAAAAAAAAATTTTGTTCTTTTTCTTCTTTATTTTTTTTTTTTTAAAAACTCTTTATTGTCTTTTTCGCTCGATATACATACCGTATCGGCCCGGACAATGACAACCCATGTAATTTGCTAAAAAAATTTTTTTTTTTTTTTTTACGGAAAAAATACGGAAATACGGAATGTCAATTTGACGAACGACCTAGGAAAATTGGCTAAAACCTAATCTGCCAGGAATCTGAAACTGCTAGCAAAGGAAGCAAAACTGATCTTTTCTTAAAAATGATAACAAATTTGGTTTTTTTTTTTTTTGTTATTCTTAATGTTGTGGATGGGTTTTTGTGTGTGTTTGTTATTTTAATCTGAAAATTGTTTGAGGTTGTTATTGTGTAAGACTTTAATTTTGTTCCGAATTTTTATTGCTGTATTTTCAGGTGAAACTATTTTTATTATTTCGTATGGTCCTTCCCATAGTGATGAAAATTTATTTTTCCTTGTTTGATTTTTAATTAATACGTTTTCTCCGACGTTGAAAATTTTCTGTTTTGAACCTTTATCATAATATTCTTTTGACTTTTCCTTTTTAGTTTTTAACGTGTGTCTTGCAATTTTAAATCCATGCTGTAGTCGTGCTTTCAGCTCATTGGCGTAATTTTCGTAATTATAATTTAAAGTTGGATCTTTTTGTAAATTAGAAGGAATTTTGGCAGGATATCCATAAAGTAATTCATGGGGGCTGAAATTAGTGCTACTATGTGGTGTATTATTAAAAACAAATATAGCGTATGGGATCCAATCGTCCCAAGTTAGGGGGTCATTATTTACATAATGCCGAAGATATTCAGCTAAAGTACGGTGGCTACGTTCAAGTGCTCCGTTGGTTTGTGGATGATATGGAGTAGTTTGTAGTTTTTTAATCTTTAACAGTTTGCATACTTCTTTAAATAGTTCACTTAGAAAATTTGTACCTTGATCGGTTAATAGTGATTCTGGAAAACCAAATCTGCAAAGTATTTGCTCTACAAAAGCTCTGGCAACTGTGCTTGCTTCTGCGTTTTCTAGTGGTATTGCTTCTGTGAATTTAGTTAAGTCGTCTTGAAAAGTTAAAATATATTTATTAGTTTTGTATGTAACTGGAAGTGGACCAACTATGTCCAACGCTACTCTTTCAAATGGTGAAGAGCTTGTGGTTGTAATTTTCATTGGTACTTTTGGAGATTTTGTTAACTTATTTTTCTGACAGGATTCACATTTTTTTATATGGGTTTGGACATCTGTCTTCATCGTAGGCCAGTAATAATATATTTTCAATCTTTTCAATGTTCTGGTTACTCCTTGATGTCCTCCGAGTGGCGATTCATGATATTCTGCTAATATTTTGCTTATTTCTTCAGGATTTTCCAAAGTTATTCTTTGATTTGTATGCAAAAATATTGTATTGTCTCCAAAGATTTCGGTAAGTAATAGTTTAAAAGTTTCTTTGAATTGTATGTTGAAGCTGGGCAGTGATATGGCAATTGATTGCATGGGTTTGTTATTGTGACTATTTTTTATTTTTAATAATGTTTTTCTTGCCATTTGTTGGTCTTTTATGCTTCTGAAAGGTATTGGTAGTGTGGTTGTAACTAAATTTTCTTTTTCTGTAAGAGGATATGTTTCTATTTCTCCCATTATTGGCTTTATAAATTCTGGTATTCTTTTTACTATTATTTTTTCTTCGAGTGATTTTACTATCGGTAATATTAATACTTTTAATTTCGCTTCTTTATTTGAATAAATTGCCTCTTTAGTTTCTAATATTTGACATTTTTCATTGGTCCTTTTGCTTTCAGGCTCTTCTATAATTGTCTGCGTATTATCATATTTTTCTTTATTATTCTGCATTTGACGGGTCATAACTAAGACTTTATTTTCATTTTCAATGCGACTAAGTGCATCCGCATTTGTGTTAACTTTGCCTGCTTTATACTTTATTGTATATTCATATTCTGATAATAATATTCTCCATCTTGCTAATCTAGACATTGGATCTTTAAGCTTCATTAGCCATTCGAGTGGTTTGTGATCAGTGTAGATCGTGAACTTTTTACCATAGACGTAAGGTCGGAATTGTTTTACAGCAAAAACAACAGCTAATAATTCTTTTTCCGTGGTGCTGTAGCGTGTTTCAGCATCATTTAGCGTTCTACTTGCGAAACATATTGGTTTGTCTTTGCCAATTATACCTTGGGAGAGAACAGCCCCAAGTCCCACGTCACTTGCATCTGTCGTAACAATGAATTCTTCATCAAAATCAGGGTATGATAATATTGGAGGGTTAATTAATTTATCTTTCAGTTTTGAGAATGCTTCATCGCAAAATGCGTCCCAATTAAATTTTACATCTTTTTTTAGCAGTTTTGTAAGAGGTTTCGATATGCTTGAAAAGTTTTCTATAAATCTTCTATAATAGCCAGCAAATCCTAAAAACGACTTAATGCCTTTCGCATTTTTTGGTGTTGGATATGTTTTGACTACTTTAATCTTTTCCGGATCTGGTTTTATACCGTCCTCTGAAATGATGTGCCCCAAATAGGTAAGTTCTTGTTTTAAAAAATTGCATTTATCAGGTTGTAGTTTTAGGTTGTGTAGACGCAATCGGTCAAATATTTTTGTTAATTTTTTATTATGATCTGTTAAATCATAACCATAAACTACGATGTCGTCGACATAAACGAAACATTCGAAGCCTTGCAACCCCATGAGTACATTGTTCATGAGTCTTTGAAACGTTGCAGGGGCGTTTTTTAAACCAAATGGCATTCGGTTATATTCGTAGTGTCCGAATGGTGTACTGAATGCAGTTTTGCATTTATCAGATTCCTTAACAGGAATTTGATGAAAACCTTTAGCTAAATCTAGTGTGCTGAAGTATTTAGCTTTTCCTAATTGGTCTAATATATCTGTAATATTAGGTAAGGGGTATGCATCTCCAACTGTTAAATCATTTAGCTTGCGAAAATCTACTACGACTCTCCAGCGTTTTTGGCCGTCAGAGTCTGCTTTTTTCGGAACTAATAAAAGAGGTGAGTTCCATGGGCTTGAACTTGATCGAATAATATTGTCTTCCAACATTTCATTAACTTGTTTGTGAATTTCTTGTCGTTGACTTTCAGGGAGTCTATACGGCCTAACGAATAAAGGAGGTTTATTTTCTTCTGTAATAATTTCATGGTCAGCTGTATCTGTAACTGTAAGATGGTCTCCTTTGAAATAAAATAAGTCATTATAATTCCTACAAATTTCAAAAATTGATTTCTTTTCTTCATCATTACAATGTTTAAGCTCAATGGCTGTTTCTATTTTTTTTTAATCTACCCTTTACTAAATCTTTTGTTCTGTCTAATTTGACTTCGTTAAAATTTTCTATCTTTTCCCACTCGTAGTGAATTGTGTTTAAATTTATTGTTTTAGTTTCTTCTGTAGTATTCATGAAGATAACTTTTATTTTATTTTTGATAGGGCGTACCAGGGTTTCCGCCAAATATACTCCTGGGTTTATTTGTTTCTTGTGGATCACTGCGTCTTTTGTATATTCAAAAGGGATCTCTACAAGTTGTTTGCAGCGAGGTTGCAAGGTAATGGATCGCAGCCCGTAGACATTGGGATGTTGAGGACTCTTGTGATGGCTTATGCTTTGTGCTGCATCCTTTTGTTCGTCCTCCCATTTTGTACGATTCTTTTCAATACCCGTAGGTAAAGCCTTGGTTTCCTGCTTAAATATATTTTGTTTATTTTTGACGAATTTTTCAATTCGAGGTGGCAAGGTAATGGATTGTGGCCCGTAGACATTAGGTTGTTGAGGACTCTCAGTATGACTTATGCCATACGGCGCATACTCCTGTTCCTCTTTCCTATTTTCGCAAATCCTTTTGTTACCCGTAGGTAACACCTTGTTGCACTTCTTCGAAAAGTTTTCATCTTTAATAAATGTATTTTTATTATTGTGAATACTCACTGCTGCATTCGAGCAGTCTAATGGTATTTCTAATTATTTATTTAAATAATCTATTTTACAATTCAATTTAGATAGGAAGTCATTGCCTATTATGCCATCATATGACAGATTAATATTTTTAGGGAGAATTTGAAATTGATAACTCAAAACTAGAATTTGTTTATCATACGGAACATTAATTGTTTGTGTTTGTTCCCCTAAAGTTTGCATTTTATTTCCTGATATTGTAGAGACAGTGTATTTGAAATTTTTATTTAAATTTAGATTATTGTCTGAGTCTTTGAGTAAACTAATTTCTGCGCCGGTGTCTATTTATTTATTTATTTATTTATTTCGGTCTACAGATTAAATAATCTAACAGACTAATTATATAACAAAAAATATATGTAATTGGAATTATAAATATTATAGCTAATTATACAAAATAAATAGATCAAGCTTAAAGCGCGATAAACTAACATTAAAATTCAAAACAAATGCAAGACTATTGGAGAGACGCTTACATCGAGTTATAGGCGAATTAAGTGCGTAATTAGTTCTGTGAGCGCTTTCCTCGAATAACCTGTTGTACCTTAAATTTCTAGGTGGATCATACAATTGAAATAACATTGATATATCAGGACAATTAATCTTACCGGACATTACATTATGAACAAATATCAAGGAGCAGTAAGAGCGTCTATCTTTTAGTGATTGCAACCCCAGCAGTTTTCTTCTAGACTCGTATGACGGGAGACCATCAGGCCATCTTAATTTGTGTAGAGCATATTTTGTGAACAATTTTTGAATTTTCTCAATGCGATTAGAGTGCTCTTCATAAAACGGATTCCAAATAATCGCACAATATTCAACCTTGCATCTAACTAGAGAGACAAAGAGAGCCTTTAGAGTTAATGGATCTTTAAAGTTAACAGAATTCCTCTTAATGAAACCCAATAAAGCGAAGGATTTACCAATAATAAAATCTAAGTGACTTTTAAAGTTAAAATTTGAGTCAAAAATAACTCCCAAATCTTTATTATCTGCTTTACGCATCAGAACACAATTTTCAATGCTGTATTCGAAATGAATAGGTTGCATAATTTTTGTAAAGGAAACTACACAACATTTATTTATGTTTAATTTAAGGTTGTTTAGCAAGCACCAATTATTGAATTTATATAATTCCGCTTGCAATTTAAGGCAATCTGAAGTATTTGTAATCTCCGAAAAAAGTTTAACATCATCTGCAAAAAGTAAACACTCAGCAAAAGAGAAAATCTTTGGCAAATCATTTATGAATAATAGGAAAAGTAAGGGACCGCAGTGAGTTCCCTGAGGTATCCCTGAAAAGGCTTCTATTGCAACTTCCGACTCAATAGAGTCAATTTTCACAAATAATTTACGGTTTGACAAATAGCTAAAGAAAAAACACAAAAGAGATTCGGATAAACCGAACTTTTTCATTTTTAACAAAAGAATCCTGTGATCTACTTTATCGAATGCTTTAGAAAAATCAGTGTACACTACATCAAGCTGACTAAATTTCTCCATGGCAACTGTGATATGATTTGAAATTAAAGCTAAATTAGTGCTAGTTGATCTACCAGGCAGGAAACCATGCTGACAGTCACAAATATCATTTTTTATAACTTCATATAATTTTTTATGTAAAATACTGTCAAATAGTTTAGCAAATGTACCTTGTTTAACAATAGCTCTGTAATTATTGACATCTGCACGATTTCCTGATTTAAATATCGGAACAATGGAACAAATTTTCCAAATATCCAAAAATTTTCCTGATTTAAGGCACAAATTAAATAACAATAAAATAGGGTTTACGACATTATTAACACAAAGTTTGAAAAAACTTGGAGGAAAGCCTCCTTTTTCATTCTTAAAACTTGATTTTAAGTCGGAAATTGCAGATACGACATCTTCTTCAGAAATAATGAAGTTTGCAATGATGTTAATGTTGTTAGAATCTGTAGCAAATGTGCCAATAGGTGAGTTACTATAGTCTTCATAAACGCTTTGGAAAAATTTTGCAAAAAGATTGCAGGAATCAAGCGTATTGTCCGAAGATTGACCTTCATATTCCATATTAACTGGGATACCTTTTGAACTACATTTATCATTAATGTAACGCCAAAAATGAGAAGGATTTGATTGTAATTGAGACTCAATTTTTAAGACATATTGGTTATAAAGGTAATTATGTAGAAAATTAAACTCATTACGCAATTGCTCGAAATGACTTCGATCTGAACTGTTTCTACTATTCTGATATTTCTTGAAAGCTTTATTTTTAAGATTTTTTAGATGACACAAACCTTTATTAAACCAGGGACGTTTATTTCGTCGACCAAGTGGTTTAACAGGTACAAGACTTGATATAGCAGAAGAAAATTGTTCACAAATATGCAAATACACATCATTTGGATCGTGAAATGAATCTAATAAAGACCAATTACATTGAGCTAAAAAACGATTAATTTCGACAAAATTTCCTCTAGCGAAGTCAAACTCAGTAGGAGTTATCAAATCGACTTTATCAAACATATAAAATTCAAAATAAACAGTCAATGCTTTATGATGCACGCTATTATTAGAAATAGGAGAACAATTAGAATCACAAGATGCCTTTAAATTGCTTGTAACAAATATTAAATCAAGTATTCTATCTATATCGTTATATACAAAATTGATTTGCTGGAATCCATTAGATAAGAAAAAAGATATAAAAGAGGACTCAATATCCGATTTAAAGTTAAAAGGCAGCAAAGTATTACCTTCGTAGGCCCAGGATATATTTCCAAGGTTGAAATCACCAAAGACCACCATTTCCTGATTTCTTGCTAACGAATTAGCGATAAACTCTATATTATCTAAATGTTTTTTATATAGTTCGATAACGCTATTCGGTGGAATGTATGAAATAATGAAATAGATGGACTTATTAGATGAAAAATCAACCCTAATAGCAACCTGTTCAACAAGCTTATCATTAATAGGAAAAGAAATAAGTTTACTACTAAGATCAGCTCTGACTGCAATCAAGACACCTCCTCCTTTAACACGTCCTGTAGTTAAAGCACATCGATCAAGGCGATAGACCCGGTAAAAGTTATCAAAAAACTCTGCACTGTTTATGGTGTCGTTGAGCCACGTTTCAGTTAGAGTAATAATGTCATACTCATGGAGAGAGGCCGCCAAGAGAAATTGCTGAGATTTTGTGCGAATGCCGCTCGCATTTTGGTAGTACATTGAATATGTGTGTTGATTAATGACAAGCTCTTGAAGCGACGATGGTGTATTATGCTGAAGCATGTAATCTTCATTATCTAAAAGCGTGCATTGAAGCGGCTGCGATGAGGTCGTAGGAGTATTCACACTTAAGTTGTGGCTATGACTGGCTTTGATAAAAAATTGAAAGAGCGTATGTTGACATCAGCAGGCCAAAGAGATGGATCAACTATTTTGCTGAAGTAGCTCGATGTAAAACCAAATTTGAAGGTGATTCGCTTAATATTTGCTAAATCTGCATCTCTTTTTAAAAGTTTATGGCAAGCAAAATGATGCCTTTCAATGCCTGTGTGTTTAACGATGTAGGAAATTATGTCATCTTCAGATACTGATGGCTTAAACGATGATAGATGAATCCAGCTTTTATTTGCGACAACTTCAAGCTCAGCATTAAGATTTCTTCCAGTGACAATAGAGTTAGCGTTGTCATGAATATTTCTAACATGAGCTATGTCTTTCTCGATTGATTCTATACAACTTATGTCTGGGCGTGAAGTAAGTTCATTACTGTCCCGACCGTTGAAGTGTCTCTTACTTGATTTCCGATTTTGAACTTCTATCCAGTTGTTAGACTCAATCTGAGTGGGTCGGTTTTTATCTTCAATTAAATGCGATGAATGGTTACCAGTTTTTGGCACTGAAAGTGTTTGAGAATTATTAACACTATGCTCTACTGATGGTGAAGCACTAGCTACCATTTGTGCCCATGAACGATAATTAACTGAAGCTTTATCGGACGTAGTGTGCGGTCGAGCAGGTGATGAAGAGATGGCGCGAATAGCAGGTGGAGCTGTGCAAGCTGACGACTTTGGTATAGTAGCTACGTCAGTTTTAAAATTCTGCAATGTTTCTTTGTTTTCGGTAAGAACAGTCATTTGTTTATTGAACTCAATGTCAACATAATTTCTCAAGTTTGCAACTTCCTTTTTAAGCGCTGATGTTACGATGTTTTCAATATTAGCCATAATTTTACTCAACTTCAATTCAACAAAACTCCTTAGATCAGAAAAATCCTTGTTAAGCGATGAATTTTTGCTATCCAAATCTGATGAGAGGCGTTCAAAACCCAATTTTTGCGAAAGAAGAGATTTTTCGTGATTCTTAACAATTTTATCAGATACAGATACGCAGTCTGAACAATAGTATCCCAAATTACGGTTGGCTTTAAGCAGTTTCACATCATATTCAGAGAGTTGACCTTCACAACAAGTACGATGAAAATAACGCTTGCAAAATCCACTGCATGGCACAATAACAAACTCATTGCCACTTCTGGAAAAGCTTTTGTTGCATTTCTCGCAAAAATCATCCATTGCACAAGGTGGAGACCCTGTATCAGTATTTTGATAGACACGAACAGTTAAAAACAATTCTTGCTTTGCTTTCGCCTTTTCGATCTCTCTTACACCTTCCCGCTCAACAAACCACTAACGAATTTATTTACTCAATGTCTTTATTTACTTTGTTATAACACATTTTAAGCTCAGAGGCCCAAAAAAAAAAAAAAAAAAAAGTCATATATATTAGTAACTGTATGTGTGGCTATTTAAGCAAACATAAAACTAGCAGCGCGATGCGACAAAGGTCTTTACATCATGAGCGTTAGCGAACAACTTTAGTAAGGATGTTAATTTTTCACTTGAAGATCCTAATTTTATGCGGATCACCGGATCCTTATATTCCTTAATAAAAGAAATTGAAAGTTTTTTTGTTAATGCCGTGCTCGGTGCACGTCGGCTGTTATCTGCATTTGGGAGGAACTGCCGATGTTTTCCTCCCGTGCAATTTCGTTTCCCGATGAGTTTTCTGCGTGGTGTGCTTGCTTGGAATGACTGCATTGGTTCCTGAAAGGATTCCAATGTGTATTTGAGTCACTATTAACCCTTCGATTTTGAAAATTTTCAGCGTTCCGCAGTCGAGACCTACACTCTTGGTACGTGTGGTTTGGACGTTTGCAGTATGTACAAAATATTGTTTGTACTTCTTTTTTTATGCTATGATAATTTGGTTTGTTTTGGGGAGGATAATTAGAAGTGTTGTTAAAATTTAAATTGTTGCTTTTCTTATAGCAGGATTCCTGTGTGTGCCCTATTCTTTTACAGTAACTACAGATAGGTTTACTTTGAGTATGTACAATTTGAGGCGATTTTTCGAGCCGCACTGAATGCTCTTCAGCATAAGCTATAGCCTTTTTTAAGTCACGCTCGTTGTGAGCTTTTAAAATCAGCCGTAAATTTTGGTTTCGTAGGCCATCCTCAAATAACTGTATAGCTAATCTATCGTTTTCAGCTTTTAAATACTTCCTAACCGATTCTTCGTTAGTACTGGCAAATGTTGCAGAATTTAACGAGTGTAGCAACTTCCCTATTCGTTCGCCAAATTCTTTAACTGGCTCCTGTGATCGCTGTTTGGCAGTTAACATTTCATTTTGGGCAGAGGTTCTCGATTTTTCTTCTTTGAATTCTGTCTCCAAATCTCGTACCAAATCATTCCATTTGGCAAAAGATTTGAATTGTATTAATTCAAAGGCAGAACCTTCCAAACGAGTTTTCACTACTTCAAGAATGAAGCTGTGTTCCACGTCTGTCCTTGCAGATGAAAACAGAATATTTCCACATGCTATAAATTTGTTTAAATCGGCCGGATTGCCGTTAAATACCGGAACGATATTATATATATCATTTAACGTAAATTTAAGATCCATATTGAAGTACTCAGGATCTTCCGCGTCAGAGTAAAAAGAGGAGTCGAAAAATGGTAGAGAAGCAAAGTTCTGAACTACCTTAGCCGCGCGTTGACGAGTAAGAATTTTGAAATATTTTTTTTTCACGCAAAAACTTTCAATTACAAAATATTATTTTTTTTTTGTATATACATATATTATTATTGTTATGTTTCACATGAATTTTAACCAAAGGTTATGAGTATTGTGTTTAATAAAGTGTTTTCAGAAAAAAAATATTTATAATACTTAGAAATTAATGCTTTCTTACTCTTTTTATACTTTGATTTTCTTGATGTTACCAGGATTTTTCGTTGACTTTGGTGTCGTCTCTGTTGGCTGTTGTTGTTTTTTTTTTTCTATGTTTTCCGTTGATGTTGGTGCTGATGTTGGTGCTTTGCTGAATTTGTTGAATTGGTTCACTGATAATGTTGATGCCAGGAGGCTCTTAGTAGCCCTATAGCTGGTTACCCTGGTCTTTTTTTTTAGAGTTGGGCCAGGAGACTTCACGTCTTAAAGCTGGTTAACCTGGTCTTTTTTTTCACTTGCCGCTGTTTAAGCCTTGGCACGCTTTAAAAATTTTATTATGTCACTTGCCGCTGTTTAAGCCTCGGCACGCTTTAAAAACTTTAATATTTTAAATTTACTTTTTTATAAAAAAAACTTTACTTTCGGGTTTGTTATTTTTTTTCTGGGATGGAGCGTATCCCTCCGCTGCCACCAAATGTTGTATTTAACGTCCGAGGTCTCCGTGCTTTCCGCAAGGAGAAGAGAGACCAAAGACGGGAGCAATTAAAACGATTAAGTTAATTTGTTTATTTGATAGCGTTTAAGCTAGATTTTTATTTCAATGTTTCAAAAAGGCCCGCTGTCTAGGCGAGGCTGCGACCTTTGTAAAACTCGTTCAAATTAGCTCTGCCAGTTTCTGGTCGACGCAGGGGTTTATAAAGAAAGTTTTTACTTTCCAAAGATGTTCCTAATTTCCCGATATTCCTATAATTTCCAATAAGTGGAAATTATTTACCAATACATAATAAAAAAAAGTGCCTACTCAATATGTAAAAGTAAATTTACATATTGTCATTTTACTTTCCCCTTAGCGGTACGCGATCACGCACACTTTGCATGCTACGCAGTTGCTGGCAATGCACTATGCAAACAGCGCTGCAGCTAGGGTAGGTAAATGAACGGCTTTATGCTGACCGTGCAAGCTGATGCCGATGCACCCAACAGTGCAATGTCTTGGTTTTGTTGCCGCCGACGTTGTAGCCAGAAACACTTGACAACTAAAAGCAAAGCATTGGTTTTGTTTATTTGGTAATTTAAGCGTGTGCGCTTAAATTAGGTCAGTCTTTTTATTTTCATGAACGCCGGCAATTTGAGTCACCGTACTCAAATTGGGTCTCGGTCGTTCGTTCATAATAACAAACAAAAGGTTGTTTGTTATTTATGCGCTTGTACTAGGAAATCTGCTATACGGTGACGTATAGATTAAACAGATTTTTTGTACCGCATTCTAAAAAGTATTATGTTCTTTATTGGTTTTTTGGTTAATTGTTTTTAGGAACATCGTGTGAGGTCGGGGTGTACAAAGTGTACAGGCGAATGTTGTGGGATACAACAGTTTCTAAATGGCGACGCTGACAACAATCATGCCAATAGAGGTGATATTCCGGAAACCCCAATTACGGATGACAGGCTTACCTGCTGAGCTGTTTAAGAACGGAGGCGAAGCTCTACTTAAATGCATTCACGAGCTTGTATGCAGAATATGGTCGGAAGAATGCATTCCGAACGATTGGAATCTCAGTGTGCTCTGCCAATTCACAAGAAAGGGGATACGACTATCTGTGCCAATTACCGTGGGATAAGCCTTCTTAATATCGCATATAAGGTCCTGTCGAGCGTTTTATGTGAAAGATTGAAGCCCATTATGTGAACGAACTGATCGGACCTTATCAGTGTGGCTTCAGACCTGGAAAGTCCACCATCGACCAGATTTTCACGCTAAGACAAATCTTGGAGAAGACTCAAGAAAAACAAGTCGACACCCACCATCTTTTTGTCGACTACAAAAGCCGCCTTCGACAGCCCAATAAGGAAGCACCTGTACTCCACCATGTCTGAATTTGGTATTCCTGCAAAACTGCTACGACTTTGCAGGATGACACTGAGCAACACCAGCAGTGCAGTTAAAATCGGAAATTACCTCTCCCCACCATTTATTACCAAACGAGGTTTCAGACAAGGTTATTCCTTATCGTGTGACTTTTTCAACCTAATGATGGAAAAGATCACCCGAGCTGCTGATCTCAGACGTAGTGGCAGAATATTCTACAAGAGTGTTATGCTGCTTGCGTATGCTGATGACATCGATATCATTGGTCATAATACGCGCGAAGTCAGTGCAGCATTTTCCAGATTAGAAAGAGAGTCAAGTCGAATGGGTATGGCAGTGAATGCAGATAAGACGAAATACTTAGTGTCAACAAACAAACAGTCCCAGCGTCTTGGAACCCACGTTACCGTTGACAATACCTCCTTCGAGGTTGTTAAAAACTTCGTTTATTTGGGATCCAGCATTAATTCAACCAACAACATCAGCACTGAGATCAAACGAAGAATAACTCTTGCCAACAGGTGTTACTTTGGGCTCAGTAGGCAATTGAGAAGCAGAGCCCTCTCTCGACGAACGAAAATCACTCTCTATAAATCGCTCATCATGCCCGTCCTACTTTACGCATCACAAACATGGACGCTGAGCAGTTTAGATGAAAAGACTTTAGGAGCATTCGAGAGAAAGATTCTTCGTAAGATCTACGGACCAATCTGCGTCAATGGCGAGTACCGAATACGGTGGAATGATGAACTGTATAAGCTGTACGCTGACATCGACATAGTCAAGAGCATTAAAATCGAGCGGCTTCGCTGGCTTGGTCATGTTCAGTGCATGAAAGACGATGCTCCAGTGAAGAAAACATTCGATTCGGTACCCAGCGGCGGTCAACGTAGAAGAGGACGACCGCATCTTCGTTGGAAAGACCAAGTAGAGGACAACCTGACGAAGCTTGGAATTTCCAACTGGCGCCAGCAAGCGAAAGACAAAAATGGCTGGCGCAAATTCTTAGATGAGGCCAAGACCGACATACGGTTGTAGCGCCAACTAAGTAAGTAAGTAGTATCCTTTTTACAAAAGCCCTGAAGTAGTGCAGTAATTAGGAAATAGTGCCATAAAAAGCCGAGCGGGATTTTACAAAGCAAAGCCCTCAAGTAGTGCAAATATAAACAGAAAAGCCCTCAAGTAGTGCAAAATAAAACAAGAGGAAGATTAAAAGACGCCCTTAAGTAGTGCGAACATTTTTCTCAACAGCAAGAACATGTTCTGCAGATAGAGGACCCGAAGTAGCTACGGTAAAACGGAAGCATAATGTGCTAGGACGTCTGTCAACACTTAAGAATAATCCGAGTTTGATAAGGCCAAACAAAAAATGAGATGATTTGATTAATTTGCAAGGAATTTGGAAAAATTACTTTAATTAGAACAAGCAGCGCAAACATCTCTAGCACGCAACCAGTATAAGAAAGATTCAACATCATCTATTCCAAAAAGGAAACTAAGCCAAAGCTCTAAAGAGAACTTTTTACAAGAAGCAAAATCATTAATTCATTTAGGGAAAACTTACTCCCAATCAAGTTAAAATGTAAAACCCGAATAATTTGATTCGTCCTTCAGTTCTAAACAACCCCAATAGTGCTGATCTTCAGCAAAGAATGACATCAATAGGTGAATTGGCACCAATAATTTCTGAAATCACTTCTCGGATGTTAAGGCAGCACGTACCGGCTTTAGTACAGTCAGCTTTTAGCCCCTTCGCTTGTCCTATCTTGTCCTTGGGACGACGATCTTGGGTACTTCGATAAAATTCCCGACATTGTGAAATATTTACGTGATTTTTTAGGTAAACAAGGTGAATTCAATTCATGGAGAAAAAGCGTAGAGCGCGTACTACAAATCTACGAAGGAACTAAAGGTACACCTAGTTATTATGGTGTTTTTAATACAATTAGAAACAAGATAGTAAGAGAGGCAGATATAGCTCTCGAATCTTATAATACGCCTCTAGATTGGACGGCCATTTCTAAATGTCTGTCTTTACATTATGCCGATAAGAGAGATATCTCAACTCTCGAATATCAAATGACTTCGCTTGTGCAGGGTAAATTACCAGTTCAAGAATTCTATCAACGTGTTTACAAACAGTTATCTTTAATTTTAAATAAACTCGGATGCTTAAAAGCATCAAACGAATCTTTATATCTCTTAACACAAACTTATAGGGACAAGGCTCTTGATACATTTGTCAGACGACTGAATGGTGACCTTCCCAAGCTTCTTGGAATGAGGGAGCCAGCGGACCTTCCGCAAGCCCTACGTCTATGTTTAAAACTGGAAAATCAAATATATCGAGCAAATTATGCTCAGAATAATAACTTTAGCGAGAGGAGAAATAACACAAAAAACCAACCCCCACAATTACCACCACGTAGCTATTCCCGTTACCAGCAACCGCAATTCACACTTAATCCTCGTTTCTTATCCTACCAACGTCCTACAATATCATCCTCACAACCCGTTTACGTACCACAAACTTCATTCTTCCAACCACAATTCAATGATTCTCAACAAAGGCACATGATAGAACAGGCTCGTGGTTACCAAATACAACCCCCTCCTAGACCCCAAGGTGCAAAACCTCAGCCTAGGCCAGAACCGATGTTCGTAGACGAAACTATGCGTAGTAAAAAAATCGATTATATGACTAGAACAAAAACTGATTATGTCATAGACAGCGTAGAATTTCACGAAATTTTTATATTGACTCAGAGTACCCAGAGCATGAAACATCTTTAGAACAAGTAAACGAGCAAGAGAACCAAACCTTAGATGATTATCTAACAGCCATACAAGAATCTACAATCCTGGAAAATGAACCTTTAGAGCTTAGCAATATCCATTTTTTAGGATGATGAGCTCTTCGCTACTCTACATAAAATGTAAAACGAAGAGCGGAGAAATTTTAAAAATCTTAGTTGATACGGGCTCAACAAAAAATTATATTCAGCCACATTTCATTAAAAAACCATTAGTTAATGAAGACATTTTTTACGCAAAATCGGTAGCAGGCAACGTAGGAATTAAGGAACATACCTTTCTTAGCTTGGTCAATTCTAGAGAAAGAATACAATTTCTTTTTATGCCAACATTAAAATCCTTCAATAGCATTCTAGGCAACGAAACACTAAAGGAACTCGAAGCTGTCATTGATATAAGCCAAAACATTTTACAAATAAAGAATGGCTTGAAAATAAAAATTAAGCAGCTCACATCCCGTTCTCCAGTCAATTTAATGGAAATACATGACAACCACTTGACTCTTTCGCAAAAAGAAAAACTACACACTATAGTAAGAAAATATCCAACATTTTTTGTAGAACCCGACGAAAGTGATACCTGTACAACAAAAGTTGTAGGCGAAATACGTATGAAATCTGAATCTCCGGTATACACTAAGTTCTATCCATATCCAGCATCATTAAAACCTGAAATCGATAAACAAATCGCTAAACTATTACAGGATGGCATCATCAAACCTTCGCGTTCCCCTTATAATTCGCCAGTTTGGGTTGTCAGCAAATAAGCAGACCCAGAAGGCAATAAGCAGTATAGGATGGTTAAAGATTATAGGAAACTAAATTCGGTAACTACTTCAGATCGGTATCCTATACCAGAAATTAATTGCGTAACTTCTCAATTAGGCAAAAACTTCTATTTCTCAGTACTCGACTTAAAAACAGCCTTTCACCAAATCCCATTAAGACCGATAGATTTTGAGAAAACGGCGTTCTCTGTTTGCAACGGTAAATACGAATTTACACGTCTGCCCTTCGGCCTTAAAAATGCGCCATCAATATTTCAGCGGGCTCTCGACGATTATAGTTAGATTATAGTTTTTAATTTCTATATTTTGGCCAACTTTGTAAGCCATTTTCAGGAAACTAAGACAAAAAATTGTCTTAAAAAATATTTTTTGTCTTAGTTTCCTGAAGATGGCCGAAATATTGAAATTTAAAAGTAAAAAAACCAAAAGCAAAACTTTTGTGTTTTTTCACTACGGCCAAAGCCCAGCAAATTTATATTAATTTTCAGATGGCCGAATATTTATCAACATTTAAACAAAAATGTTAAATAAATTTAGAAAAACTACATATTTTTTATTTTACTTTCTTAGTTTCAAATTTTTTATATGGAATATATTTTCTTATAACAAACTTTTTTGTATAAACCAGAGAAAATAGTTTTTAAAACAGAGTCTTTAATTCTTTTAATTATAAGAAAATATTGTAAGCTTATGTTTATAAATATGAATTATGTTTTTTAATACTTTGATGAACTTTTGTACCTAAAATTTTATATCTAAATAAAGTTATGCTTGAAAGATATTTTAGAGATTTTTCAAAATTTTAAAAAGGAAAAAAGGGAATTTTTTGGAAATTTCACACACCGAAAAAGCTGTAGTGACGATGGACTGACACGCACACATAAGCGAAATCATCATATCCCAATAAACACCAAACTAAGAAAGACTTGTAAACGAGCTCGCTACGAACACGAAATCTACGGCTTCGATATTTTTTATTAACGACTCGTTCTCGAATCGTATTCTTGGACTCGTTAACGAGTGGTGATTTTTTCCGTTCGTGTATTCGATAATCGTTAACGATTAAAATGTCCGAAAATGCGGATTTGTTTCGAATTCGTTTGGCTTATTGGGATACTACGTTTCCATGGCTAGTTGATTCGCGGTTAACTAAGAATTAACTCCCCATGGAAACGCTAGTAGAATTGAATCTCGTTAAATAAACGAAACTCTACGAAACTTGTTAGATTTAACTGAGTTAAATTCGATGCGTGCAACAGCTGCTCAACTGTTCAGTAAGGTTTTATTGAATTTATTGATTACTTTTTATTTTATGTGTTTTCTGCCTTAGCGCTGACATAAAATGTAACAAATCGTTCATCAGGCACACAAAGTAGTAGAAACTGATACTGATCAACGACTCAAAATGTTTAGTAAATTTTGCCCCTTCTGAACGCACACATTTATACTAAGAAAAAATGGCGAATGTAATGGCCAAACTCCATCTTGACTCGATGTTGTGCATGAAAACACTTCCGAGCTAGAAACGCCTTTTTGTCAACTTGACGAAAACCCCAACTCAGGCTCAACTCGCCATGGAAACGTAGTAACGTAGTGGGCAATTGTTCCAAGGCCTTCTAGCAAGCCTGCGTTAGATCTTTATAGGCCTTCCACACTCCTTGCAAACACCATTGTATTGCTTGTATGCAATGGGAAAATTTGTCAGGCCTTTCGCTCTTCTTGCTCAAAAGAGACCTGCCAGAAGCGCTCTTTCGAGACGTCACGTTAGAAGGAAAAGCAATATAAATATCATTTTCAAATAAAAAAGACCTACAGTTTTGGATTTGAACCATGGTCCTCTCATGCGGTGGTCCGACATCTTACCCATTCGTCTACCGTGGTTGTTAAGATCAATTGCTTATGCTGCATCAATACAAATGAAAGTAAGCTTTCGAGAGCCCGGGTTCGAAAAAAAGCTTTTTTTTGTTTTTTTAAAATCTACATTTTTTTACAAACTGTTCTGTGTATTTAAAAAATTTTTTTGAATTTTTTATATTTTTTCTACATACAAAAATTTAATAAAAGACTTTTTCCATATAACTATTTTCATATAATATAATATGTAATGAGTTAGTTTTTGGAAGCCCGGGTTCGAGACCCAACGCGGACAAAAAAAACATTTTTTGTTGTTTTTTTTTAATCTACATTTTTTTACAAACGGTTCTGTGTATTTAAAATTTTTGTTGGAATTTTTTTGTATATTTGTTCATATAAAATAATATGGAAAGAATCAGAACCTTCAAAAGATAGGCCTTACAGAAGTACTCATCAATGCAGTGATCATGGAAGGTCACTGTATTGACGCCAATAATAGCAGTGGTAGCATGCCTTCTTTTGCGGAGCACTCGCTAAAATGCCCACTGGAAATATCTTATTTAGGGGATTCCTACACCAATACAATAAAACATTGTTTATATATACAAAACAAAATTGGTTTTACCCAGACTGGCCAGTACAGTGTGTTTTTGAACAACTGACTGCTCACGCAGACTGAGCACTACAGTGTATTTTTTGCCAGCAACTCTTTATGCCCAAAACTGCGTCTGCGTTGTAAAAACATAACGATACAAGTGTCAAAAAGGACGACCTCAAACTTAGCAAAACTTAATATGGGTATTCATGATTCAGTGTGCTTACAAGTTGAGGACTTGCGCACCTTACAGAAAAAAAAATACGCGTACGTCATAAATCTGCACAAGTGCTTTTTTACTATATCCTTAAACTTGAGTATTTGTTCACTTTTGTGCATTGAAAAATGTGACAGCTTTGCAATAGTGATGTTGGTATGTTCACGAAATACTAGGGGTATTCACGGGTTGATGCGAAACGCAGTTGCGACGATGCGAAAATGCATGATTGCGAACTTTCGCATCATTTCAACAACAAACACATTGGAAGCAATTTTGCAACTCTTCTTGAATTACGCACTGCTCAAACCAATTGCGAGAACGCATAAGCAGTGATGCTAAACAGATGATTCATGTTTTGGTTATTTTTGAACGTAGTTGCCACCTGGTAAAACTTTAAAAAGCTTAAGTTTGTACGTAGATTTTAATTACTTTTTATGATTTTGAAAAAAGGTGGCAATTTCATAATTAAGTTGCAATTTTGATGTTCACGCGTTAGTGCGCAAATAATCTTGCATTTTCACTCTCTTGCAATTCGCAACAAACCGTGAATACCCTAACTATTTGCACAACTGCACAAGTCCTCAACTGCACAGACGAGTGCATTGAATCGTGAATTTCACTATATTGTTATATATCGGTGATTCGATGTCAAAGCGCCCACGTTTCTGACATCACTATTGCAAACGTTGAAACTCTCTAGGTGGATACTTCTCGTGAAAATTATTATATATGTGCACTTTTTTTTAATTTAAAATTTCGTTTTAAAGATATACACTGTAAAAATATCGAAAAATTTTGAAAAATACAATAAGTGCATGTATTCAAATAGATGTAGTTTTGAAACCGTAAGTTGTACAGAAAAAAGTTTGCATATAATTTAAAGATTTTGAATTTGTCATATTTTTTTACAACATTTTTATGAAAAATGATTTTTTTTTAACCTGAAATTTTCAGTTACAATTTTCGCAGTCACCGCAACAAATTTTTTATATTTTTATTAAGTGTTGAGTTAAGGCATTAATTTTAAGAACTAACACACAATTTTAGGTTAGGACTCTAATTATTTCTATTTTTAACGAATTTTTTAAAAAATGCCTACGAAATATTTCCTATCTTTATACTGAAAATGTAATTTTCTTATGTTAATACCAATGAACATCCAAAATATATTATTTATATATTATATAATATATTATTATTCAAATAAATCCATTAGTATTAAATCCATTATTTAAATTCGTTAAAAATAGCATTCGTTGGAATACTAACTTAAAATTGTGTGTTAGTCTTTAAAATTGATGCCTTAACTAAACACTACACTAAAAATATAAAAAATATGTGGCGAAGACTATGAAAAATGCGACTGAAAATTTCAGGTTAAAATATAAAGGAATTTTTATAAAAATGCTGCAAAAAAAAATATACCACCAAAAAGATAAATTCAAGATCAAGATCAAGATGCGCCCTTTTTTCTGTACATTTTACGGTTTCAAAACTACATCTATTTGAACACATGCATGTTTTTTTAATATTTTCAGTGTATAACTTTTGAAAAAAAAAAATTCGCAAAAAACAAAAACAGAGTTTAAGTTATTTTTATAGGCACTACTAACCTACAAAGTTTCAAAAAATCGGAAAACAAAAGTCAGATTTTGCTCAAAATTAGTCGAATTGATATGGAATCATCGATATGTGTAATGAGTGTTCTGAGCTTAATCATCGCGGTGTGAGTTCGCTAGCAGCAGTTATTTATGATAACATGTTAATTAGGGCGTATCGAAACATTTAGATCGAATCTTAAGAGGTCTCAAAAGTTGCATGGGGTTGTCAAGATCACCAACAAATAAATTTAAAGAAAAAAGTATGTCTTACTCTCCCGCAAGGACAAACTTGTTTTTTGAGGTCAAACAACAAGTTTTCTTACTAACATAAAAAGTAAGACAAATATTTGACATAATTATGTTCACTGACCTTAAACAAAATGTTATTAGACATTCTCGTAAAATATTTTAACCACCTATGACTATAATTTGGAGAACCTACTTTCTTATCATTTCCAGTTGAAAAATAAATTAAAATCTATTATTGTAAGAAAATGTCATTTTTAGCTACCTCCCGTTTAAGGGCACATTTGCTTTAACATCATTAAATTCTTGGTTATTTATATTAATTTCTCATGCTAAAAGCATCGCTTAGTAGCCTTTGTTAAAAATGCAACACTTCAGATTTTTAATCAGTTTATTATCGTCCCTAATTTGTATGTTGTTTTTTTCTGATAAAATACACTTTATGTTTTTGTTGAAACTAAATCTTTTTTAGTGCACAAGTGCTTGATAGGTGCATTTATTTATTACTTTTATGAGCCTCACTTAGGTGCTTATGCGAATTTAAATATCTGCCTCTATAATGCTTAGTAGAATGCAAGTGAAAGTCATTTGAACTCGTTTATTTTATGTCGGCCTCTATAAGTCCGTTAAAAAATTTGCTTAAACGTCTTTTTCGCTTAAGGGCACAATATTTGGTGGAATTTAATTGAAGGGCTCTAAGCGAATTATACTGTACTCTTAAAGTAGATCGAAAAAGCTGTGTTTTTTAAATCAATTCATAGTAGGGAGAACTTTATTGTATAGGCAAGTTTACTATAGGGAAGTTCGACTGTATCACTTTTAAATATATTCAAACCGAACCAAAATTTATTAATTCAATTTTTTTTTTAAACATTTTAAAAGTATTTGCTTCTTTGTATTAAAAATAAATTGGAACTTATTGAATATTTTAAATTATAAAATTTAAATTAATTAATTAAAATAAAAGTTTAATCTAAAAATCGTTTCTTTTTAAACCACACATAATGAGGCTTATTTTTTACTTCGCAATGTTCTTTGGATAGAACTTAGCATAATGCTATTAATGGTTCTAAAATGTAACAGAAAACTTTATTTCTGCTGCATCCGAGCTTTAAAGCAGCGATACTAAATTAAAAACAAAATCTGTTTCACCCTTAACCTTTCTCCCATGCGGTTTCTTAATTTCAAACTTTATTCCTAAATCTAGTACATCATAATCAATGCTAACTTCATGGTTGTGACAACATTTTCAGTATCACCATCTATTAAATAAAAAAATGTTGAGATCAATGGTAATATAGAAATTTTCAATTTTGACAATATAGTCTTGGAGTTAAAATTGATAGGTTTTTTATGTCGTCTCTGCAAAAATCTTAAGGTCAACATTTATTTTTTCAGAATAATTACTTAACAATAATAACTTAATAATATACCGTTAGCTAAAAAATGTTTCACTCGTGAAATATATGTATTAGTGTCCGACCGAATATTCGGCTTCGGCCCAAAATAGCCGAATGTTTTTGTTTTTTGTAATGCAAAACATTTTTTATATATATATTTTTTTTGCATTTTTCGATAGCTATAACTGTGTAAAACATCAATCTAAAAGGTTACATAGAAATTCGTAATTGCTCAAAAGTTATGAGCCTCCGAGCCGACCACGGCAAAGCAAGAAGTGCACTTGTATACTTAAAACTTTAAACGCGTTTTCGAGCTCGCGCTTTCATAATTCAGTCAATTTTTAACGAATTTTCATGTTGTTTTTTCAAAATACAATACAAGTTACAAAAATGGAATTACTTAACAGGAAAATATTTTTATTTTTGTTTTTGATGAATTTTACGACATGTGGAAAGGTCGGCAACTTAGCTCGTGTTTTAAGCACTGGTCCACGTCGCCCCGTGGCTTGCTGCAGTATATTAATGAAGTAATTTTTGATTATAATTTAAAAATTTTATACATTCTTCTTCAAAGTACTGTAAATATATCTAAAAAGTTTAGAGTACCTATATTATTTACTTTTTTCCAGAAATGATTAATGAAAATTGCATATTTTTCAGCATGTTTAACCAGACTGGACCTTTAATGATTGCCGTTTTTTGTACTGAAATTAATAAATAACGAAAGAAAGGCCTAAATTTTATTATTTTTCTTACTTGAAAAAAAATTTGTTAGTATTCGGCTTCAGCAGATTATTCCCATCGGGAAAAAAGCACTCCGAAAGGCCTTTTTGAATGCTTGCAAGTCAGCTGAAAGCGCTGACCCAACGTATGACACACTATTGTAATTTTAACATTGCATGTCATTGAAAAAGAATACTTTAATTTAGCTGACTATGAATTGCTTCAAAAGGCCTCCCGTGCAAAGCTTTGGATCAGCAGTTCATCCATGGTGTAAGAAATACAGGTGTTAGTGAGTTTGACACTTCTCTCTCAAAATGATAAAATTATGTTTCCTTGCTCTTATCAAAAACAGCTGATGGTGAATTGCAATGAAAACGAATTTTGTTAAATTCGTGTCTTTCTGCAAGTTTATAAGATTTTTACTGAGATTAAAGTGAGAATACAGTGATATGGAAAACAATAAAAAATATATGAGACGCTGTGCGTTATGCAAAAAACAACGATGTGAATGCAAGGCAATTTGCATGCTGGCCAAAGCTTCATGTCGGCGGCACCTTCCAGCGCACGTTTCTGATAAAATGGCCAAAACATTCAATGACAAACTTGGCAAATCGGCGAAGACAACTGCAATATTTTAGTGTCAACACAAAACGGCACAATTAATTGCATTTAATATTTACTAACACTTAATTCGCACAATAAAAACTATAGCACATCATCTAGCAACTCAAAGTAGTAGTAGTAGTACTTTATTGAGTCTTATACAAAACGATAATACAAGAAAAATACAAACAATTGCTTAATTGTAAACTTAGCGGCTATTATAGTATGGCCTGCACAATCGGTTACATTATCAAGTAAATTAATAAACTGAATGCCACATGGCTAACATCCATGGTAGAACTAGTGAAGGTATATGCATTTCAGACTGCTCTCTTTTTCTCATAGCCAGAATTGTCAAACTCAAGCATTTTACTATTCTTGCCTATTTTCGCTTTCTTATCGCATTCTCATCGTTTTCAGATTTTATATGAGCTGTCAACTTCGTTTTGACAGTTGCGGCAGTCTCCCTCTCCAAAATGCACATATCTTCTCTAATTCTGCCATGCTAACATCTTAATGTAGACAGGTTTTAATCCTGCTAACTGAGTAATAAAATTATAACATCTGACGAGTGTCATTCAAGTGTATATACAAAATTCTAAAAACTACCATTAGAAAGAGTGAGACAACGACCAGCATAACCGTGGCAGTTTGGCATGCTCAAATTAAATCTACTTTATACAATACAAAGCCGTTGCTACTTCCTCGATTGAGATTGCTATGAGTAAAAGAGTGCAATAATGGATAAGTCAATTCAGGAGTATAGCTTTGAAGTTAAAATCGAATACACAGCAAAATTGTGTAACAATTACAAACAAAGAAAATACGATGAGCTTTCGTAACATGTAATTTTAACAAAGCGAAATAGCTATCGCTAATAATTCATAGTTTTATCTTATACACTGTCTTTGAATAAAATCAATAGTGCAATATTAAAAAAAAAGTATAAAGATTGAAAACATGAACAGCACTTATATTTATGATGGAAATATTAACTTAACTTTGAAGAACAGATATATATAAACATGAAATTAATAAATTAATTCAATAATTCAGTTATAAATAGTTACATATTTCTCTTTAGTCTTTTTTTTATAATTTTACTGTAACCACGTGCAGTACAATAAGGCATATATAGATTAAATAATATAGTAAGGTACTTGAGTTTTATCAAAATATTAATACACATATTAATAAAAAAAAATAGGTTTTGTCTTCTAACATCATTAGTGTTTTCTCTAGAAATGTTCCATAGAACGAATTTAAATAAGATGAATTAAAGGAAACAAAATTGATCCCCGGTTATGTCCTGGAAGGGCTTTCAAAAAATAATGTTAGGGTGATCCATAAGGGCTCGACTCGAGATCTTCCATCATCACTCCAATCGGACACCGGTAAGGCGAATAAAAAGTTACAAAATTAAAAGACATTATATATCATTTACAATAATTTCATTTAGAAGCTCTAAATAAGACATTCTTTTTTCCTGGATAGAAGCACAGCTCTTAATATTTCTCATGAAGCTCTCAATTTTTCCCAGGAGACCCTGTACACTCACTCCAAACAAGTCCTTGGAAAGATTAAAAAATTGATTCAACACATTATCTTTAGAATGATTAACATTCTTTGGTATTGCAATTGAAGAGGGACCATCCTGCCCTCTAAAGAGGCTGGCGTAGGCACCGTTAAGGGCAGAGGCGCTTTAGAAGCAATGAAAACATTTTCAGCTCTCAACTTCGAGTTAGCTTTCGCCTTCTGCAACAATTCTTTTCTGTACAATGAATACTCTTTGTACTTCTCACAGCCCCTGTAGTTGGCAAGGTGGTCCCTCTTGCAATTAACACAAAAAGGTTTCTGCCCAGACTCGACCGTTACACAGCATTCCCCCGGAAGGTGCTCATTATTGCATTTGATGCATTTATTGGTGCATCGGCCATATGGCCGAACTGCTGGCATCGTCTGTATTGAATGGGCCCTGAGTTACCTTTCGGCTTTTCCCAGAACACCTGCGTATTAAACAAAAACTTTATTTTCAACACCTCAGATTTAGTCTTCCCTGCAGGAAGTCTTACCAAGAAGAAGTCATACTTTTTTTGCTCTCTCCGAGAACGAGGCGTAACCAGTCTAGAAACCTTTTCTACCCAACCAGGAATTAACGAAATCAATTCGTTAAGGACCTCTGTCTCCTCATATCCAGATGAAAGACCTCTCAAAACCAAATTCACATTCTTTTCCTCCTTAGGAGTAAATGAATAGGCCTGAATTCCAGGACTATCTCTGATCTTCTCGAGCAGAGCCCGATGGATCACCCTCAATGAAAAATTTACTTTTTTGTCCTAAGTTAATAACTTTAAAAACAACATTTTTTTTCTCAAATCAAAAACAAGTTGTATAACATCTAAATTTTTAATGAATATTGGTGGACAAAACCTACCTTTTTTTCCTTGAGAAATCCTTATATTCTGATTTACGTCACTGGTTTCTTCGTTGTTGTTGACCGCTTCAACTTTCGCTGCCTCTGCTTGTGCCTCACTCTGCAACACCGGATACTGTTTCTGCGTCTGCATACTTGATTTCTCCTTAAGAGCAATTTCGTTAAAAATCGCAAAGCGATTATCTCTTTTTGGAGGGGCATTCTCCTTAACAGAAATGCTGCTACCTGAGGAGCGTCTTGTTCTTGAACGTTTGGCGACCTCCTGCCAATCTTGTTGCATTGCTTCAACAATTTGTTGAGTGTTTAACCCCAACATTTTAGACTCGCAATTTACTGCAGTTTTCATCTTCTGCAGATGTTAATTGTGCTGTGGCTGTGTTATACAGGATGACAGGGCAACCAGCTGGTGTGCCGCTTCAGTTTTTCTAGGGCTAATCATACTAGCAGATTTTAATGGTTTATTATTGTCACCATATTTGAATGATCTTTTAATTTTAGAATATTTCTTATTCATTCTATACGAAAAACATTATTGGATGTTTCCCGCGCTTTCTAAAATGTTCGCGCTATTTTTATGAATTTTACCCGTTAAGTTTTGCACCAACACACACACCCACCTACAGCCTCAGCCGCTGCGTCGACGTCAGAGCTCTCGCTGACAGTGTGAAACCGTAACGGCACGTCCAAATTTTTACCCAATCTTAAATATCCAATTGTCTGTTGATCCCAGAATACATGGAGCTCTTCCCGGCACAAATGCAGGTTCCAACAGCCACCAGCAATGCCAGCCCAGCCCACAAGCAATTCACAAGTAAAAAATGCTGTGTCAGCAACTCAGCACAGCAGCCACCAGTTATCATCTCAGTACAATTAAATTTATCAATAAATACAATAATTGTTCGAAATTTTAATATTTGAATTTTAATTTGTTTATTAATTTTATTTAAACATGAAAAAATCTCAAAAAGTATATGGAAATTTTTCCATCCACTTTACAAAATGTTCGTTGTTGTTCCCTAGCAACTCAAACAAATAACACAATTTGACAACTATCAACAGTTCCACTCTTTCGCTCACAATTTTTTGACAGAAGCGAAGAAATTTATGGTGTTGTCAAAAAATCACTAACGCCTTGTTTTCTTACAGCATGAGTTCATCAAATTCTTTTTCATTTTGTCTACCTCAAAAAGAGAATTGCTGAGAGGGAGAGAGAGAGAGAGAAAGAGAAATTTTGAATTTCATCGAAAATAAGGGTTAGAATTTGCAAACGTCGAAACTGCTTCAAAAGGCTTCCATTGGAAAGCTTTAGGTCAGCAGTTCGTTTTTATTTTTAATGCATTTGCGAAAAATCTACATTTTGACTGAAACAATAACTACAGCAATGGTTTAAATTGAATTTTGCGATGCCTCACACGCGCAATTGTATCAAACAACTGATTATTTGCATGTCGCGTTTTTTTTCTTTGTTCGGTTTCTTTTATTTGTTTTTTATTTTGTTCGTTTTTTCTTGTATCCGTTACCAGGGATGATATTTTAAGTGGAATAGTACTTTTTTGAGCACTATTGACTCTACAAAAGCACCCGAGTACCTTCTTGCCGAAAAAAGTACCCTGGTACTTTTAGATTTTATACTTTTACAATTAATAACATATTAAACTTCTTATATCACATATAACTTTCACGATCTGCAAGCACAGCACTCATAAAATAACAAGTAAACTAATCATCAGCACCTAAGTCTTTACTGGGATATGACAATGCCTTGTGTTGCGTAGTGGGTTAAGCATACCAAAAATGTTAACTGGGACATAAGCTTATTTTATTTTGACACTGACAATTGATTTGTTTGCTTTGTTTAATTTGGCGGTTCATGTTCATTATTCTGGTGTTTAATAAACTACTTAATTTTGTGTCGATAATGCACAGGTAAGTCAAATATTGAGTTACCTTTTCTTAAATTGATACATAAAAGTGCATCAAATCCACAGATGGGTAATTAAAAAACCGAAAAAAGTTATTGAAGAACCAAGGCAAAATAGCACCTGCGAAAGTAAAAGATAAACATCGCCATCCATATCTTTAACTTTAAATGAAAATGAGTAAGAATTTGTATAAAGTTCATTCAGTTACAATTATACCTGATATATTTTACTAACCTGCGTGTCTTTATAACAATACTAGATCTTCAGAAGAATTATCTGATGCGGAGCCCCCTGAAAAAATTAATAAGGTAATATTCAAACAACATAAAGTAATTTTCCGGGAAGAATGGATAACCATGGCTAATTAAAGAAAATTCTAAAAGAGGCAAAAAGTGTCAGATATGCAATATATCAATCAGTGGAAGGAAGACACACCTTGCACGACATAGCTTATCAGAAGGCCATAAAAAAGCCATGAATAGCGCATCAAAATAACGAAATTTACAGATAAAGATAGCGGTAGTATTTCAGAATTTTCTAGGCAGTTGTAGATAGCACTTTGCTTTTTCGTTTGCGGTTTGAAATCATTTGAATGCTTGTATTAAAAACAGGGTTTATGATTCCAAAGTTGTGAAGAAAATTGTAAACAGAACTAAAAGGCAACACATTTTAAAACCAATAACCGGTCCGGAAAATACAAATTCAATTAGCTTGAGAGCTTATAATCAATATTATTCAATAGTAATTGATGAAAATACCGACAGTACTATGGCCAAAAATCTGGCAATCATTATAAGAGTATTTCAAAATGAAAGCAAAGACCGATTTTTAACCTTGGCTCATGTCTTCGACTGAACAGCCTAAAATACTTTACTGCAAAGTCTAAAAGACATGAATATACCGCTAAAAAATCTTATTGGATTTACGGCTGATAATTGCCAGGTCATGATGGGCAAGCATATTATTATACAAGCCAAGCTAAAAGAACTTGTGCCGAAATTATTGATAAATGGTTGTGTGCGCCATAATTTGAACTTAATATCAATGGCTGCAGCTGCTAAATTGCCGACTAATATTGATCAACTCTTGAAAGATTTTAATCACCATTTTTACCACAGCCCTACTCGAGAAGAATACTTTGCAAAATTTCAAGAATATTACCGCACAGAACTGCTCATAATGACTTGGGCATGACTTTTCTGCTCAACCAAATTGCGGAACTAAAGCTGAGTTATTCTATATAACGGACAAGGTACCAGCTGATGAAGTTACTGAGCTTAAAAGTAATATTAAAGAATTTTACTTGAAATTTTTTCAAGAGTTGAAAAAAAATCAGTTTTGAAAATGAAGGGATAAACTTCTTGCCAAAATTCTCGCCCAGTAACGTATTATCTGATAAAACAACCAGAATTTTGCAGTTGACTTTAAAAATGTTCCCACAATGTTGATTTTAAAAACAAGAACTTTTAAATTCAGAGTCGATCAATACAGAATACAGGGCGCTGGCAAATTATGAGGAATTGAAAAATTTAAGGATTCAACTATTTTCTAATTCTGGGCTGAAGTGGGGGTAATAAAAAAAGAGCTTAATGTTAATATATTTTCAAACATTTTCTGAATTGCCCAAGGTATCTTATAAATTCCCCACTCATCTGACAACGTTGAGAGAATTTTTCTAAATTTATTTTCATTTTACTAAAAAGAAAATGTTACTAGCTACTCTTCCTCTGGAAGTATTGGTTTTAATATATGTATTTATACACATATCATTACTTAATAAAAAGTACCCTAAACAATAAAAAAGTACTATTTGCCTTTATAAAAAAGTACTCTCGAAAATGATCTCATATCATCACTGTCCGTTACTGAGCGCTCTCAATGTAATGTTCATTTGCAAAGGAAGCTGCTGACATGCCGGCCCGTTGGGTTTCTACTTGGCCGAACATTCGTCTTCGGCCAAAAATCCATATTCGGTCGGACACTAATATGTATGTAATAAGGGATTCTAATTTCAAATCTGAAAAAATTAACTGCCGCTCTCATCAAGTAATAATGTTGGAGCAACTAGGTGCGAGTGAGCTCTAAAAAAGTTCTATAATATGCAGTTAAGCTTTACTGCAGCTTTGTTTGCTGATAGTTGCTTTTAATTTTAAAGAAACTGCTCGATATATGAGTTTTTTTACCATTTTGAGCTCTAGTACTTTAAACAGCTCTGTAATGCCGTGGTTATGCTAGCCAAACATGTTCGGTGTTCGTTTTTGTTAATTTGTTCTCTTCGCTGAAATGTTTGTTTGGTGGTTATGCTATGATTGGTGGCACAGTTGCATTATATGTAATAGTATGTCAAAACACAAAAAAGCACAACCCTAATTTGCATTTTTGTACTTAAAATTAACGAATTAAAATACACGAACTGATATTACTCACTCTGAATTTTTATTATAATATCTTAAACAAAATGGTTTGCATATATCTGTTATGCTAGCTAGCTGTTTATGTTAAGGGTTCCTTGAAGACACAATCAACTTCACTTTTTAATACTTTTACCTACTTTTTTGATGCTATTATAAAAAATGACTACAGCCAACACTGGAAAGTTCAATCAGCAATCAAAATGTTCGGTCCGAGAGCGAGAAAATGAATATGAGAAAAAGTTCATTTTTTCATTTTATACGTGAAACAGTAACAACAAAAAATGTTCGGCAATCATGTTTGGCTAGCGTAACCACGGCATAAAAGATTTTATGCAATCTGCAAAAGAGAGTAGACCTCGAAAACTTACTACTTTCTCTGTAAAAGCTCTTTTAAAGTAATAAGCATAACTATAGAGCTTTTTTGGAACTCGTACTTTTTTGAAACATGTTAAAAATTTTCAAACTATTTTTAAATAATAAACACTTCTTAATTTTAATTATTTTTTAAGCCCGTTGTTGTTTTTCGAAGTACTACATTCACGTTTCCGATAAATTCAAAAGTGCACCGAAATTCGCATCATGTAATGAATACACGAACATATTTTTAGTCTGATATAATTTAGTCTGTCATTCTAATCATCACAAATATTTATTAAATTTTATATATATTGAGTTTATTTTTAACACATACATTTTTAAATGAAGAAGAAAAAAAAAGGAGCTTTGCAAGAGCTCTTAGTTCAGTTTGGCAGGGACTCTTTTAAAAGCTGAAAGCTACTTCTACTCTTCAAATGAAGCAAAAGTAGTGCTTCTTAACTCAAGAAAGTAGCCTTATATATTCTCTGCAAGAGCTTTAGTAGCGCGACTAAAATTATAGTTGAAGCTTACTTTTATATAAGATGGAACTATAAGCTCTGCAAGAATTAATATATGACTAAAATTGTTACTTGGGTCATCTGGTTTAGAAGTTTTAGGAGCCTAAACCTAGAAGTTATAGGAAGTTTAAAAAATGGGCTCGAAATATTTGTTTTTTTTTATTTGTATACAAAACTAAGTATGAGTGTTGTAAGAAAGACTATGCTATTAACTATTTTATAAACTATTAACTTAGAAATAAGTTTAGGTTCTTAATTTAATTTTGGACTTTCAGCTCAAACTTCGCGCGATTTTTTAAAAAAATGTTTTTAATTTTACGTTTGTATCGACAATGATAGAAAAATTTCTCTCAAAAAAAATATGTGAGCCTTTTTCTTACCATTCGAATGATGTTCACTAAAACTTAATCATATTATTTTTGATTGCAAAATAAAGAGATTTCCAACAGATAAGATTTATTTGTTATTTGAACCTAATATGTTGTTTTTAAAAAAAAGACATAACATTATTCTTAATACTGGTATAAATTAAGAGTGGAGAGTTAAATACTTACAGAGCAATGAGTTTTTCACGTCAAATAGATTTGCAAAAGCGGTTTTTGAACTGAGAATACGACATCAATGACAACGTCATCAGAACGCTTTTAGAAATGAACTGACAAGTTTAGACAAGTAAATAAGTGAAGAAAATCACGCTGCGGTACGCTTTGCATGAAAACTCATTGCTCCGTAAGTATTAATTTTTCCACTCTCAAATCATAACAGTAATAAGACAAATATTTTGGTTTTTGTTTTTAACAAAAAAAAAAAAAAAAAAAAATTAGGTCCAAATTAAAATTAATCCATTTTGTTGGAATATCAAATTTTTGCAATAAAAAAAATTATGATTAAAGACTAAAAATATTACTTCAAAATTTCAACTATTGTCTTCACATCAAAGCTAAGAAAAAGGCCCACATTTCTTAATCAGGACAAATTTTTCTATCTTCGTCAGTTATTGCAGTATAAGCGATTGAAAAAAGATCCTTTTTATATTGAAATAAAAAATTAGTTTCAAATATTTATTACTTCTGAACCATAAAAAAACTGTTATGAAAAAAAATATTGGTGGCAAATATTGATGAAATCATGAAGTTTTTAAAAAAAAATTTGCTTGCACAAAAAAAAATTATCAAAACGGTAAAGAATTAACCATTTTACCAATTCAAAAATTTTCTATCAAAAATTATAATCTTTTCCAAAACGGCAACCCTGCTGCTCTGTGCTGTTACTTGTTGTTATTGTTGCGGGATTCCACTGCTTTGTACATACGGAGGAGAGCGTTGAACACTTATATAAACCTTATCTGTTATTGTTTTTAATTATTTTTTTAACACTTTTTAAGTCTGTGTTAAGACTTTTGCAATCGACGCATTTTTTTTTAAATACGCACCGAACACGCAAAAAAGACTGCCTGTTAGATTTATTTGAATTTTAAATGTTTTTTAATCAGCACTGGGTGCCCCATAGCTAGCTGAGCGCTCTCTGAGCGCAATTTTTCACATGTACACAAAACTCACAACAGAAGAGAATATAATTCACTCGTTCGCTATCGTTGATGCTGTGAAGCATCTATGTACTACCGACCTATGTCGGAAATTTTATGTACTCTTAAAAACCCTACTTTTTGGTTTGTAGATTCATAATTCTTATGCATATATTTTGTATTTTTTTATTTTATTAAGGTATAATACAATTCATACATATTGACTATTAAAATTCTTTACATTAGGTTTTATATTATTTGTATTCATTAATTTCTTGATACTTAATTTTATGAGGTTTTGATTATAATTTTAATGATTCGTATATACTAGAATTTAATAATAATACTATTATCGCCTATGGTCGAAGTTCGACCATATTAAAACCGGTTTTTCTTTTGTTTTTTTTTTTATTTTGATTGAAAAAGGTTTGTCAAAGTTAAAAAACATGACATTGATTAATACCTTTGGCTAATACACTTAAGTTTTGGCTTTGAATACATTTTCAGATCATATAAAGTCAATTTACTCCAAAAATAAAAAAAAAAAGTATAGCAGTGAGGGGACTGCCGACCGAAGCGAAAACCTATACATAAAATATTAGTATTCTCTGGAACACGTTGTCCTGCCACGGACCGCCTTTCTGCTATATAAGAATTTTCATGCTAATAGGAGGTTTCGGACTGTCCTTCATGTAGGACGGATTTGACAGGTCGGACGGACATGTAGGATGAAAATCAAAAAGTTCTAAAAGTTCCTCTATGATCTTGTTCTTCTCTGTGGTCCTTAATTGTAGATTTCCTTGGTAATTGTTGTTGGCGAAGTTAGCTGGAAATTTTTTGTAGACGTTGTGAATTCTAATTTTGTACATACAGTCGCATATGAAATGAGAATTATTTTTGTTAAGAGATTATAGCAATTTATTAAATTTTTTATATATTACTGAAACTATTTCTTTTAAGCAAAAGTGTTACCATATCAAAAATACATATAAATAAAGTAATTTATTTAAATTATTTCATTATTGAATTAATATAAAAAATTAAAGCTTATATATATATATATATCTATTTATATCATAACACTAACACAATATACTTGTACACCATATCTACATTGCGTTGTATATTAAAAATAGAATATTCTAAAACTAAGAAATATCTAAAGCATATAAATTATATTTAATTCATAAAAGAAATTGATGCTAAACATTTAAAAATAGAATGCTTAGGATAAGCAGACTTTAGTTATCTAATTACTTCTGAAAATATTAATTTATTTTGCAGGTTTATTACGTAATTGTTATTATATAAATATACATAAACAAGCGCGTCGGAAGCTAATTTCATCTGGGGGGCAGTACAAATGGGGGGGGGGGGAAGTACAAATGGTGGTGCAAAAATAAGTTCACCAAAATTTCTTCAAAGAAACATGATTGTGAATAAACAAATTTTTTATTTTAGTTTAAAATAAAAAAAATATAAAAATATATAAAAAATATTAAAATTTCATTATTTTTAAAAGTTCTTTCAATTTTAATATTAAAGATCATTCTTTAAAGGATCTTTCATATGGAAATAATGGTTGCTTTTATAAAGCAAGACTAGGTATATCTTTACATGGTTTATATGCAATAAGGTGCAAAAAGTTATATCAATTTAAATTATTCCAAAATGTTTCTTTCTGTCCTTGCGAGAAACAAACTCTTTCACCACCTCCATCGAATTCAATTCTTCGGTTTTATCTTTGTGAATGTGTATAAGTGCTGCATGAGTGAGTCGTTTCTGTGTCATAGTTGCTCGAAGATACGTCTTAAGTCGTCTTTGTGCACTCAGAACGCTCAGATGAAGCTGCTGATGCAGGCACAGTCAAAAGCAAAGCAATAAGTTTTTCAACTTCATTTAATAGTTTTTTTACAGTATCCGAATTTTTCGCAAATTGGGATACAATGCCACTACAATTTCAAGGTGTTTGGCAAGGCAATTGCTTCAGCAATTTCATCTGCAAAAAAGTCATCTGCATAAAGATATAGTTTTGTTTTTAGATTTTGTTCAGAAGGCACTTTTCCGTTGAAGGCTTCGATTACAATATTTTCCATCGGTTCCAGAGTGTCAAGATCTGTTTAAATGTACAATAAGATTTACAAAGTGCCAGTTTACACTAGCTTCACTCAACCGACTCACCGAATGTTAAATCAAAGTAAGTCGGTTGAGTGAAGCTGGTGTAAACTTGCAAAAATAAAAAAAAAATAAATTATTAACCTGTTTGATCGAATCTAGCCGTTATCTCATTTGAGAGAAGATCTAAAATTTCGAAATAATCTTTTCGTAGCCGATCATATAATGGCAACTGTACTGAAAGAACCGGATTTGATGTTTCTTCAAAGCGTCGAGGTGGATTTTCATCAGCTAATTCACAGTAGGGGCTTTCGCATGGTCCAAAACATTGGACCAACATGGCAGATTGTACAACATGTAGTACCATGCGTAAGCTAAAACGATAGTCGAAATTTTTGGTTTTTATCTGCTGATTGTACAATATTTTACAATTATGTAAAATTACTGCTCAATTGTTAGGGCATCTAAAAGTTGGTTAGCTATTAGCCGGATGTGTTCTGCTTGAGAGCTTGCAATTAATGATGTTGCTTTACAAGTTGGATCGTTCGAACGCTCAATCAAATAGTCCCATTAGTTTTCCATCTAACTTATCGTACAACATGTCGTCCAATATGGAAAGCCCCTAAGAACATGTCAAATTTTTTCTTACCAGAGTTGCAAAATTAACAAGCATTAGCCCTGCAGACACATGTGATAGTAATGGTATGACAGTTGAAAATATGTATTAACTTCAAAATGTTTCGAAAATATTTCGAAACAAGCTACAAATTACGCTGCGGCCATACGTGATAGTAAAAGTTTATTTTCAAAATGTCGTCAAAGGCAACAGTTCTAGCAAAAATAAAAGTTCTGTATGAACTTAAAAAATTACTAAATGAACTCATTTTTCACGTTCACGATACAAAGCAATTAACTTTAATATTTGCGCTATATTTAGTTTCACCTCCATTTTATTTTTTACCGAAAGCAAGTTACCAGTGTTGCATATCGGTCATTCCATGTCAAATCGGACGCTTTTCAAAACTCACATTTCTGTAAAAATTTGGTACTTTGCACGAGGTTAGTACTTTAAAAGAGAAAAATATTTGCATATTTTCTTTTTATAATTTTAAATTTTTTTGCAGTTATACACAGTGAAAAATTATAAAGATAAACAAAAATTGTCATTTGGACATGTACTCAAACAACTATATCTTCCAAACCGTAAGTCCTACAAGAAAAAAATTTAAGACATATTTTAAAGATCCTGAATTACTCTTTATTGTGGTGTCCTTTTTTAAAAACACTTTCGAGAAAAATTCTAAATTTTTTGACCACTAAAAATTTCATTCCCATTTTTCAAGGTCAGCACCACTATGTTTTGGCACTTTGAAAATGTTATCGTATTGAGGCATTCATTCTTACTGCATTCTCTTTTTTGTAAATTTTTTAATAGCATATTTTGTTTACACTATCTATTACCCACATTTCTGCATTTGCAGTTTTTTATACCTCTTATGATTTAGAAGTGATCAAAAACATTTATTGCTCGCAGTACCAGAAATGCTCTAAAAAAATTTGTTTTTTGCTCTCCTGAAAAGTTACTGAAAAACATATAGCTGTTTTTGTTGGCGCAGCGACGATATGTACCTAGTTTAGTAAAAAAATACTAAAAATTCTATTTTTAATTAAAAATTAAAGTATTTTGTACATAAAAATTGTGTAGTCAGTTTTTGAAAATTTCGTTAAAAATAGTAAACATTGATTCTCCAACATCAAATTTTGAGAATGCATTAAGAATGAATGCCTCAATACGATAACATTTTCAAAGTGCCAAAAAATAGTGGTGCTGACCTTGAAAAATGGGAATGAAATTTTTAGTGGTCAAAAAATTTAGAATTTTTCTCGAAAGTGTTTTTAAAAAAGGACACCACAATAAAGAGTAATTCAGGATCTTTAAAATATGTCTTAAATTTTTTTCTTGTAGGACTTACGGTTTGGAAGATATAGTTGTTTGAGTACATGTCCAAATGACAATTTTTGTTTATCTTAATAATTTTTCACTGTGTATAACTGCAAAAAAACAATAAAGAAGTATGCAAATATTTTTTGTTTTTAAAGTTCTATCGACGTGCAAAATTTTAAAAAACTCGGAATCGTCAAAATTAGTTTTTTAACAAAAGCGTCCGATTTGACATGGAATGACCGATATTGTTAAAATAGCAGATATCCTGTAAAATCAAAAAAAATTTCCCCAAAAATACAATAAAATCAACACTTTAATCTGTCTTTACAACACTTTTACTGTCCGCAAGTGCCAAATTCCACTGTCTATGAATTTTCGTTGATAGTAGCTTAGACAGTAGGCAGACAGTGAATCAAATGTGAGTGTGTTAGTAAAAATGTTCAAATGTGTTGAGTTTTTCGAACTTGCACTGTCACGTGTGGCTGCAGGGTAAGCTACATACTTATGGGTGCATTTAAACTGAAATGGTGGGTTTGCAGTAGAAACTCTACATTTTGTTCTATCTTTTTGCAAACACAGAGAAAGAAAATGGTTATCCGCAAGCATGCTTACGAAGAAGAGAGAAAGAAGAGGAAAATATATAATACAAAAATATTATCGTTGTAAAAAAAATTGATATTTTGAATAACTTTTGAAGTTTTCCTTTTAAATTGTTTATCTAGCTAAAAAAGTGGGGGGTTCAACTGCCCCCTTGTCCCCCGCTTCCGACGCCAATGTACATAAATACTTTTTTAATTTCCGCAATGAGCCAAATTGTTCATATATATGAACTATACATATGTATATATGTATATATATTAGGGCGGGTCGATTTGTAGGGAGTGAAAAAATTCATCAATTTCCCTATGATTTCCGTATTCTACGGGTTATTCCATGAAAATTTGCCGAAGGAACCATACCTCTATCGTTAAAATCGAGTCCCCTACTTTTTGTTGGTAGATTTTTTCCCAAATTGACGTTCGTATGAAATATTACCTACACGTTCACATCCATAACTCAAAAACTATCGATCGGGTTTAATCGCCAGTAGGCGCGTTACAAAACTAGCATACACTGGAATATTATAAACATACAAAAATAAAGAAGTCTATAAAGAAACTAAAAACAAAAATAATTAAACAAACATAACACAGGGTGTGCACCCTGTGAAAAAATATGCCAATAATGTAAAGCGCAAATCAGTCCAGTCGTAACGTAAGGTTCGTAAGCTTCGTAAGTCAAAAAAATTGAGCCAAAAAAATGGCCATGAAAGAAATATTCTTGGACAAAATCATGAAAAAAATGGAAAAATGGTCCAAAATTTGGACAAAAATGCCCGTAACTTTTGAACCGTTGGACCAATGTTGGAGATTTTTTTTGTAAATTGATCAAAATGAGCTTACTTTTCCGCCTACTGGCGATTAAACCCGATCGATAGTTTTTGAGTTATGGATGTGAACGTGTAGGTAATATTTCATACGAATGTCAATTTGGGAAAAAATCTACCAACAAAAAGTAGGGGACTCGATTTTAACGATAGAGGTATGGTTCCTTTGGCAAATTTTTGTGGAATAACCCATAGAATACGGAAATCATAGGGAAATTGTCGAAAAATAAATCAACCCGCCCTAATATATATATATGTATGTATTTCCGATACGGTAACACTTTTACTAAAAACAAATAGTTTTACCAATATTATATATATATGTATGTATTTCCGATACGGTAACACTTTTACTAAAAACAAATAGTTTTACCAATATTATATATACTCTTTAATTCATATGTATAAACTGTTTTCTAAAATAGTTCGATGTCATATGCTGACTGCAGCTACAAATAAACATCTACAAAAAATTAAAGCTTACTGTATAACAATAACTACCAAGCAAATCTACAACAACAACGCAAAGAGAATGACAAGATCCTAGCTGTTGCGCAGCGTTAGAGGGGATGAACCGAATTGGCGGCGGAAAATTTACAGCACTTTGCTTGCCTTTTTTTTCTGTTTGCCTGCTAGCAAGATCTCAAGTGGCAGGAGGCATTAAAAGAGACTTCAGAGCTAACTGCTGAAATAAAATTAAATTTAAATTTTTCATATTTGTATTTTGTTTGACTGTCGTGAAGTCTCTTTTAATGCATCCACTTCAGATCTTGCTAGCTGGCAAACAGAAAATATAGCAAGCAAAGTGCTATTTATTTTTCGCCGCCAATTCGGTTCATCTCCTCTAACGCTGCGCAACCGCTGTGATCATGTCATTCTCTCTGCGTTTTTGTTTAAGATTTGCTTGGTAGTTTTGTTCTGCAGTTAGCTTGATTTTTTTTTGTTGTTTTTTAGCTACAGTCGGCATATGACAATCGAAGTATTTTTATAACACTTTATATACATTTACATAAAAACACTTACTTAACAAACCTGCAAAATAAATTTATATTTACAGTTTTAATTGAATAATTACAGTCTGCTTATCACAAGCGTTCTATTTCTTACCGCCTAAAGTAGTAAATCGAAAACGCAAACGACAAGTAAGACACGAAAAGCAACACTTTTTCTATACGAAGTTCTATTGCTTCTCGTGTCTTTCTTTTCGTTGGATTGCGTTTTCAATTTACGACACTAGGCGGTTAAACTGTCTACGTACATTTATTATATTAAATTATATATAATTTGTATACTTTATCTATTTCTTATATATTCTTATTTTAATACACAACACAATTTATATATAGCGTGCATGTATATTGTGTTATTATATAAAAAGATATAAATAAGATTTAAATTTTTAAATTAATTCAATAATGAAATAAATGATATGAATTATATGTATATTTTTTTTTTGATATGGTAGTACATTAAGTTAAAAGAAATAATTTCAGCCATTTATACAAACTTTCAAAAACTGATTTAAACTCTTATATAAAATAAATCAGTTGTCATATGCCGACTGTAGATACAAAAAAAGTATAAAAAAACTTCCAACTAACTGTACACCAACAATTACATGGCAAATCTACAACAACAACAACGCAGCGAGAATGGAAAGGTTCACAGTGGTTGCGCAACGTTAGAGGGGATGAACGAATCGGCGTCAGAAAATAAACCGCATTTTGCTTGCTATGTTTTCTGTTTGCAGGTAGCAAAATCTCAAGTGGTGGAATAGCAAAATTAGACAAGGTAGTGTTAGGGAGGAGAGCCGGCGACCGAAACTGTCAAAACAAAGTTGATATTTCATACAAAATCTGCAACCAATGAGAATGCAATATAAAAGCAAAAATTGGCCAAAATACCAAAATGGATGAGTTTGAGAGTTATGGTCCAAATATCAAGAATTTTAAATATATTTTTTTTTAACCTACAGAAACTCTACATATTCATTGAAAAAACAGTATCATTCAATGTTTTGCAGCGGAGCAAAGGGAGGTAAAAGAACGATGCGTCAGCAGAGGAACTTATTGATGGTTGCTTTCTACATTTGCTGAGCACCTTGTAGTCAAGATCCAAGAGCGTCATTTAAAAACCTACTCGCTGTCTGTATTGATGACGAGAGTTACTCGCAAAATGACGATGATGATGACGATGAACGCTACCAAAATCGTTCAACGCGCCTAAAGAAGTTTTCACTTCAAAAAAATTACGAAAGTGCTTGAGTTTGTGTGTGCGTGTGTGAGCCAACGATCTCCCGGTGCATCAGCAATGGCAGCAAAGTTAAATTGGCTTTCTTTGCTGGCGAACGTCCCTCAAGTGCCACCACCAGCAAGTGCATTGCAAAATTTGTTGCTAGCCAACATCCTCCAAGTGCCATCACCAGCAGCACAAGCAAGTGCCACTGGGTTCATTGAATGAAATTATTCATTCTGTTCAGGTTATCAGTTCGAGAGAGTTATTAAGAAACAGCAACAACAACAAGGCCACACAGCTCTGTTGAAGTTTTCTGAGTCACTCTCTTCTCTCTCGTGTATGCTACAGCAACAATGTTCAACCGAGCTGTGTTGCTATTAGTTTCGCTGTCACATTGGGAAAAAAGGTTTTTACATTTGCTCAATTTAACCTAACTTTATGACAACGCATTCGAGTAAAAATTATATTCTGCAAATGTACTCGAAAATACCTTTCCAACGATGTGAGATTTATGTGAATATGCTGACGTTAACACAGCTTAAATGGTACCACAATTTTTTGTTTGCGTAATAATATATAGATTTCATAATATTTAATTTAATATTTAATAATATTAAAAAAACACCTGAAAACAAAGTCTGGCTCTGGATCGGAGTGTGATTTCTGTTCTGCAGAGAACCTTTCTTGCGAATCAGAATGTGTAATTTGCCACTGCAAGCAAACTTATATAATTTATTTACTTAGAAGAAAATGCTGAAGTAATAATGACATAGAAAAAATAGTAAATAATGCCGATGACTAAAAATAAAAAATAATCAAATATTACAGTATTTGTGGGGGTATAAACATACGAACTAGCAAATCTAGATAATTGTGACAAGTATTTCGCTCAGTGTGCGTTAAATAAATAAAATGTTACTGTGTTAGAATGCCCAGCCCTGTTTTAAATTGAAAATATGCTGGAGCAAAAATTTCGCGATCCGTTTACAGCGAGTGTTGGTAACCGAATTAAAAAATTCATTAACTTTTTCCATATTTCTCAATTTTTTGCTCATAAAACATAATTTTGTGCTAATATGTATTTCGATTAACATTTTTTTGTTTCTCAAAATGAGCTATCAAACTTAAAAATCGGATAAAAAGTACAAGAGTTGTGATATTGTACTTTTAAAAAAAATCAATTTTCTTTCTTGTAATAACAAAAAATCTAAAAAATTCAAATAAAAAAAAAATTGCAATGAAATTTTGTTCAAATGCTTTTTAAAGCAACACTAAATACAAATAAAAAAAATTTTTGAGAATGTTGAAAATCGTAATGAATGTTTTAGCAAGAAATGTAACATTTTAAATATTTCGAATTTGGTTATTTTATGAAAAAAATCGCAAAAACTTCAAATATGGTAAATTTTTAAAAACGACATCACGTGTGGCTATAACATAGTCTTGAACTATTTTGTGGAAAAATTTACAAGAACCAAGATTCGGATAAAAAGTTATAGCTGTTGAAAAATGACATTTTTCAAAAATGCTCAAAGTGCCTGTTTTGGCATTTCGCACACAAGCATAATAATAAAAAAAATCGATATAACTATGTTTCTTATTTAAAATTACTTCTGTAATTTAAAAAAATATTTCTGATCTTAGACAGAAAAAAATTTGGAATTCCAGGGCTGCCAACATATCAGACCGTGGTTTTAGGTTAAAAAATATTTAAAATACCCCAAAAACCCACAAATTTAATTTTCACCACTGGAACTTGTGAATTATATTTTTGCACCATTCCAACAAGAACAATATATCCAAAATACGATCAGAAACCAAGTCATGAAGTGGTGAACAAAGTTGTGAAAACTAAATTTATTGGTTTTTGAGGTAATTTGAATTCAAGGAATCGAATTAATTTGTATTTTAAAGTCTTAAATTTAAGAGAGATCTTTTGTATTGAAAAAATCTTTATTTAAATCAAGTAGGATAAGGTTAATTAGGTTAAGACTTAAGGTCAAGACTTGACGAATTTACTAAGCGAATTAGCCGCAAATTGTGAAAGAATTAGAAAAATCCTCATCTCAAAATTGATACAGACACTCGTAGCGATCGATCTATGTCAGAAATTAATGTGCAATTAATTCTGAATGGCGAAATTGCATTATTTACACTTTCAATGCTTGAACTAAAGAAGAGGCGCACTGCTGAAAATTTAAAAATGGAAATTGAAAGCGTTTTGAGCAGTTTTAACATGAGCGATAAGATTAAACTAGGATATATGTATGTATTATGAAATAAATAAGCTTCAAAGTAATCGCATAGCATAATTTTGAATAATATATTATTGCAAATTATTTTTTGTTTTGTTTTAACTTTTTTATTCTCACTTGCAATGAAAAGTAACGATCGTTACTTGGAGGTTACACGTTTAATTTTTGTCTTTCAAGTTGCAATACATTTACACTTTTTTACTCATACATTTAGAAATTGATCACCAGCTTGCTTTCAATTTTCTTTTCAAGTCGTGTGGCAACTTGACGATCAAATTATGAACAGCTGTTCATCGCAGTTTTTGTAAATAAGTTTTTCGTGATTGGAAAATTTACTAAAAATAGTTCAAATAAAAACCTATGATGTGAAGAACGATTCTTTTGTATTTTCTATGAAATTATTTATTTCTTGTGGCACTTTTAGTAAGGCAAGCATTGCTGTTTTCTGGACGACGGCATCTTGAAAATAAAATTGACTATCAAGTTGCGTGAAAGCTGGCAATTCAAATGAGTTTTGACAAGTAGTATGTATGATCTACTTGAAAACAAAATCTTAAACGTGTAACTGAAACGTTAATTTTACAACTTTTTTTTAAATTTTGACATTTCTCAATTTTAAAACTATTAAACTTTGCAAAAACAACCTCCATCCCTTTAATTTTTTTTTTTTGAAAATTCTGTCGATGGCTTTTTTGATGCAACATTTAATCAACCCATGTCCAAGTGCTGCCTTCGAAAGCTTAATTTTTTTAATGGAAAAACCCGCTATAAGCTCCAGCCAGCAAAAAACCTGTATTTCCCCGTTTTGAAGTGTTTTTAGTAAAGGATTTCATCAGAAACGCTTTAAAAAAACTATGGATTTTTCATTGGATATTAGTTTGTGATATGGCAGCAGTTTATTTTATGATTTTGACATTAACAATAGGTCATGTCAAAGCTACTTACCCTACCTCATTAGTCTGCCATGATCGCAAGTGTAGACCATGGTATAATTATTTGACAAGGTAGTCGTGACAGTTTTTTAGCGATTGGTAGTTGTCAAAAACAGCTAAAGGAGTTGTAGTTTGCTGCTATTGACTAGCTATGTGCTTATTTTTAACTTTTCTTTGATTCATTAAATTTGTACGCTATTGACTAGCTATGTGCTTATTTTTAACTTTTCTTTGATTCATTAAATTTGTTCGCGAAGTTTATTGAATTGTTTTTAGTTTACTGCAATTCACTAGCTATGTTTAAGTCGTTGCTTTTTTTCACATTTCTTTGATTAATTGCATGAACAGCTAATTTTGACAACTTCCAATCGCTGCTCGTAAGAAAAAAGCCAGTCTACGCTACTACCTTGTCAAATAATTATACCATGGTGTAGACCGCTCATATCATGAAATAGCTCATATCGTTAAATTTATCTCTTAAAATATTTCAGTAAAATATGTAAGTGTGTGTATTTTTAAGAACTTTTCAAGTTAAAAATATTGCAAAAGCATTGAAATAGTGTAAAACATAAAATGGAATGGCGAATGGTAAAAATTATGAATTTAATAAACTTTTACAAGCAATTTCAAAATTAAATTTCATGAGATGAAGTGCCCATCTAAATGTTATAGCGTGAAATCTTCTCATGAAATTTAATTTGTCAGTTCGCATGCAATCAAATATTTTATGTGTAGTCACTGTGTTACTACGGATAATGGAAGGATTATTTTTACAGCGGCTCAACTTTTACCTTACGAAGAAATTGAAGACGAAAAAGAAAATTGTTTAGAAAATCTGGATGAAGAATCTTACGAAGATGTTGTAAACAATATTGATTACCAAGAAATAATTTTCATTAAATGTGCTGCACATACTCTTCAACTAGCCGTAGAGGATTTTTTGGCAGGCTGCAACCCAAACATAAGTAGTGGAGCTCGTACTTTGATATAAACCTTGAGATTGGCAGCGTTTCGGTGAAGAACTAATAACACATATAATAATATAATAATAAATGTTAACATGTTTCAAATTATTAATTTTTTATTTAAATCCACTCAATAATTTAGATACAAAATTAAACGTTTGAATGTACATTAGGGCGTTTCAAAAAAAAAAAATTTCCAACTCTTGAAGCGGAATATTAAAGTTTGTGATTTAAGAGAATTTCGAAAATTTTTTTGGATTTTTTGAAGATGGGTACGTGGTCGCTGAAATCGATTTTATCAAAAAAATGAGGTTATGGAGAAAAATTTTTAATATTAATTTTTGCTGGTGCTTTTTCTTCATAAAACTAAACAATTCTCTTCTTAATGATCCGATCCCACGACAAAAAAATGATTGATGTGAAAAATTATTATATTAAGGACCACTTTGATAGTCTTAAAAGTACAAAATTATGTTTTTATAGATTTCAAACCTCAATAACTTTAAAAGTTTTCAACATTTTTTCAAGATGAAAAATGCGTTAGAAAGGTCTTTAAATTACCTTTCATTCGGTATATAGGTTTCTTTTCACTTGCGGGAGAAATATAAGAAAAAAATTTAAGTTTGAGAAATTTTTTTTTTATTTTTCAAATTTTATAAAAATTAAAAGAATTTCATTAAGTTTCGTTCTTGGTTAAGTAAAAAAAAAACATTTAATATACATTGTTTTAATAAAAATATCAAAAATTCAATTCATCAATATATTTTTATTTCCATACAAAATCAAAAGATATTAAAAAAACAAATTCATGTTATTTAATGAACAAATTAAAATTAAAAATTGAATTTGTATCTAAAATCACAATATATAAAACATTAAATGTGGAAGAAAACATGTATCAACAAAAAATTCCATTTTTATTTTATACAAAATCGAGAAAAGTATGGTTACAGTTTTACGCCGCAAAAAATGCAATACTGAAGGACAAAGCTCCCTAAAAATACAACACAACACGTCGAATGTGTAAATGTCATTGGCGATTGCTTATTCATTTTCTTTTTCCTATTTTATAAAAAAAATAAAATACAAGTGTCAGAAGTATTAAGTCTTGAATTGTATTTCTTATTAAATAAATAAAATTGCAGATTCAGCTGCTTGAAATACGGTTTCTTTAATTAAAACAACCAAGTGAACGAAGTATAAAGAAAATAATCAAAGAATGGGTAAGTAAAATATTTATAAAACTGTTTTCTAAATTTAAGCAACAATTCTCCTCTACAAATTTCTACAGATGTTAAAAAAACACAGTACCGCAAACAGTTTTGGCTGCTTGGTAAAAGTACTGAAAAAATTCCGGATCATGAGTTACCTTAAAAAAAAATAGTGCTTATAAGGCTATTGAGTTTGGATCCAAAAAATAGCGTTCAAATGAGAGCTGCATCAGTGGCAGATGAAATAAAACAAATTTGGGAAAAAGCGAAAATTCAATCCATTCAAAAACATAATATAATTATTAAAATTAAAAAATTGCATTCAGAGTGGGTTCATCTCTCAAAAAATGAGATGATGGAGATAGAACATTATTCGACAAGTGAATCAGAAATATCAGATTCCTCAGATGACTTTTATTATAAAATACCTGAAAGTGAAACAAATTTCAAAGTAAATCTTAAATCATCTGAAGTTTGCTCTGCTTTAGATCGAACAGTAACTAGTTCTGGAAGTGGGTCCTTAGTTATTCAATGTACTCTTTATGCGTTAGGGTATCATGTAAACAAAATTGCGTGTTCTAAAAGTACTATTTGGAGAAACCGAAAAAAAAATCGTCAAGAAATTTGTATTGAAGAAAAAGCATCGCACGTTTTTGATGATATCCTTACCGTACATTGGGATTTGTTTTTTTAATATCTTTTGATTTTGTATGGAAATAAAAATATATTGATGAATTGAATTTTTGATATTTTTATTAAAACAATGTATATTAAATGTTTTTTTTTTACTTAACCAAGAACGAAACTTAATGAAATTCTTTTAATTTTTGTTCATGCAATTTCTCAAACTTAAATTTTTTTCTTATATTTCTCCCGCAAGTGAAAAGAAACCTATATACCGAATGAAAGGTAATTTAAAGACCTTTCTAACGCATTTTTCATCTTGAAAAAATGTTGAAAACTTTTAAAGTTATTGAGGTTTGAAATCTATAAAAACATAATTTTGTACTTTTAAGACTATCAAAGTGGTCCTTAATATAATAATTTTTCACATCAATCATTTTTTTGTCGTGGGATCGGATCATTAAGAAGAGAATTGTTTAGTTTTATGAAGAAAAAGCACCAGCAAAAATTAATATTAAAAATTTTTCTCCATAACCTCATTTTTTTGATAAAATCGATTTCAGCGACCCCGTACCCATCTTCAAAAAATCCAAAAAAAATTTCAAAATTCTCTTAAATCACAAACTTCAATATTCCGCTTCAAGAGTTGGGTAAATCAGAAAAAACGTCTTTTGTGAAACGCCCTAATGTACATATCTAAGCCTAAACTGGAAGTTGCAATACGTTGGAGTTCCACATATATTATGTTGAAGGGACTTTTGAAATTGAAGGAGTTCTGCATGGATTATTTATCAACTCCTAAACAACTAAAAGTATCAGCATAGGTGGAAATCGAAAATATTGTATCTGTTCTAGCACCAGTTTATTCAGTTTATTTAAAACTGCAAGGTAGCCAGTTGTTACTAGGTGATTTTTACAAGATTTGGTACGTTTTGACTTTCCAGTTAAAAGATTGAAACACCGAAATTAGCACAAAACTTTTAAAACACATCGAATTAAGACAAATGAAGTTATTAGAAAACGATACAATGTATGCTGCCTTCTTTTTGGATCCAAGATTGAGACGTACTTTACCAAAGAGCAATGTGAAGCTGCCAAAAGACACCTCAAAAAGGTAGTATGTATATCAAATCAGGATATACAGATGATAATTTATACAAAATAGATTTATGATTCTATCTGCTATCTTAAAAATGAAAACTCCTTTTTCCGTTTCCCCGGGGACAATCATTAAGAATCGGGCTGAAAATATAATAATTTTTCAGCAAACGTTTGCAGGGTCGAGTCCAGATGCATCATCATCACAGACGGTCGAATAACAAGCATTTTTAATCGATGAAAGCTCTTTTCATGGACCTCTACCTTAGCGAATTAGCGAAATGGAGGTAGAAAGTTCTTTGTCCGATGAAGAAAACATTATTATTGACGAAAACATCCGCAGAGCAATTTTTTAATTAAATACATATAGAGAAAAAAGCATCAATATTGATGCAGATTTGATGAAAATATTTGTTTCCCTGGCTTAGAAAACTCGCTTACATATTGCAACTCAAGTGAGCGTGGAAAGATAATTTTCTGCTCTAAAACTTGTTCTTAGCAATACTTGAGGTATAATTTGTCGGAAGATAAGTTAGCTGCAATTATGATGTTAAAGCTAAGTCCCAGTTCAATTTAATAAAAATCAATTTATGATTGCAATAATTTCTGATTAACAGTATGCAACAGTAAGTATTTTAATGAGTAACCGTATGTAACAGTGAGAAAGATTTTACACGATATTAAGACGATATGACTAACAAAAGAAAAGTATATAAATATGGGGCATATACGCTCGACTCAAAAGTATTTTGAGTGTTTATTTTATTCCATTTTTGAAAAAAATTTTGAAAAAAATTATGCAATCCGTTTCTTTTTAGTTAAGAAAATATTTCAATTTTCAAAGTGATTGGAATGGATTTCTAGTGTTATTTTGAAAAATTTTTGACACAAATAGTAAAGTATTTTTACAAATAAATTTAGATTAAAAGAGCTTAATAAATTCACATTTGTTGAATGTTTTTTGGGAAGAATCTTTGCTTTGCGGCCGTTGCACAGTGTAAGATTTCGTGAAAGTAGGAGCACTTAATTCATTTTTTTTAATTTTCGATAAAATTTTAAAAATAAACTATGACCTCAAAAATTTCGAGACAACAAATTTTCGATGTGTGGTCATCTTTTGATAAAGATAAGATGATCAGTTTGAGCATACATTGGATTGGGTTTGTGGTAACATAAGCTTAGGATCACGCAGTGAAATAAATTTTAATAAACTAAAGCCTTATTTGAGATCTTCGATTCAAAGATTTCAGCAAAAATGGATAAGCGCACACAGAACTAAAGATCGCTGTATCACAGCTAATAGTGAATGGCTTAAAGGGCAAATTAATTTATCTGAATTTGTTTCTGATAAAAAACAACAGATAAGTGTTGGTAGACCAACAAAAAATTTATCGGACTGCTCGAAAATAGTTAAAAATAGGAACGCAAATTAATTTTCCAAAGAAGTAGGAGAAGAACCAATATTTTTGGCTGCTGAATTACAGATGAGTTCTTCAGGAAAACGAGTTTCCGCTGCTATTGCGAAGGAGCTTTTTACTTCGTCCCCTCAAAGTGGTTCTGTATTTAAAAAAGCTAAATATTCGAAGGAAAGTACCGAAACATTCTCCCCTGAAACGGCTTTAGCTTTAATGATCGATACCAATTTGTCAACACGTCAATACTGCAAGATCAAAGCATACTGTAAAAATACAAAGTGTAAGATATATCCAAGCTATGATCAAGTTTATTCAGCAAAGCTTGATTGTTACCCAAAAGATATATCCGTTACTGAATCTTTTGCTGAAATCCAGTTGCAATCTTTGACTGATCATACAATATCAAGATAGTGTGCAGCAGAGGGGATATACAGGGTTGCCAATATTCGAAGCGCCTATTTTATTTTTAAATAAATCAAAGAAACCACAATTTTTTGTCTGTTCGTCATGAATATCATTTAATTGGGTTCAAGTAGATTTGCTTACATTATTTCTTGAATATGATATCTCGTAAATGGTCGCCATTGGCCTCTACGACATATTGTGCCCGTTTTGCAGCATTTTCCATGGTTTTCTTCAACATTTCGATGGGAATGGCGGTTATTTCTTGACAGTTGTTGGTTTTCAGCTCTTCTAGGGTCTTTGGCTTGTTGACGTAAACCTTTGATTTCAAATAACCCCACAAAAAGAAGTCTGGAGGCGTTAAATCTGGTGATCTTGGCGGCCAATCGAAATCACCATTTTTTGACATCAAACGGCCAGGGAACAATTGCTTCAAAAAATCGATTGTAGTGCGGCTTGTGTGTGGTGGCGTGCCGTCTTGTTGAAACCAGTAGTGCCTGATACGCTTTCGACGAACGATTGGCATGAAAAAATTGTTTATCATATCGCGATAACGCTCCTGATTGACAGTAACTCTGTGGCCATTATCATCTTCGAAAAAGAACGGCCCAATGAGCATTTTAGCACAAACGCCGCACCAAACAGTGACTTTTGCATCGTGAAGAGGTACCTCTTGAATCTCTTGTGGATTTGCAGTGGCATAAATACGGCAATTTTGTTTGTTTACCGTTCCGTTCAACTGAAAATGAGCTTCATCTCTCATTGAGTTGAGTTTTCACTATTGACTTGTTTTGTTGAATGTAAATTTCAACAATTTTAGAGCGTTCGCGTGGCGTGTACTGTTCCATTGTAAACATTTGCTTGGAATGACGCTTCAAACGCGGTATGTCATTAGTCGATTTGGCATCACTGCGGAAAGTTACAGTGTTGCCAGATGGGCGCTTCGAATATTGACAACCCTGTATTTCGAATAAATTTGGATACCATCTATGATGTGAATATAATTATAAAATGGGGCTTTGATGGTTCGCAGCAAAGTCGTTATAAACAATCTTTTTCATCCGAAAATTGCACCGACGAAAATCTGTTTGCTATTGCAATGGTCCCAATCCAAATGTACAGTGTTGCGCAAAACAATAGCAACAAAATTGGTACGCTACTACAAAATCGTGTATCTTTTAAAATATTAAGGACACACAGAAATGATTACAGGAACCGAAGCATATATGCATACATCATATTAAAAACAAATCATATTCCAATTTGGTTTTGTTTTCTTTATTAAATTTAAAATTAATGTGACTTCATTCAGTTTGTCTGAGAGCAAAACAAAAGCAACATAATTAATATTTGGTGTAAGATCCATTATTCTTGATAACCGCTGCACAGCTGAGCGGCATCGACTCTATTAAAGTAGATATGTTAGTATTAGTATATGTTCCCAATTAAGTTTCAGCGCTTCATACAGTGCAGTCTTATTGGAAAACCTTTGACCAGAAATTTTTACCTTCAAAATCCCAAAAAGATTTTTAATAGGATTCAAGTCATTGTGAAGGTGCCGGCTAATCAAGGACTTGAATCCCATTGCCTCTTATGTAATCTTTGATGAGCTTTGAAGTGTGTTTCGGGTCTTGATCGGGCTGAAACGTTCACTGAAGCGACATATTGTCCTGAAGCGAAAAACACTATGTCCAGACCATAGTGTTTAAAATTTATTTTGCAGTTTCGGGCTTCAAGTCGTGTCCTGGGTGGCGCCGTACCATGCACATCCCATCTGAATTAATCAAGTTGAACTCTGATTCATCGCTAAAAAAACGGTTTTCGATTTTTGAACGGTCCAATTTAGGTGCTCTTTTGGAAGACTGAGTCCAAAAAAACAATAAATTGCCACTAATTGCCACTAGTTCTTTAATCGTTCTCAACGGCTCGTCTTGAAACAATGCTGTGGTGGATATCTAAATCAAGTGTCCGAACAACCTCTTTGGATGTGGCAAATGCATTTCGTTTGAACACACCACAAATGTTCCTGTCATCACGCAGCGATGTTTTCCGCGGTCGCCCTCTTTAATGTACCGTTGTTACGTCTTTTGTAAAGGAATATTTCTTACTTAATCTGCAAACTATTGACTGATTAATATCAAACTGTTTCACGTTAGATATTTGCGAATTTTCGTTTTTATATTCGAAAATAATTTGTAATTGAAGAGCTTCACAGTATTTTAAACGTGCCAATATAAATGGAACAGTCAATGTCACAACTAGCACAAAAAAAATTAACTTAAATTTTTGTGACTTACAAACAACACGTGCTTTACAATAACGGAACTTTTACCAATAATTCTTCGAACTTCTGTTCTCTTTTGACATTTTTCAAGTTTTGTTGCTATTGTTTTGCTTACAGACAAATTGAATGTAGTCACATTAATTTTAAATTTAATAAAAAAAAAACAAAACCAAATTTGAATTTGATTTGTTTTATATATGATGTATGAATATATGCTTTGATTCCTATAATCATTTTTGTGTGTCCCCAATATTAAAAAAGATACACGATTTTGTTGCAGCGCACTTATTTTGTTGCTATTGTTTTGCGCAACACTGTATAACCAGTAATACTAACGAAAAAAAAAATTTATGGCAAAATCCTGTAACGTCTTGAACAAAATACTGCCGACCAATTAAATTTATATTTGAAAAAGAAACACCGGACATTATCAATAAGGAAGTAGATCATATAAAAAATCAAATATCTAGACAAATTCCAACAATTGAAGTGAAAAAAACATTCATTTTGTGCATGATAGATGGAAAAGTGTGCAATGCTTTGTCCAATTATTCTTCATCTCAGAGATGTTACATAAGTGGTGCTACGCCGAAAATAATGAATATCCCAGAAGCTTTCCTACAAAATGATATTGATCATAATATCCGTTCATTAGGACTTTCAATTTTACACACTCATATTCGTTTCATGGAATGCCTACTACATATTTCATACAGATTAGAAATAAAAAGATGGCAGATAGCCTGCGAAGTCAAAGAAATTGTTCAGCAGAGAAAACTGAAAATTCAAGAACGTTTTAAAAATGAAATTCTTCCAGCGGAACTCGGGGGCGAACCTTTACAGGGTAACATGTCTGACTGTCTCAACCTGGCGAGGCCAGTATAATCCTTCTGAAATCGTTTCAAGTCGACTCAAACCTCAACGTGGTTTTTCCTGGGCAACGTCAAAACTAACAACCGTTAGTTTGGCGGCTAGTCTGAGCGGCTGGCCCTCCTAGGCTTAAAATGGGTTGTGCTTCGGGTTTGAAGCCCACCTGTCAAAACCCATTTCAAGGAAAACACAAAAGAATAGAAGAAAACTGATCCCAACTCTGATGACGACTACAACAAACGAAAAACTGATAACGATTTACGGATATGCATGTGGAACGTCCGAACCCATAATTGCCTCTATCCAACTGACTGATGTTGGAAAAATATAGAGATGATATCACTGCTATTTAAGAAATGCGATGGAAGGGACAGGGTTGCATTCGGCATGCACCCTGTGATATCTACTACAGCGGCCATGCGGAGAAGCACGAGTTTGGGTGCGGATTTGTAGTTGGCAAGTGATTACGACCCCACGTCCGGCGATTCACACCTGTGACCGAACGACTTGCCATAATCTGCATCAAGGTTACATTTTTTAAAATAAGCCTAATATGTTAGCACGCTCCGACAGAAGACAGAAGCGCAGAAGCGACGTAAAAATCGTGCTTGGTGACTTCAACGCTAAGGAAGGCAAGGAAAATATACTTGATCCAACAATCGGAAAGTTCAGCGTCCACGACAACATCTCCGATAACGGAATGAGGCTGATTGACTTTGCCACAGCACGAAACATGGTCGTAAGTAGCACTAGATCCAAGCATCTCAATATTCATAAAACCACCTGGATGCCTCCTGATTAAAAAACCAAAAATCAAATTGATCACGTTTTGATCGACGGAAGGCACTCTTCCAGTGTATTAGTGCAGCTGATAACAGTGTATTGGTGCAGCTATGTGCAGCTGATAACACACGCAATCCTACACTCGACACAGACAGCCAAAGCTTTCGCCCCTCGACTCTCACTCCTGCTTCAAAGCACTCCTCCAATAGTTGATATATGCGCGCAGTGGACACACATTTCCAACTCCATGCGTGGGGCTGCTGAAGAGGTGATTGGCTACCAAACGCCCTCGCCGAAACCAGTGGTACGACCAGGAGTGTCGCGACGCTACTGCAGAGAAAGACGCCGCCTGCAAAGCTACCCTGCAGTCGATTGTAACGCGCGCTACTAAGGAGCGATACAAAGAAAATAGGAGGGAAGAGAGACGTAATATCAGGCTGAAAAAAAGAGAGGCAGAAAAGCGCGAGCAAGAGAAGATTGAGATGTATGGAGACAGGAATGAGGCTCGAAAATTTTTCAAAAAATAAGACGCCTTGCCGATGGTTTTAAAGCCGAAGCCTCTTCCTGCAAGGATGAAAACAGAAATCTAGTGACAGATGTCCAGAGTTATGTGATGTTATGGAGAAGCTTATTTAGAAGCTTAGAGAAGTGTTCTCTAAGCTTCTAAATGGCGACGCTGACAACAATCATGCCAATAGAGGTGATATTCCGGAAACCCCAATTACGGATGACAGCGTCGAGGTTCCGCTGCCCGACTATGATGAAGTTCTGACAGCTATAGCTTGGCTTAAAAATAACAAAGCCGTGGGAGCTGATGGCTTACCTGCTGAGCTGTTTAAGAACGGAGGCGAAGCTCTATTTAAATGCATTCATGAACTTCTATACAGAATATGGTTGGAAGAATGCATTCCAAAAGATTGGAATCTCAGTGTACTCTGCCCAATCCACAAGAAAGGCGATCCCACTATCTGTGCCAATTACCGTGGAACAAGCCTTCTTAATATCGCATATAAGGTCCTGTCGAGCGTTTTATGTGAAAGATTGATCGAACTGATTGGACCTTATTAGTGTGGCTTCAGACCTGGAACGTCCACCATCTACCAGATTTTTACGCTAAGACAAATCTTGGAGAAGACTCAAGAAAAACAAGTCGACACCCACCATCTTTTTGTCGACTACAAAGCCGCCTTCGACAGCCCAATAAGAAAGCACCTTTACTCCACCATGTCTGAATTTGGTATTCCTGCAAAACCAGTACGACTTTGCAGAATGACACTGAGCAACATCATCAGCGCAGTTAAAATCGGGAAGGACCTCTCCCCACCATTTGTTACCAAACGAGGTTTCAGACAAGGTGATTCCTTATATTGCGACTTTTTCAACTTAATGATGGAAATGATCATCCGAGCTGCTGATCTGAGACGTAGTGGCCCAATATTCTACAAGAGTGTTATGCTGCTTGCGTATGCTGATGACATTGATATCATTGGCCATAATACGCGCGAAGTCAGTGCTTAAATTGATGATGCTGAAATGCCAAGAAGGAAGGGCTTTAGCTGACTTTTTTAAAGAGTTCGAGACTGCTGTACATGCACTCGAAACTTTGGATGAGAATGAGTTGATAATTGAGAGAGTAAAGAGCCGTCTTCTAGAAGCTGAACTAAAGGGCCAAAGCAAATCTATGGAGCCTGAATCGTCAGTGTCTGTTTCATTACATACACAAAAGCTTAAGAAAACAAAAAAGAAAATAATTTGCTTTAAATGCAAGCAGCCTGGACACAAAGCAAACAATTGTGTCAATGATCGAAAGGAGAATGCTGCAGCTGCTAACGTTACTCACAAGGAGGTTGATCGTCAAAAGAAGTCTTTCGCAGTGATGTTTAATACTATTGGTGGCACACCCCGAGGAGAATTTGTTTGTCTAATTGTTTCTGAATGCACCGATCATATTGTTAATGATGTGAAGTTAGTACCGAGTCCACATGTATTGAGGGAAAACTTAAGTATCAGCATTGCAAAGGAAGGAGAATCTCTGAAAGCTATCAATTCAGGAGATATTCATATTTCAACTGTCGTAAATGGAAAAGATAAGTACACATCGATGGAAAATGTACTAGTGGTTCCTGCGTCGCGTCAAAATTTGCTATCAGTAAATCAAATTGATTCGAAAGGTGGAAAAGTAATTTTTGGAAATGGCAAAGCAAAAATAATTTCGCGCAACGAGCTGGTAGGTGTAGGAGAGCTACATAATGGGCTTTATTGGTTAAAACTCAATACGCATGAAGTCGCAGCTAATGTTTGTTTGAGTCAAAATGAGGTGCGGCACAAAAGATTAGGACACCTGCACAAGAAATCAGTGTGTGCTATTCCAACTAAGAGCAAAGGTATAAAAGACAAACTGACCGATGAATTGGAGTTCTGTGAGAGTTGCGTTACAGCAAAACAAGCTCTTATGTGGTAAAGCTAATGGTATATCTCACGATGGTAAGTGGCATTTTGTTACCTTTGTTGATGATTACACGCATATGGTGGCAACGTTTTGCATTGCTCAAAAGTCCGAAGTTTTAAGTTGCTTTAAAGAATATAAAGCTATGGCAGAAAGTTTTCATGGTTTTTCATTGTCTCATTTAAGATGTGATCAAGGAGGCGAATATACATCGATGAAATTCAAAAAATTTTGCGCTTTTGAAGGTGTGTTCATCGAATTCCATGAGGCTTATAGTCTTGAATTAAATGGAGTAGCAGAACGGATGAAGAGGACTTTGGACGAAAAGGCAAGAGTCATGCCTTTTTATTCTAATTTGGAAAAAGACATGTGGAGTGAAGCTATTTATGCTGCTACTTTCTTAACCAGTAGAAGTCCTACAAATGCTGTTAAAAACAAAACTCCATTTGAAATGTGGTACAAAGCGAAGCAAAACCTAAAATTTTTGGATGTCGAGCTTTTGTATGGATTCAAAAAGAAAAGCGTTCAAAGTTTGACCAAAAGAGTTTTGAGTGTATAATGGTTGGATACTCGACTGATGGATATCGCCTGTGGGACAAAAATCACCGAAAAATAATCATGTTAAGATATGTTAAATTTGACGTAACAAGTTATAAAACAAGCGATTCAGAGGAAATTCATGACCAGGACTATGTCAACATTCTAACAAACAGCGGGGGTGATAAGAAGTGTGAAGGAGAATTACTACAAAGAAATGCTTAAGTAGAAGAAGAAGCAATGTTACAAGAATCTAGTTTTCAAGAAAATTCAACAATGCAAAACGATAACATTGAATGTACAGAAACCGAAAATGAAGATTTAACACAGTCAGCCGACGAAAGCGTAAGATAAATTTACCAAGTAAGCTTAAAGATTTTGTTTTAGATGATGATAGCGGTCTTTCCAATATTGCAACGAGTTCTTGTTTGTTTGAGAATGTTGCAACAAGTTCCAAAGATATCGAAGGAAGGACTGATGAGGTTCAATGAAGACAAGCTGTAGCAGAAGAGCTGAACTCACTGAAAGAAAATAATACATGGACTGTCGTCAAGAACTCTGGAAAGTTAAAGTTGATCGGAACAAGATGGATTTTTAAAGTGAAAACTGGAAGCGAAGCTTAACCCTCTACTGCATGACCATCGATTTTTTAATGAAAAAAATTTTTAGACCACAAATTAGTGTTTATTTAGGATGTATTTATATATTTTAGAAGGAAAAAATTTTTATAATTGGATATTTTACGAGAAAAAAAAATAAGCCATATATGGCTTTGTATGCATTGAGAGATATTTTCTAATTGCCATATATGGCTTTCTATGCATCAGTGTGAAAACTTGTAAAACAGTTTCTCTTATCATTGTAGCACAAAAATACTTGACATTTCTCACAATAAGTACAGGAACGGAAGGAGCAATTATTTTGACAAAGTTGTCTCGTTTTCATCCATTTGGGAAAATGACCAATACCGTCAACTCTAACGGAATTCAATGGAAAGTCTTGTATCTTCTTTTTTTTGCTGCTTCTGGGAGTAGACTCTTTGCTTGGCGTTGGTGTTGAAGGGTTAGATGGTGTGGTCGTTGGCCGTCCACGTTTTTTGGCCTTCCCAGCCTTGCAAAAATGCTCAGCAATGGCAAGCTTGAAATCAAATAGCGGCATGTATTCTCCTGACTTTTTACGCCATAAAATCCAGGAATTTACAACGCACATATCAACCATATGGAAAAAATTTTTTTTATACCATTTCTTCGTACGTAGTTGAATCCTATAAAGGCCAAGTAACGAATCGAGTAAATCGACTCCACCCATGTAGTTATTATAGACGCCAACAGCCTTTGGCGAATCAATTTGAATATACTTTTTCTCCATCTTACTAAAACGAGTCATTGTCGAAACAGGTTGACTTCCAACATAAGTTGAAAGTAAATTAACCACTTTATTGTCAAACCAAGAGACAAGGCTAAGACTGACTCCTTCAATTTCAGTCACTTTTTCTACAATACTACCGCGACCCAGTTTTTTCATTTCCTTTTCAGATGGGAGCTTGCAGTTAGGGACTCGATTAATTTTTACTGTGCCCAAAGACAATAAACCAATTTTCATTAGATGGACTTGAAGTTTAGGGCTGTTGAACCAATTGTCAAAAAATATTTTATGATTTTGGCCCTTTGGTACTGTTGCTGCAAGTCGTGTAACAACATTTCCGCTTACTCCCAGATTAGGTGCTCCCTCCGGATACGTGTCACTTTGGGCACCAGCAAATATATCAAAGTCGTAACTGAATCCTGAAACTCCACTCAAAACAAAATTTTTGAAACCCCATTTGTGAGGCTTAGCTGGATTATACTGCTTCAGGTGATGCCGGCACTTTGTGGGTATAATTTGCTCATCAACTGCCAAAAATTCTTCTTTGGGTATAAGCAGTAATTGTTCACGGATTTTGCTTAGAAGTGGTCGTATTTTAAACAGCTTGTCAAATCCTGTTTCACCTGGTGATCTTATAGTTGTATTATTGTTAAAATGTAAAAAACGCTTGATGGCTTCCCATCTGTTGCACGTCATAGTGGTACGTACAAATTCTTGGCCAATCGACGTATTCCAATAATGTCTTGATGATGGTAATTTCAGCAACGACATGTATATAACGATTCCTGCAAAATATTTTATAGCACCTTTTGATAGTATATATATGTAAGTCTCACTTACCAACAAATTGCTCTATTTCGTTTTTAGTAATATTAGCAGGTTTATTTATATCAATCTGCAGTGCAAATAAGTTCGACTGTTCAACTATGAATTCAATCAAATCGTCATTGAAAAAAAAATAAAGAACTCTGCTGGTGTGTCCAGTTCCTCGATAATATCTGGGAGATTCGTATTTCCCTGAAATGGAAAGTTTTCATTCGAATACGGAGGCAAATGACTTTCTTTCCAAATTGGGGCTCTTGGTTTTTTAGGTTGTTTTTTCTTTGAAGTAGTAGGTTTCTCACAATGGTCTTCCAAATCGCTCTCATCAGTTTCCGGTACAAAAATGTTGTCCTGACCAGAAAGTGGGACTTTTACTTCTTCTTCATCGGTATCGGATATATTTTCATCATCACTTTGAAGTCCATCATCGATTTCATTAGTATATTTCAAATTACCATAAAATGATTGTACATTCATTTTTGGAAAATTTTTGGAATAACTGCATGGAAGGCCATATATGGCTTCGTCAATTTTAGGCAAAAAAAGTATTTACAATGCTTACCTTTCATCAATATTATTGTTTTATTTATAAATTTAATGAACTTTTTACATAAAAAAAATGTTCTTCGAAAGAAATACCTTTCTTTTATATTTAAAATTGATGGCAAACTTCTGTAAAACTCACTTCTATTAGGACAACTGAGACGCTCGCACAAAAATTGCAAAAACAAGAAGCAAATATTGTTTTTAAGTAACTGCACTTTGAATTTCAGAAGAAAACAACATAGAAAGAATGATAGATAAGACAAACATTCGCAAAAGTACCGTTACCGTAAAGAGAAATCACAATAAAAGAAAAAAGCCATATTTGGCGTTGTATGCGGTATAGGGTTAATATAAAGGTCGATTAGTAGCTAAAAGTTATATGCAGAGGGCTGATATTGATTACTCCGAAACTTATTCACCAGTTTCCAGATTACCAACCATAAGACTGTTGTTGGCTGTTGGAGTTGGAGATATGGATTTAAGTTCTGGCAAATGGACGTGAAAACGCCCTTCTTCATGGTTCTATAGATGAAGATGTTTATTTGAAACCACCTCAAGATATTATTGTGCCTGATGAACATGTTTGAAAATTAAACAAATCACTTTAAGGACTGAAGCAGAGTCCACGTTGTTGGAATAACCGGTGTCACAAACACATATATTCTCTTGGTTTTGTACGCTCGAATGCAGAGACTACTGTTTGTACGTAAAGATCATTGGTCAAAGTAAAATATATCTTGTTTTATATGTAGATGATATGTTGATATGTGGAAATGACGAATGTGCTGTTGGTGATCTCAAGAAGCAGTTAGCAAATGAATTTAAAATGAAAGATTTAGGTGAAGCACAGATGGGAATGAATATCAAGCATGATCGTGAAAATGAAGTTTTACATTTGGATCAACAAGATTATATAGATCGAATATGACTAAATATGAAATTCAAGATTGCAATAGTGTGACAACACCAATAGAAATAAATTGTAAGCTATCACATGCAAAAGACACGAAACCAACTAAGAAGCCATACAGAGAAGTTATAGGTAGCCTGATGTATTCATTGGCGTCGGAAGCGGGGAGCAAGGTGGGCAGTGCCCCCCCCACTTTTTTAGCTAGATAAACAATTTAAAAGGAAAAGTTATTCAAAATATCAGTTTTTTTACAACGATAATATTTTTGTATTATATATTTTCCTCTTCTTTCTCTCTTCTTCATGTTTCATGTGAAGAAATTTTGGTGAACTTTTTTTGCACCACCATTTGTACTTACCCCCCATTTGTACTGCCCCATTTGTACTGCCCCCCCAGATGAAATTCGCTTCCGACGCGCTTGGATGTATTTAATGCTTGCTACGCGTCCTGACCTTTGCTTCTCGGTAGGATATTTGAGTCTATTTCAAGAGTGTGCAACGGATGTTCATTGGAACTATTTAAAGAGAATTTTGCGGTTTCTTCAAGGCACCAAAAATCTGACCCTGATTTACCGAAAAAGTCAACACAAGCCACTTGTTAGTTTCGCAGATGCCGACTGGGCAAACGGTAATGAGGAAAGAAAATCAACGTCTGGGTTCTTGTTTAAAGTGTTTGGTTGCGCTGTAATCTGGAGTAGCAAGAAACAAGGACTTGTGGCAATGTCTACCACGGAAGCTGAGTATGTGGCTGCCGCTAGTGCATCAATGGAAGGTATATGGTTATGCAAAGTATTAGATGACATGCATATAAATCCGATGCGACCTATACCAATACACGAAGATAATGCTGGGTGCATTTTTGTTGCGCAGAATCCTAAAACTCGAAGATCAAAACATATAGACGAGAAATATCACTATTTGCGAGAAAACGTTATGAAGAAAAACGTCGATTTAGTTCCTATCCAATCTAAAGATTAAGTTGCAGACTGTGTAACTAAAAGCTTGGCGAATAATGTATTTTGGAAAACGGTTCACGAGATGGGTTTGCAGCGCAGAGGGTGTTAAAGAGGTGTTAAAGTAGACGTGCAAACACCCTGTTGTTTACATGGAATTATTAGTTAGTATATGCGCCACGGTGAATGTTTTGAAAGGAAAACGTAGAATGGCTACGTGGTCTCATCAATTTAATGGAATTTAAAAAATATATTTATTTTATGTATAGAAATATTTTGACACTACTTTTGGCAATGAAATCATAGTTTATCGGGTATTAAATTCCGTTTTTACCCCTTTACTGAAATATGAGCTATGTGTAATAAGTTGTTTGGCGGTAGAAACCCACAATGACGTGCACACCATGTTGGCCTACCTACTACCTAATCTTGAGTCATGATACAACTATTTATCAGGTAGCCGCACACACAACCTATTTTCTCATGAGCTGCGGATGACGAACTACAAACAAAAGAAAACATAAAACGAACTTTTTTTTAAATTTTTTCAAAATTGTGTTCATAATACAAAACGAGCGTTAAGTAAAATTTTTATTTTTCGATATTGTTTTGTTTAAAATTTATTTATTTATTTTCTTTGTGCGACAAAAAACATTTTTGATATATAACTTTTGATCACTGTTGCCAGATCAGCGGATTTCCCGCCAAATATGCGGATTTTGAAGTCATATGGCGGGATAAATTATCAAAAATCCGCTTGCGGAATTTGAGCGGATTTTTCATTTAAGTTTTAATTAAATTTAACTCAATTTTGAAGATAATTTAGCACTTCTCTGCTAAAAATGTTGTAAAAAGCAGCAAAAGGATATTTTACCTTTTTTAAAACTTGTTATTGCAGCGATGACCATTAGGGCGCATTTATAGTGGCGATTTGTTGCTGGACCGGACCGAACCGAGAAGGAAAGCTGAAAAACGCTGCACATACAATCATATGAAACAAGCTCAAAGTGCGTATATTGCCAACCGAGCTTGCACCTTCAAATGACTTGTGCGCTGGTTTCCATCTTCCCGATTGTTGCTTTCTCGCTCGCTCGCACGGTTTGCTTGTGTTTTGATTCATTTTACACGTTTCTTGCTTATTACTTTCGTTAAATAACATGAAATGGAAAAAGAAACAAGGAAAACAATCTTTGTTGTTGCTCCCTTTCTTCGTATTTTCTTTGTTTTTATTGTGCACAAAAGCAAGTGTGTAAAATGAACAAACGAATAAAAAGGGATTTTTCCCACAAAGTTGGCAACGTTGGCGGTAGCAAACTAAATTTCTCGGAAAAATATTGATATACGAAAAAACAACAAATTGCAGCACACTTGACTGCCAGCGTCGCGATCAATTCTGTACATGGTAGAAGGATAGAGGTATATGCAGCGCTGACTGTGCTCTCTTTCCATATTGCCATGTTTGTCAAATTTAGCTGTGTGGCGAATGGAAACAAAAGAAAATAAAGAAAAAGTTTTGCTTCGTTTTGACAATTCCGGCAGTATGCTCTCATCTAGTGCATATACCTGTATTCTTCTACCATGATTCTGTATTTCCTTGAATTCATTCATTCAAAAAAACAAAGAACCACACGATAGCAACAAAGAAGACCAACAAGAAAAGTAATAAGCATACAAGAACACGAAATTGCGCTCAGTTGTCATGCTGTATTTTCGTGACCGCAAAAAATATACACAGAAACAGAACTTTAAAGAAGCAACGAAGATAAATTTCTATCAACTGTTGCACACAGAAAACAAAAAGAGAAATAGTGAAAAAAGCTAAGCCAGCCGGTGAAGCAATTCGTCGATTAGCGGCTGTAAGTGCGTTTCATCTAAAACAGAGAATCGAAGATTATCAAAGTTTCTTATGTGCGCTCTTCCTTTCCATTTGATTTTAAGCACAAAACAAACAAAAATAGCAGCAACAAGATATAGCAACTTTGTTTAGATTAGTTTTGTATTGCTTTGTTGCAATATCAAAAATAATGCAACAAAAACAAAACCTAAAGAAAAAAGTTAAAAAAGTTAAAACCAGTTGGATAATCAAGTGGCTTCATGCGGCTTGAAGTGCTTTTTCGCTGAGTCATAGCATCAAAAAATCTTGGGCCAGCAGCTGATGTACGTATTTTTAATGTGTGTTCTTTCTACGATCTTCTTTTTTGTCAAAAAAAATTTGAAATAAAAACACAACAAGAAGGCAACAAAAACCAGCAGAAAACACTTGCGAAAAAAGTCGAAACAAGCTGGTACCTCAAGTGACTTGAAACGACTTGCAGTTGCAGGAAGCGCGTTTCAGCAGCGTTTTTCGCATTTTCGTCTCTGCACTTGTTAGTTTGAGGTAAGCAAAGTGAATGAATGAAATTATGTGGCTTTTTTGATGCTTCGGTTGCAAAAATAAACAAAAAAAAAAAAAACTAATATATACAAACAAACCTAAAATAGTCAAAAACCAGCTGAAATAAGTCACCAGCGACAAGCGCGCACTATACGCACTTCCAGCTGCTTTTGGCAGGACGCGTTTCCAGCTTGGTCCGGCCCAGCAACCAGCTGTCACTATAAACGCGCCCTTAGAGTGGACTAAATTTTAAAAAGACCACCCAAAGGGGTCAAACTGTTGTAATTGTTGATTAAAAAAAATCAACAAGAAAATTTAGGAAGAATGGGTTGATTTAAAGAATTCAAGTATTTATATTTTGTTATAAACTACATTATTAAAAGTAAAAAAGGATAAATTATCAGATTTAAACGGGTTTTTTTTTTGCAAATTTTGCAGAATTTGATCAGCAGTAGCTGGCAAAACTGCTCTTTATAGAAAATAAACTTTGAATTGGAAAACTGGCATAACAATGCAGGCTATTTCTTTTTGAATTTCAAATAATATTAAGATTGAAAAAATGCAAAAGTTCCAATTACGCCTATTAAATCGATGGTAACTTTACAGGATAAAGGATCATCTCAGCAACACAAACATTTTTCAAAACATGATTTTCCCACAAAATCCAGTTGCTTACCAGTAACTCCAGTTTCTTCCAATGGTTCAATATCGAGCTGCTTAGATCCGCAGGGGCAAAGTGTATCCACAACGAGTAAGATCAGGTTACTATGCGGAATTTTTTGTACACTAAATGGACGCTCACATCCTGAGACGTGGCAGTTCGTCAATTTTCCCTAATATAGAAACAACGGTACATAGAGTTTAATTATGCAGGAACAAACTTAAATAAACTTGCTGGACAAACCTTTAATGGATTATTTTGGCCACCCTGGCTAAGGCGCTCCGGCTGTAACATGTACAAGTCCGTACGTAAGTCGCAACGGCGAGCATGGTGTGGATCCGGTGCACTTCGAGGTCCTAAGTGAGGCTTGTGCTGCTTTGGAGGTGGCGTTGTATGTTCCTATAAAAAAATTTAGAGAACTTCAACAAAGTTCTCTAGTGCAGCACTAAGAGTTTGTTACCACATCTGCAGTTGTAAAAAATTCATCCATTTCCTCATCAATTGGGGAATTATATTCATCATATTCCTCCGGATAGCTTTGTTCATCAAATAAATCTTCAGTGTAAGAGTAATCATCTTGTGGCCAGGCGCGAATTGGCATCGGTAATAGTGAAATCCAAGTGGCGCTTAATGAAACAAGATATTTAAAGAAACAGGAGACGGCGCTATGAGGTCTCAAGATTCCCCCTGCTGCAGTGTATGGGTTGTCTGCGTCTGAACAAATGCCCTGGAAGTCGTTTACCGTAATGCGTTTATATATGCGATCCTGTACCAATGAATCCATGATAGTGCCGTCGATTTGTCCAAAGAATTTTCCAGTATGTTCCATTTCTTCGGATATAATAACAAAACCACTATTGTCGAGCACGTAACAGTCTAAGTTGTCGGAAGCGCAGGTTCGTTTGCAACCAGTCATGCCAGTGCACTGCAAAAAAAAAACAGGATTAGCAAAAGTTATCTCTAATTTGGAGTTCTAGTGAAGAACAAGATGCTAACAGCAGAAGTGATGTTAATGAAATGTTTAGCCAGCGACTCATGCTGAAACTGCAGGCCCACAACAGCTCCATGCGCCTTATGTCCGTGATGTTCCACAAATACGGCATGCGTAGCGGTAACCAAAGTAGCGTTGGACTTTCCTGAATATCCTGAGCCAAATGGCACGCTGTAGACGAAACTGTCTTGCTCTACCGTGTGTTGATCAACAGCTCTCTTGTACCAGGACATGTCTATGGCTCTAGCGTTATCTTCGCTAAAGTGACTGTGAAGATAAGGATAAATAAACGAAATTGGCAGTGACTATGAAAAACCTATCTTACGGTTCCGGTGTGTCTTCTGCCCGCTTTATGTGATCGATCCAGCGCATAAGTCCTGAACGCGTCGCTACGAACGAGGTTGCAACTACAAACTTCTGATATCCTTGCCTGTAAAAAATTTATTGAACTCGTTAATATTACAAAGTGACAAAACGAAAAATCCAAGCGGCGATCAGAAGATGATGATTAAGGGATCCTAAACAGAGAGCTTCTTCGGCAAAGTTGGAAAGATACAATAACTAATGCCTCAAATCCTTACCGGCAAAAGCCGAGTATAGAATATTAAGAATACGACTATAACAAGGTTCAACTTACAAACTCCAATCTAGTAGTGTCAAAAGACATCAGGGTCCAGCTGCACTCTTAACTAAAATTAAATATTCATGTTTCATTTACCTTTTAAGAATAGCCATTAGAGTGGCAATTGGACTGTATTTTTTTTTATTTGTGCAAATAGTGTGGTGAATAAAACAAGAATAAAATAGTTTAAGCAAATAAAGAACAATAAAAACAAGTATAAAGAAGAAGAGTAGGAATATAAAGGAATAGAAAATGTGCTGTAGTGCTCAAATAAAGTATTACGTAATTTTTGCATATAAGAAAAAAAAAATACTAAGAATCAAATAAATAAAACAAAAAGTAAAAAAAAAATACATATTCCCTGCACAAAAAGGCTTTACTGAGAATTAAAAATTGGAACATGCATTTTTATCATTTTACCTTTAATCTACATATTTTGAACATGAAAGATATACAAATATTTTGCAATAACGATCTTGTTTTTCTGTTGTTGCAATACATACAAAGAAAACATGTATTAAACCGCGGCACAGTGCGCTTTTTCGATTTTAGGATAAAAGACTATTTTTTTTTGGATTTTTATAAAAAAGAAATATGTGTTTCGACAGATAATTAATTCAACATTTTGAAAATGATACTAAAAACATATTATTTTTCTTTCTCTCTCTCTCTCTCTCTCTCTCTCTCTATCATTACTTATTTTCTTAAATTCGTGAAAGCTTAAACTCTTTCCAAACAAAAAGTAGTATATTTGAAGCTAAAAATAAAGGACAATTTGAAATATTTATAACTTTCAGCAAGATGTTTATTTTGAAATTATTTTATTTTTTGCCTACTTATTGTTTGTTTTAAAGTGGGTTTAAGCTATTCGTAGGATTACATTCAAGTCGTCATCGCAAATTTCGTTTCTTGAGTTATGAAACCAGTTTTACTTGAAAGCATTGGCAGCCAATGGATTAATGTTTATGCTGGATGTGGTTTTATTTTGTTTTGTTTTTTGATATGCTTTGTTTTTTTTTTTTTGTTCTTGTGTTGTTAGACATATATTTTAGTTGTTATAAAATAGACTTTACGGCAGCGAGTCGTTATGAGATGTACTGTGGAGTTTTTTTATAATGGCGTACAGTGGCGCCTAGTTCCCATACAAAGTGGCGTCATCATAATAGTAAAACCTTTAAAAATTCTAAACAATTAATGTACCTAATTGATATTATTTAAATTGATTATTTATTAATCTTTAATAAAACAAAAGAATTCAGATCCAAATATGAAATATTTGGCGTGGTTTTTATCCAAATATTTCATATTTGGATAAAAACCACGCCCTATAAAAGTGGCGTGACTCAAATAAAATAACATTCAAGACTTCTAATAAACTAAAATACGTCCGTGGGGGTATTTTCACTTCGGTCCAGTCGAAGATACATAATTCCTTACTAATTGTAAATTAATTTCAATATTTTGGAAACCATCTAGCTCGCAAAATAGATTAGGGAGAAAGTAAAATTTTAATTTCCAGTATCTACAGATCCAACTAAATTTTTGATAAATATTTCGGAATTTTTAAAAATAGTCGATCACACCGATCTGCTGCTTTGTTTCATTTTCACCCTAGAACTTTTATCAATTAAATCTATCAATTAAATAATTTTAAGAAGTTATAATATTAAAGCATTTTTAAAAGTGTTTGCATTGCATTTTTTTTATCACTAGCCTCGTGTTACTCGAGAGTAATTTATATAAATATTTTAATATGGGCATTTCCACCAAAAGTTCTACCGCGACTGAAAAATAAAATGTAACTGAAAATTTTTTTAAACCTTCATAACAAAGAAAAAATTTCTTAATTTATATTGTGAGAGTACTGAGAGCTGATCTCAATTTGAATTTCGAAAAAATGGCAACAATCATGATGAATGGCAACGAAAGTAGAAAATTGGTGACAAAAGTTGAAAAATTTTAACAAAAGTAGGAATTTTGTAAGTATAATAAATACTCGTATATTACAAGGTTTAATTCAGTTTTTTCAGTTTTCTATTTTTATGGACCTGAATAACACTTGATATGATTTTAAAGTTCAATTAAATAAATAAAACTATAAAAAATTTTTACACCTTTGAAGGAAAAAATCTTTATCGTAACGTATGTATCGTAACGTATTATGTTATGGCTTGTATAAAAATAATTAAAAAAGAATTTTCGACGAAACAACTATGAATATAGAGCAACATCATTCCAGAAAACATTAAAATATTTTTTGATTATATTAATGCAGAGAAAAACCACTTTCATTTTTTGTATCGTAACGCATCCTCTTTTGATTGCTTATATCTTAGGGCTCAAAAAAAAAGCAGAGTTAATAATTTGATAGCTAATATTATTTTTCTTGAATTGTAAAACAGTGTGCCAAAACCATAAATAAACAAGCACATCCAAACTTTATAAAAATGCTTAAAGAAGGACATATTGAGAGTCCGTCGCACTTAATTTGACCTCTCGAGGTCATCACAATTTTTTAAACTTATTTATAAAATTGAAGTGTTCGAATTTTGTTGTGCCGACATTAATTGCATTTTTACAGCCATTTGGCCTATTGGAAATGAAAAATAAAGTTCACTTTTTTTCAATAACATTTGACGTTAAATAAGGCTATTTAAAAAGATTTGATGAAATAGGAGCGTTTGTATGGTAGCAAACATTAATTACATAGGAATCAGTTTTTGAAAAAAAAACGTTTAAACTGCCGCCATTTAGCAAATTCTTAACCGATTGCGATGTTCTTAAATTAAAGAGAAAGGCGTATTCACGTGCAATTAATTTATGTGAAAATGTAAAATTTGTAAAATTTATAGAAACACCATTTTTTTAAGGTTAAAAAAAAATTAAAAGAAATTGCTTCGCTACACGCTTCATTTAATATTTTATTGAATATCTTTTTACATAACCTTATGTTAGGTCTAATTCCTTTGAAAAAAGTAAATATTATTTTTTTTTTGCAATAAGCCAAATAGCTGTAAAAATTAATGTCGGCATAACAAAATTCGAACACATCAACTTTAAAAATAAGTTGAAAAAATTGTGATGACCTTGAGAGGTCAATTTAAATGCGATGAACTCTCAACATGTTCCTTTTTAAGAATTTCTGTAAATTTTGGATGTGCTTGTTTATGTATGGTTTTGGCACACTGTGCTATAGTTTAAGAAAAATAATATTAGTTATCAAATTATTAACTTGGCTTTTTGTTTGGGCGTGAGTGTATAGTAGGGTGATTCAAAAAAATTTTTTTCGCAAATCCAACGAGCCCGATCGGAAATGGGATCATTATATCAAAATATAAAAATGAACACTAAAAAAAAAATTTTTTTTTATTTTTGGATGGTGCTAATAGCGGTTTTCTGTTTTAGCTGGAAAAATCCACGAAAAAGCCTTAAAGTTCAAAAATTCATATCTCACTCATTTTTTCACAAAAAATCATCATTTTCTTGACAGAATACGCATAATAGATCAAAGTTTATAAAAACGTGTTAAAATTTTGGATACTGAACTTTTTTTTTTAGTCAATTGAGTGTTAACAAAAAGAATCGGTGGTAACTTTAGTTCCCATAGGGAAAAAATTTTTTTAAATGAATACATATTTCTAGCCGAGCATTTATTCTCTTTTTCAATTTAATTTTACAGACGTCGAATTAAATTGAATAGTACAGCTTATTTAAGATATCATTGCAGTTTCGAAAAGGGAAAAAGTAAGCCATTTTCTAAAGTTAATAATAACTTGGGCCTTTTATTAGTTATTAACATAAATTTTTTTTTAAATTTTGATATCCTTAATGATTTAAAAACAAAATAAAAAAATAGTTTTCATAACTTGTATGACTTAAAGATGGCGCTAAAGTAAAGTCCTCAAAAAGACGATGTCCATATGGTGGACAGGTAATCTCTGGAATGGGACGTCTGAAACAAAAAAAAAAAAAATAAATAAAATTCTTAAAGAGAGATGCCTGCCGCCCGACAATCTAACATAGCATTTGAATAACTGAAGAAAGATAAAATTGGTAAATATTTAAAAAAAATTCGACTACATTTTTTGACCCTTTAACAAGAAAAGGTTTTGTTTTTCCTGCTAGTTTTTTGTATGTAGTACATTATACTCTTGTAATAGTAAAACCCCTCTTTCAGCGACATCATTTACGACCTTTGTTTGCTGCAAAGTTCTTTGCTTATTTGAAAGTTTTTGTTGTTGTTCCATTCTGCAACATTCCATTACAACATCGAAAATTAATTCCAAATGCCAATAAGAAAACCATTTTCCAAGGATTAAAGAATTAGTGTTATTTACTTGGTGTATGTCTCCAATTTAATTATTATTTTTTTAATAAAATAAAATGCTAACATTTTAAAATTTGAACATGTTTTATAAGTGTCCTGGAAGATTGAAAAAAATAATATTTATCGCACATTTGGGTCATATGAGAGGTGCTATTCCCCCCTATCCAACGCCGAAAAAATGTTACCAATGAAAGTGCATGTGTAAATTTGGATCGAATACTGAATTCCGACGCTGTGTGACCTATAATTCCAAAGCTATTCGATCGCACAAATCTGGGTTGTATGGAAGGTTCCACTACCCCTTGTACTACGACCATTAAATGTCATGAATGAAACTGCATGCATAAATTCAGGTCGAATACTAAATTCTGCCTCTGTGTGACCTATAACTTCAAACCTATTCGATATTGCTAATTTATGTTAAGTAGGAGGTGCCCATAAAATGTAATCAGTAAAACTGCACGTGTACGTTGAGGTCGAATACTGAATTCCGACGCTGGGCGACCCATAATTCCAAAGCTTATCGATAGCACAACTCTGGGTTGTGTAGGAGATGCCACTCCTCCTTTTACTTCGCCCATAAAATGTTATTAATGAAAGTGCATGTATAACTTAAGGTCGAATACTGAATTTCATAGCTGTGCGACCTATAACTCTATAGCTATTCGATACCGCAAAATTGAGTTGTATGGTAGGTGCCACTCCCCCTTGTCCAACGCCCATAAAATGTTACCAATTAAACTTCATGTGTTACTTTAGGTCGAATACTGAATTTTGATGCTGTGCGACCTATAACTTCAAAGATATTCTATAGCTCAAATTTGGTTTGTATGGGAGGTGCCACTCCCCCTTTTCCAACGCCCATAAAATGTTATCAATGAAACTGCATGCATAAATTTATGTCGAATACTGAATTCCGATGCTGTGCTCTAAACAGCTCTTAACTCTAAAACTATTCGATATCGTAAGTTTTGCTTGTATCGGAGGTGCCACTCCCCCTTGTTTTTTACTCCCATAAAATTTCATCGGAGAAATGACGTGTATAAGTTGTGGTTGAATACCAAATTTCGAGGCAGTGCGACCCATAACTAAAAAGCATTTTGATATCTAAAATTTTTTATATATTTGTGGGCGGTAAAAGAGGGTGTGACAGTTATAACTTAAACCATCTCGTACTCGAAAAAAATCCACTGCCAAAATTTGAGCTTAATCGGGCCAGTAGTTTTGAAGTCTTTTTATCTTTTCTTAAAAGTATAGATATACCACACCCATTTATAGTGTAGTTACCGACAGTTATTATACGAACTTCATTACCAAATTTTAGTTTAATTCGACAAAAATCGTCTTAAATATAGCATTTTTATTGATGTGTGGGCGGTAAAAAGGGGGTGTAGCAACATTTTATTTTTTCTAAACCTTCGCGTAGCAATTACAAACAAATCCGCAGAAGGAAGTATCCAATTTGGTCCAATCGTTTTCATGTTTTAAGCATCCGAACAAATCGGGATCCATTTTTATATATACACTGAGCCAAAAAAAAAAAACTCTTAAAACAAGTACTTGTAACATTTAAGTAAATTGTATTATTATTATTAATATATTAACAGAAAATTAAAATTTTAAGTTAACTTATGAGCTATTAAGGCTACTTAGGCCTTAAGCTAGACTTAATACTAAGAAAAACTGATAAGCATTATTATTTAAATGTTCATCTTACATGCAATGTTTTTTTTTTTTAAATAAGATGGTATATGTTTGATTGCTTCAAGAAAAGTATTAATTTTTTTATGTTGTTAGTAGTGGGGTTGGAGGGGAGGTGTGTGAGATCGTTGTTGAGTTGTAGTTGTTGTTTATGGTAGTGGAAGTATGTGCAGTCTGTTAATAGATGTTGAATGTTGATTGCGGGAGTAGAGTTGCAGAAAAGACAGTGAGGAGGAGGATTTTCATTATTCATTAAGTGGCCGTGGGTTAGTTTAGTGTGGCCTAGTCGTAGTCGCTCGATTCTTGTTATGTCTCTTCTAGTTATGTTCGGGTCGTTTGTGGCTAAAAGTTCTTTTGTTGTTGTGTTATTATTATTTAGTTGTTTGTACCAGTTTGATGTAAGTTGCATTAAACTTTTATGTTGCTTGTAGTGTTGTTTTTTTAAGTAGTAGTTAATGTCGCTGGAGTTGAAATTGTGTGTTGTGATGATGGGGGCTTTGTTGGCATATTTGGCTGCTTGATCTGCAAATTCGTTACCTTTTATTTGAATGTGGCTCGGAATCCATATTAAGATAAATCTCGGAAAAAAGTAGAAAGAAGGTTTCTTATACGCGAGGGATAGTAATTTGTGTTGTCCAAATTGGCTATGGCTTCTAGTGATGAGAGGGAGTCGGAGCATATAGCGTAATTCCCGTTTGTATTTGTGACGTGTTCTATTGCTTCGTTTATAGCGATGATTTCTGCTGAGAAAACAGTACTGTATTGTGGAAGGTTGGAGATTTTAATTATTTGGCTGCAGAAGGTGACAGAGTAGGTTGAGTTATTGTTGGTCTTTGAGCCGTCAGTGTAGATAAATGTGTAGTTGTGATATTTGGCTTTTATTGTCAGGAATTTTGTTCGAAATAATTCAGGAGGTGTGTTAGATTTTGAAAATTTGTGAAGTGTGGTGTTTATTGTAGCGGCTTTGAAGAGCCATGGAGGAACTAAGGTTGTAGAGCTTGTGGGGAGGTATGGGATACCCTGGTCTATACAGTTAATAATTCCTCTGGTAATTGCTGGTATCGGTTTTGACAATGTTGTTGTCTTGTTGTAGTTTAACAAATTTTGTTCTAATGGTGTGTCGCTGCTCTGCAAGAAAGATTTAAAAAGTTTTGAAGTGATAAAGTCTCTCTGATTCTCAAGTGTAAAGAGGTTGGATTCCAGAAGCATATTGTTAATTGGAGTTGAGCGAAAGGCTCCTAGCGCGGTTCTTATAGCGGAATTGTAGATAGTTTTTAATTTGTTTGTAGTTGACTTGGGGGCGTATCCATATAGAAAGATTCCGTAACTTATTTTAGATACGATGAGAGTTTTAATTACATTGATAAGCGATAATGTGTTGCAATTTAATTTGAGGCTTCCTAGGCATTTAATTATATTTAGATGTATTGTTAATGATGTATTTAAGTGGTCGATATGGGAATTCCATAGGTATCTCTTGCTAAAAGTTATTCCTAAGATTTTGAGTTGGCTGACTTCTTCTAGTTGAATATCGTTTTGATGAGTGGAGCATTGACAGTTGTGTTTGCGGCAAAAATGAATGTGTTTACATTTTGTACTCGATAGCACTGCTCCGGAGTAATTGCACCAAGTTGAAATGTCTTGAAAAAGTGTATTTAGATTGATATAGGGGTTTTTTCTTTTACTTAGTTTTATCATTAGGTGGAAGTCGTCGGCATAGGCATTGAAATCGATTTTTCTGTGCATTCCAATTACTTTGCAGAGTTTGTTGTACGCTATTAAGAATAGAACTACTGATAGGGGTGAGCCCTGGGGTATTCCGTTGTGTAGAGGATGGGTGCTAGAGGTGTGTTTTCCCACTCGTGCGATTATTTTTCTGTGACTTATAAAGTGGATGATATATTTTAAAATTTTGGGTCCTATATTCCACTCTATAAATTGTAGCTTCAAAGTATTTGTCTCAACAAAAAATAAGTTAAATCAAAAGTGCGCCTTTGAAACAAGGACATTTTCGAATTTTACAACAAGACTGACGCACTTGAAACAAAATTTATGCCACTTTTTAAATTAAACAAATATATTAGTATTTTCTCTAAAGTAAAGTTGTTGTCTTGAGAACTAAATATTTGCTTCATTACATGATAAGCAAAGTTGTTAGGTCAAGAATTTATACTTAAGCCAACAACGTAAGCATTTTTTACTGTGTAGGTGTTCACTCGTAAATCAAATGATTGAATCGAACAAAATTTTTTGTTGCATTCGAAGGTTAAATTCATTAAATCTTTATTAAATTAATTAAAGAAAGATTAAATTTATTGAAATGCTTCCATCAGACATTCAATAAAAAAATCACATGTGAACAGACGGAAAAAAATATATATGTACTTTAGAAAGAGTTAAAGCTAACAAAAAAAGCGATATTCTTCGATCATTTGATTGACGTGTGAAATACGCCTTTACGAAGAGGTAATGGTAGTTTTGACAACGAAAGTTGTTGACAAAGAATTTACACTTAACGCAAGCTTATTATATTTCAACACTTTTTGTCGAGTTTGTTTCTCTGGTGTTTTAAGAAGAAAATAATTGTAAAGTGTCTTGATGAAATTAAAATTAGTGAAAATACAGAAATTGAATTGGAAATTAGTGTCGACGTCCTCAAAATATTCATTAAATGGGAATTGTCAACTGCAGCCATTGAAAATTTGTGCAATTGCTCTATTTATTCACTGGACGTAATAAAAGTCATGCATAGTCATAATATTGACGAAGTATTCCAAGCAAGGGAAATGATCAGCGAAAAAATAAAGTTTCGACACAATCTACAAAAGTGGCGCTTTCAAAATAATGTAAGTATTCATTTATCCATTAAGCAATGAGGCGGCATCCCGATGATAAATTCGCTGTTAAGTAAATTACCTTGGAAGGATCTAGCAGCTTATTCTTTGTAATAATAAGTCCTTATAACATTGGCGGTGCAGGCTGCTGGCTCTTTCCAATAAAGTTTCTTCTTTTGGCAGTGGTGGCTGCTGTCTATTGGTATTGGTAGTGGTGGTTGTTAGATGCACAACTTCCAATTAGTGTAATTTAATAAAAAAATTTACTTTGGCAGCTTAGCAGAAGTTAAGTTAGTATCTTTATATCGAATAGTAATTCGAGTTTAAAATTTTTAGTTATTTTAGTTCGATCTTATGTCTTGCTGTGGAAGTGTTAAAACAATATCGAGCTGCGTATCAGATTGGGCAATTCTTCAAATATACCATCACCACAGCCTCAACTTTTTGAAAACTTCAATGTGGAAGATGTTCTTTCTAAAACTTTTCCTGGAAGAGATGTTCTAAGCAAATTTCTAAATTGTGGACAATTGATCGAGGCAGAACAAAACGAAGTTTCCAATATCAAAATAATATCAAAATGAATCCAAATGTAATGACTGAAGTTGCTAAGTCATTTATAAAAGTTATTCGTTCAAAAAATCTTTTAATAAACCCTTCTGGGAAGATATACGATAAGTACTTAAATGTAATGTACAAAAGAAAGCACGCTAGCGAAATAAAAGATTGCAAAAACTTAAAAATTGCGACGAAAATGATACCTCGGCTAGCACTGAATTGGTTTAAAAAGGAATTATCTATATTAGTTTTGCAACACAATCAATTTTTTATTGAAGCTTTTGAAGAAAAGTTAAAGCCAAAGTTTCATTTTATGGTGCATTTATGGGGTCCTCTAAAATGTTTATGGAGTTTTAGATTCGAAAATAAGCACCAAGTTTTCAAAAAATAGGCACATGTCATAACATCCCCTATAAATATTTCATATACGCTGGCTGTAAAAAAGAGTCTAATTTTTGCACACATTTTCGTAAAGAATAGCTTTGTAAAACCAAATATATCAAATGAAAAGAATATAAGCATCGATTTAAGAGACCTTACATACTATTAACATTTAAGTACAACATTTTACTAAAAGACTCGAAGTCGATAGTTTGTCTTTTAAAGGCATAAGTTATGAAATAAGTAATTTTGTAAAAGTTGATACAAACATAGTTAAAATACTGAAAATATTTTGTAAGTCAACAGAAACTATTTTGTAAGTCAAAAAACAAGAACGGAGTTTTTGGAAAAGTTTTAATACTATAAAGTTTTGGAAATGTGTCAGTGTTATTTTCTAAAGCGAATTGAAGATTTTTCATTTCCAGTAAAACAACATACATTAAATAATGCAAAAAATGCAACCAATTTTAAGAAATTAATTTTTTTTTAATTATATTCATTTTAAACTGTTCAAAAATTGTATTGTTAGACCTATTGTTAATAACATATGAAAACTTTTTCGATACATTATTTTTTTATCACTATTAAATGTATTTAAAAAAATTTATTTTTACATGCATGCTAATGACGTAGGTACACTACAATTGGGAAGCATATAATTATGAAATAAATATGAATTCAGTTTTTGTCTAATTAATTATTAAATTATTTATTTTAAATTTAGAGAAAAAATTAAATTAAAAGAAAACAATGCATTATTAATACAACACCTATTCACTCTTGTTGCAAAGGTTGCATTGTTGGCAATCTTAAGAATAAAACTCTTACACCAAGAGTGCAAGATTGTCCTTGCAAGAACTTTTGTTCTTATTAAAAAACATTTTTAGTACTTGTGCCAAATGCAAACATTTTCGAAGTAATAATTTAACTCGTAACAATATAAACTCTTGTTTCAAATACGCAAAGTTGTTGGGTACGATATGACCAAGAAAAGTTGTTAAGTTTAAGTGTAAAATTGTTAATTTGAAAATGTTTTTTCTGAGTGTATAGATAAATATATAAATAATAATAATAATTAAATTAAATTAAATAATTCACAATTTTTCTGACGTTTAGAGTAAAATATCTTTCACTAATGAACCGCTACCATAATAGTTCACAACAGTCAGTCTGGCAGTGATAGAAAAGTATATATTCTTGGTCAGTATCAAGACCTGAGCAACCTGTATGTGGACAAGATTACAGCCGTAATTTTCAAGAAATTTGATAAATGTTATAAGCTCCTTTCTAGAAAATAAAGATAAAATTCGAAAATGAGCAAAATTATATGAAAACTACGCCTACAGAGCTTTCGTCTGTTATAAGAAAAACCAAAAAAATGTGTATCTAAGTAAAAATATTTGTAAAAGTTTAATAAATTTGAATAGCACCAAAGCAAAATCCTGTAAACGCCACTTAAGACCCGTCATATGATTTAGCATATTGCACATATTCTAGCAATTTTCAAATTAATTATAAATATTACTTAGCCTCGATACATCATTTGCAATCATCAGCCTTTTTTTATTTCCAGGGAATGGAAAAAACGTACCTTGTACGTAGCCCTACAAAAGCACAAACTCTGCATACTCTATCTCCATCTATTCCGTGTGTTTCGCTTGGATTCAAACACAAGCACTACCTAGTAGGCCGAAGAGAGAGACCGAAACTAAATGATAGCGTTGTGTCAGACGAGCATTGCTATCAAATGTTGTGACATTTCCCCATTTGATATTTCGAAAATCCCCAAATCTCTTCGAAAATTCCCAAATTTAGAAAATAGAATTTGCAAGTAGAAACCACTGGTCAAAAACATCAAAAAAACATTAATATAAACATTAAAAGTGATCCAAAAAAATTACATACATAATAAACTTTATTTTTACCTTTTTTTATTATTAATCATCATTCATTTTTAATCATAAGTGCTCTTATGAGAAAAATTAACTATTTATTTAACTATTATTTTGCTGTTTGTAATGAAATAGCTCAGTTTCATATATCCTTTAATAAAAAATATTTTCAACTTTTCAAATGTTCGATATCAGAAAAAAATAATGTGCTACTCTGGCTTACAGCCAGAATGTACAATGAATGCCATTATCTATTTCTAATGTAAAATTGGTCAGTGCTTCCGAAATTGTCATTATTTTTTTTCTATCACTCCGTTTTCGAGATATTACCCACTGTAATTTTTTTTTACAAAAAAACTTTGGATTCACTTAATAGCATATATCTTCAGAACCAACAACAATAATCAAACAATTCAATGTATCTGTATTCACATGGAATAATGACTAAACTCAAAATATCGTAAAAAAGCGATATGGAATTTACTTTATTGCAAATTTTTAGAAGTATGCAGATATCCATTTTTTGCCCAGAATTGATCATCACTTAAGTCTGCACATATTTTGTTTGTAACTGTTCATATATTTCAAAAAAATAGGTCGTAGTTCGTGCAATTAAAATATCGTATTTTATAATACTTTGAGTTTAGTCGTTATTCCTTGTGACCACAGATATATCAAATTAAAGCTAATAAAATTTCCTACAAACTAGGCCTACATCATTTTATGCTTCAACTGTTAGTTTTGGCGAGTTAAATTACATTTTTGAGGATTTTTCGTGTTTTTCAGAAAAAATTTACAAAAACCAAAAACAAAACTAATCGCAAATTTTGTTTGGAAAGCGAAATATTTTGTTAGTTCTGATATATTTTGATTAGAACCTGTATTATTCCGAAAAAATAAGATATTGTTGAAAAAAATCTATCGAGAAAATTAAAAGTTGTGTTTAATTGAACGAAAGAACTCAAATTGAGTGATTGTCTATTTATGCATTTCGTCTTTTTTATTGTCATATAAATTCAATATAAGAAAGGGTTATTATAGGTAAAAGAATTTTTTTTAAAAATTTATTGTTCATAAGGCATAAGTGTCAAATCAGATGTTTTGAGAAAGAACACAAAAGATACAAGCAAACATGCTACATTAAACCAGATAGGCAGCTGAAACCGTCAAAGCGAGATGCCTGGTTTTTAAACTAATGTCAATGAGAAAGAGAGCACAGTCAGTCGTGAGCCTACCTGTTTTTGTTGTACCATGTCTGCAACGCTGGCAAGTTTTATAAAAGAAATATAAGCAGAAACATTCTAGCAAAAAACGTGGCAATCAAAAGAAGCGCACAATTTGTAATGAAAGAAAGAAAATAATAAAAATTACAATAAACTACAAAATAAAATGAGTAAAAGACTGCGAGAATTCCAGTGTAAGAAAGTTCCAAATATTTTCTGCTACTTGTGCGGTGAATTTACTTTCGAAAAGAATTGACTAAATTTTACGAATTTACTGCAAACGTCACTTCTTCATTACTTCACTTGGTATTGCGACTGAGAATATTGATGAACCATATACGCAAAGTATTTTGTGTCAATCGTGCAAATTAATACTGACTGAGTGGAGCTCGGGCAAAAAACGATACATGAAATTTGATTTTCCTATGATATGGAGACTACCGTTTTGTCACCTAAGCGATTGTTATTTTTGTTTTGCCAAAGTGGCTGGCGATGGAAGACACAAACGAGTGATATACGCCACTGTCAAGACCGTTTCATTGCCAGTTCCTCTTTCTGATGATGTTCCATATCCTACTTATCGCGATTCAACACGTGAAAACAATTCTTCGATTCAGTGGAGTTGGGAGGAACTACTCGATGAAGTGTATTTACAACTAAAAACAAAACTCACGTTTTATCACTAGCGCAACTGAATGATTGGATAAGAGATCTGGAACTGTCAAAGGAAAAATCGGAAATCCATGCTTCTCGTATGCAACCATTCAACTTTTTGGGACCCGATGTTAAGGTGATATACTACAGACATCGTGAAAAACCTTTTTCCAGACACTTTACTACACGACTGGAAAATATGTTCTTATCTCAAAGTCGTTGGCATGCCATGTGATTTACAGAGTGGCTTCTCAAAATACTGATGTTTTCTCTGCAAGTGACTACAAAAAGGATTGGCCAGTAAGAATTGAATTTATAGTTTGAGAGAGCAATGTCAAAAACATTCCACTTGTCAAAAAGGAAAACATAATTCTCCCAGCCCTGCACATTAACCTTGGTCTTATAAAAAAATTTGTAAAGGCGTTAGACAAAGAAAGCGAAGGATTCACATATTTGAAAACCATTTTCCCAAATCTTTCTGATGCCAAGATTAAAGGTGTCTTCGTTGGACCGCAAATAAAAAAGGTGTTGAACGATATTCATTTCGCAATAAGCCAAAATAGCCAAAATAAATAACAATAAGCCAGTAGAGGCAGCAGCGTGTGATTTTTTTAGAATGATTGTTTTAAGCTTCCTCGGGAACAATAAAAGCTAATCTTATGATTCACGATATAAATGATGATATTAAACATGAGAAAATTGTCAACGATTTGCTTAGGGTTTCTGGACTGTTTTTAACAGTAACAGCAAAACAGCAGTTTTTTAAGAAAATGAAAAACAGCAAACAGTTGTTTTTGAAATGCTGTTTTTACCGTTTTTCATTTATTTAAATTTAAATTCGAAGAAAAAAATCCATATTAAGTTACAGAAAGTTATAAATAAATAACCTTGTTTGAGTTCATCTCTTACTAATTATAGTACGTATAGTAAATTATATAAGCTAATTTGATAATTTTGGCCAAAAATTCCAAATGAGATGCGAAATTGGTTCATTTCCGATTAAAATTCTAATTTGAATTTCAAACTCATTTTACCGAAATGAGAAACAAATGAGATTAGTTAAAAGCATTGATGCTGAAATAACTGAAACAACTGTCGATAAATCACAACTTATGAAATTATAACTCTACAATAAGAACTTAATGTATTACATTACAAAAATTAATAACTAGCAGTAGCTCCTGGAGAAGCCAATTTTAAGTTGTTAAAGTCTGAGTTTATTCTCTTTAAAAACACAGGCCACCTTACAAAAAATCTTTAGAAGTTTTTTGATTCTATATTCACTATTAAGTCAACATCTACAGAAGTGGAAAGAGTGTTTTTAATGTGTGTTAATTTAGGCACAAAAATAAGATCATGCCTTTTTGACAAGTTATTATTAGCACTTGTATTTTTGAAGTATTATTATAAGAAATAAAATTTATATTAAAATTAAAAGCATTCGATGAAATCATGTTTATTATATGGACAAATTTACCTTGAACTTTTATAAGACATGAAAAAACAGTCAAACAGCCGTAACATTTAAAAATTATAAAACAGCATACAGCTGTTCTTTAAAAACGACTGTTTTTCAGAAACCCTAGGTTTGCTCAGGATCTATAAAAAAGGGAAGAAAATATGTCTTTGAAAATTCTCTTTCTGCACTCCCATTTGAATTTTTTCCGAAGAATCTCGGCGGCGAAAGTGACGAACAGGAGAAAAATTTCACCAGCAGATGAAGTCAATTGAGAATCGGTTCCAAGGATTTTGGGACGAAGGAATGATGGGCGACTATCTCGAATTGAATAAACGACAAAACAAGAATCGTTATCATTTTGAATAGAATGTAGTCAATGGAAACCATTGAAAGAACAATAAAACAAAATAAAAAAATATAGAATATGTAAAAAACTATGTAAATAGCTGCGTTCCTTTCGCCTTAATATAATCGCGATAGCAAATTTTCTCAAAGGAACGGCAAGAAAAACGACTCGTAGAGGGCACTACCGTTGCAGTCAAAATAAAATTCAAACAAGCAATCATGATACAATAACTATTAGGTGTCGTTTATATAGTTAATGAACGTGTTCAAAATAACTATTTGAACGTGTGTCGTTCAAAACTGTTATGAACTGTTATGGTAGCGATACCTTAGTGAACGATGTTTTTCTCTGAATGTGTTTTACTCTAAACGTCAGAAAAATTGTAAATTATTTCATTTCATTATTAATATTATGCAATTATATAAATAATTTAAGTGCCATTGTTGGCTCCACTGAATGCGTCCAATGTGTGTGCCACGGCTCTGTGAAATAAGGCCCAGGAAATAAAGCCCCAAAACAAAAACGAAATAAGGCCCCAAATATGGGGCTTTATTTCAAAATGAAATAACACCCTACGAAATAAAGCCCCAATTCGACGAAATAAAGCCCCAACCGAAAATGAAATAAGGCCCCAAAGTTGGGGCTTTACTTCATTGTGGAACAAGTTCTTATGAAATAAAGGAACAATTGGAGAATAATGAAAACTCGAATTTAAAAATTTTTAATCATATGTTTTAAACCTTCCAAGTCCATTTCTGAAAAAATTTCTCTCAAGTAGTTTTGCAGTTATAGGGGTTCAAAGTTGCAAAAAATTATAATTTTAAGTATGTATATGAAAACGACCAAGTTTTTTTAATGTGAAACAAAATGTACAAAAAATGTTTACTTTTAAAAGGTTTAAATGTGATCTATAAATGAGATATCAATAAATGAAATCCTTTGAGTACTTTAAGAAATACGAAGTATAACTCGTGGCTCCAAATGCGAAAATTTGTTTTTCTATATACATATGTTGCTAGAAGTTCAAATTAATTCTCTTTTTAATAGGCGGCCTTCGACCGCTGCTCAGGGATTACAACCCTCAGTAAGTCAAACACCGGCTACGCTGTCTACAGTACTTCTGGATATAATTATCTTTGCAATGAAACATGAACATAATTTGCGTAAGCAGTGCATAATACGTATATTAATATATCTTCAAAAGTAATTCATGAATTTTTATGATAAATGGCTCGTTGAATAGGTAACAGAATAGCCTTTCTTTTGATAACCATACTTATTAGTTTTGTATGAAAATAAAAAGTTATCGCATGTTTTTCAGGCCAATTTTTACAATTTTGGAACCCTATAACTTCTAAACCACTTGAGAGCGGCCTGAAATTTAAAATGATATCTAAAAGTGTAAAATTTGAGTTTTCACTATTCTTTAATTATGCCGAAATAACCCCCAATATGATGCAATAAGGCTCTAAAATTAAATATGCCAGTTTTTTAGAAGGCTGCTCAAAAATGCACCCCAAAATAAAAGGCATCAAATCTTAAAACGGAATCAAAACACAATATTAAGGAAATAGCAACCCAAAAATTTATGAAGAATGAATTATGAAAACACCTTTTAATTGCTATTATTTTAATTTGTAAACATGAATGAATTAATATCTTCAAGAATTCATTAATCATATCAAGAATTTGAAAAAACAGTATTGCCTTGAACGAAATATTTTTATAAATTTGTAATCCAAATCGTCTGAGCTTAAATGATATTATAGCTTTGTAAATTTATCTTAATTAACAAATATGTAATCATAAAGAAAACTTTGTTAGTCCTCTTATATCTCGTACCTAAAGTTTAATTTCAATAGAGTCCAATTTAAGTTCAAAGTGTTGTTTTCCTACTCGTAAGAGATCTTGTGAAGGGCGAACTCGCAAAATTTTCCTTCCAACAAAAGGTTAACTCTTGCTTTACAGGCCTCTTGCCGACATTCATATCAAAACTTATTGTCTTGAGATCTTGTGAAGGGCAAACTCGCAAAATTTTCCTTCCAACAAAAGGTTAACTCTTGCTTTACAGGCCTCTTGCCGACATTCATATCAAAACTTAACATTTTTTTTAAAATTTTTTTAATTGAGAAATTTTTAATTGATTTTAAATAACAAAAATCGAAAAGTTGTTATAACAACCGTTTCCAAGTCTGACCCTCAAGGAGTGTTGAAATTTTTGGTGGCTTATTTTACAATGGAATAAAACCCTAATTAAAAAAATGAAATAAGGCCACAAAAATCGAAATAACACCCCAAATATTCATCTTTTAATTCCTAATATAATTTTTGGGTCCTTATTTCATTTTACTCTTGGGGCCTTATTTCATTATGAAATAAAGCCCCATTTTTTAAAAATGAAATAAAGCCCCAAAATAGGAAATAACATCCTAATTATTTGTGTTGTTGTTTTGTATAGAAATGTTTGGGGCCTTATTTCATTTGTAGTTTGGGGCCTTATTTCATAGAGCCGTGTGCCACACGCGGTTTGTTTTGTTTTCTTTTGTTTAACATTCGATGGTCGCAGCTCGTGAGAAAATAGGTAGCTGTCATGGCTACCTATTAGTCATTGTATCAAACAAACAAATAATTCAAAAAATTAAATGACAGCTCATAAAAATATACAGGTGCGGCACCTGTGTTTCAAATTTTTTAAAGGCTATATCACAACTTTATATGGATAGCAAAAATTTTTGTTTTTGTTTTGCATGTAAAAAAAATAATCTGGATTTTCAGCTAATGATGAAAAGAAAAACATTATATTACAACAGCCTTTACTTGTTATTTATTTTTGTGACAATAAAATGAGACGAAATGCATTTATAGACAATCACTCGATTCGGGTGCTTTCATTCAATTAAACATATTTCCTTTTCTCAATAGATTATCTTCAACAATAGCTGCATTCCTTTCTGCTTAATATAATCGCGACAGAAAATTTTCTCAAAGGAACGGCAAGAAAAATGACTCGTAGAGGGCACTACCGTTGCAGTCAAAATTCAATTCAAACAAGCAATCATGATACAATTACTATTAGGTGTCATGAGAACGGGTGTCGTTCAAAACTGTTGTGTACTGTTATGGTAGCAATACCTTAGTGAACGATGTTTTTCTCTGAATGTCAAACGTCAGAAAAATTTAAAATTATTTAATTTAATTAATAATATTATGCAATTATAAAAATAATTTAAGTGCAATTGTTTGCTGCGCTGAATGCGTTCAATGTGTGTGACACACGTGGTTTGTTTTGTTTTCTTTTGTTTAATATTCGATGGTGGCAGCTCGTGAGAAAATAGGTTGCTGTCATGGCTACCTAATAGTCATTGTATCAAACAAACAAAATATACAAAAAATGAAATGACAACTCATAAAAATATACAGGTGCGGCACCTGTGTTTCAAATTTTTTAAAGCTATATCACAATTTTATATGGATAGCAAAAATATTCCTATTTGTTATAGGATTATTATTTTTGTTTTTGCTTTGCATGTAAAAAAAATAATCTGGATTATTTTGAAGCAAATAGAACGTGGCTAATATTTTATTTTTTTTTGAAAAAGAACTGACAAAGAACTAACAAAATATTTTGAGTTACCAAAATTTGCAATTAGTTTTGTCTTTTTTGTAATTTTATCTGAAAAACACGAAAATTCCTCAAAAATTTAATTTATGTCGCCAAAACTAACCGTTAAATCAAAAAAATATGTATGCATTGTTTGTAGGAAATTTTATTAGCTTTATATAAGTTAATAAAATCTTTATGATTTATGATGATTATTTAACTTATTTTAGCGACGATTGTTGTTGCTTCCACACCCAAAAAATATTTAGGATAAAATTACGAATAAAATCTTTGTAGAAATACAAACAGAGGCTATTCGCAGAATGTACAAATGTTTTGTGCATAGTACAAACGTTTGTAGTGTTGGCCGCATGAACAAAAATTTTTGAATTCGTATCTTTGTACATTCTACAAACGCTAGTTTGTAAAAATCTATAATGTATTAATTTGTGAACTGAACGAACATTGTTTGATAATATACAAAGCGGTGGCAGCAGCATTCGTATATTTGTTAGTATCTTTGTAGATGAAACGAATGCGTTTGTAAAATATACAAATATTTCTTTGTACAATGTACAAACGGTCATTTGTATTATTCACAAAGTCGTTCGTAGGCTGAAAAGAACAAACAGCTTTCTAGAATATAATAATTGTTTTGTACATAGTACGAAGCTTTTTTTTGGGTGCATGCACTAGCGAGTGCAGGTGTTTTAGTCCGCATTTTGTTTATTGGGCAGTCGATGTTTTATTTCCTGGTTAATCAGCATTTGTTTTAATTGGAGCGGCCGATGGGCTATTGCTCAATTGTTTGATTCTGCAGTTTCGGTGTTGTGTCTTTTAAATGTTGTTTCGCAATTTCATAAGCTTGTATTTACATTGGAGCGGTCGATGTGCTATTGCTCAATTGTTGTTAACTTATTCGTTGTTAACTCTTCCCCTCTAAAGACGATTGCTCACAATCGTCAAAAATAAGGTAGGTCGTTGAGTTTTGTCAGTGTCGTTGTGATTATCGGAGATTCAAATGTTGTTAATGGTGAACTAGGTGCTGCTGCTTCTGGTTGTTGGATAATACATTCGATATTTTTGCGTGGATATTTAATAACTATAATGGCTACTATTAACAAAGCAATACCGCTTATTGAGAAAAATGATGATATTCTATTTATAAACATATCGTTCTGAATGGATGTAATTGAATGTGTAATTCTTCTTATGATTCTAAAGATAATACATTGTATCTATTTATTTCTACGGGTGTTGGTTGCATTATTGATGGTTTGATATTCATTTGTGGAATCTCGATATTGCTAAATATTTTATTATTTGCTCTAATTGTTTCGTTATGAAATTTAATTAAAAATATGCCTTTTAAATTATGATTTCAATCTTTAAGAAAACATCTTCCATTAAAATTATTTAATAGTAAGACTCCAGAAGAAAATTCCTGTAATGTAGGTATGTGTTGGTTATTTGTTAAATTGCAAAAAGACTCTAGAACATATATTAGTCTACTTACACACAGATCGTTTGTTAAGTTTATTAAATTATTGTAGTTACATATATTAATAGAATTATATTTATTACATTCATTTTGTATGCCAAAAATTTCATGGTCGTTAATTTGTGAGGATTTATATGGAATATCAATAATTGTTTAATTTTTTTTAATAGCCCTTATTACAGTTTTTCCGTAAATTGTCTCTGTTGTCATTGCAATTTTAATAAAGTACATAATATTCGTTCTATAAGATTTTGATTTTTGTGAATTCTAGTGCATCTTCAATACATATGAATGCCATGTTTTCATTTCTTTACTTTTCTAGTACTTTGTTTAATTCATTTTTATTAAATGCCAATTTAGATCAATTGCATATCTACTTAATATTTGTCAGTTCTTCTTTAGTAAGTCTTATCCTATTTTGGATATTTGAGGCTATTTCGTTATTTACGTATTCGCTTTTCCTTAGCGAGTTCCTAAGTTGGTCCGTTATTTTTGATAATTCGTTAATTCGTTTCGTAAGTGCAGTGTTTATTGTTACCTGCCGAATGTTGTTTTTGTTTAGTTCATTCAAATTGTTTTCGATATATTGTAAATCATCACAATCGGGACTACCTACCGGTTATGTATTTCCATGCCTTGCCCAATATATTTATTGATATCTTGTTTCTGTTTTCAGGATAGAATGGTTTAATTTGGTTTAAAATGTCTATGAATTGAGAGATTTCGTGTTTGAGCAATATGTAATAAAGGCTATTTTTTCGATGCTTGTATTGACGTATTTATCTGTATCATATTAAAATTGTTCGTACGATTTAAGGTCTATTATATGAATTGAAAGTTCAATTTCGTATTTTTGCTTGTTCATCTTCTATAGTTATTAGGTGAGCGGAGGAATAGTCGGTCATCAATAATTCTGCGTTCGTTGTAACTAGGAATACGAGAATATGTTATGATAGGTTGTCGATTTAATTGTGGAATTTAATATTTTTGTGTTGCTTTTCTCTAAGTCTTTGAATATTGTCTTGTCTGGCTTTTTTGTATTGTTCGGAGTCTTTGTTTGCGTTTCGTCCAAAGACTATTTCTATTGGTTTTTTCGGTCGTTGAATGAATTGAAGAGTTGTATTCGTAGATAGATCTGTCTAGAAGCTCTATAAAGGATCGGTGGGCTCCGTCTGATTTCAGGCATCTCATGATTTCTGAGAGTGTTGAGTGAAATCGTTCTATTTGACTATTGACAGAGCTTTTATAAGGGAGTGATCTTAAGATTTGAATACCGAGTTGGTCTTTAACTATAAAGTTCATTGAAGATGAGTTAAGGGATTTTTTGTAACGATAATTTTTGGAACTCCAATTAAGAACAGAAGTTGACGTAGTGGTTCTCTTATATCTTCGACTGCTTTCGATTTTATCACTTTGCCTTGGGCATATTTAGTAAACTATAAATATCGATGTGGAGAGTGTGTCCGGGATGTTTGGGGATGGGTGTTTCTTTAAGTTCGGAGTTGGTGGGGTGTCGATCGTATTTATTAAGCTCTGTTAACTGTTAACTGTTTTTTTTATTTTGTTACTCATTCCTGGAAAATAGTATTTTTCTGGAATTTTGGTTTTATTTTCCTTGGTGTTTCAATTGGCTCGTTTGTGTGTTTCAATTTTTTTACCTTGTTGTTGTTCTTCGTTGACAATGTCTTTGACTTGGTGTCTTTTAAACCTGACGCGATACTTTAAATAACGATCTGGGTAAACTTCTTGAATTTTTCCAATTATTGGTTCTGATGTTTTTATACCGTTTATGACAGATGGATTAAGATTTTTTTTTTAGAATTTCTATTAGTTTTTCTGTTGTGTAATTAGATTCTGTTATTGTGTGTCTGTGGTATGTCGGAAATACGATCTGGAATTTTTATAGTGTGGTAGGACCTATGTTGAGAATGATCTGGTTTTTAAATACGTTGATGGGGGCTTCGAAGCTACTTATTAGATTTTGGCCTGAACTATCGTCGCTACGGGTCATCGTGGACATGGAGCTTACTTGCGATTGTAACGGAATTATTGGCAAGGCGTCTGCAAATACGTTACTTTTCCCTGGTTTATATAGTGATTCGTAGTTATATTCTTCTAGTATGGCCTTCCATCGTTTCATTTTACTATAATTGTTTTTATTACTCATGGCGTAAGTGAGAGGTTGATGGTCAGTGCGAATTCTAACTTTACGAGATCCATAGAGGTAGTTGCGTAAGGAATTTATGGCCCAAATTATAGCCAGCATCTCTTTTCCATTCGTTGCGTAATGTTCTTCTGCTTTGTTGAGGGTTCGAGAGAAGAATGAGATTGGCTTATCTTTTTGTGACAACACTGCACCAATTGCATAATTGCTTCTGTGTCTATGAGAAATCTTAAAATTGGCAATGATGTTCGACAGCTTCGAACATAAGTTCAATGTGTTACGAGTGATATTGTTCGCTTTTGCTAAATATAATTATGTCGTCGGTATATACGTAACATATTTTGCCGATATATTCGCGTAAAATATCGTCGAGTGCGCGTTGGAAGATTGGTGGCGCATTTCTCAGACTAAATGGTAAGCGATTGAATTCGTACTTAGCGTTGTTAATCGCGAATGCTGTATTTTCCTTGTCTTTCTCTTTGAGAGGGATTTGGTGATAACCACTCTTTAAATCTAGAACTAAGAAGTATTTTCAATTTCCTACTTGTGAAATTCTTGTAGTGGCGGCCGTAGCCTAGTGGGTAGAGTGTGTGGCCTCTAAGCTAAAGAACCGCGGTAGCCCGGGTTCAATTCCAGCTCAGACGGAAAAGTTTTTTCAATTGAATTAATTTTTCTGTTCGGTCATCACCTCTCTGCAGACAATGGAAAACCTCAGAGAGTATAAATTGTTATGTAAAGCATCTTGAGAACGTAAGCCGTTTGGAGTCGGCATAAAACACGTAGGTCCAGTTTTCGGTCATTTGTGATCAAACACATAATAACACGCACAACACAATTGATCAATAGAAGCTAGGTCAAAGTCCTTCCAAGGGCTGAAATGGCCAGTTTATTTATTATTTTTTTTTAGTTGTGAAATAGCCTCTGGTATTTCGGGTATGGTAACTGTGTTTAACTTGCGATAGTCTATGACTATCCTGTATTGTTTGTTACCCTTGGAGTCAGATCTTTTTTCTACGACCCATACTGGGGAGCTATAAGAGGACTTTGATGGTCTGATTATAGCATCGTTTGCATCATTTGCTTCACTTTATTTTCGACTTCAGTTTTCAAGGATTCGTCGGAACATGTGCGAATTTCGCCAAAGACTTTTGTCGTGTATGTTAGTTTTTCGTCTGGTTCAGTAAATAATTTAGAGAATTTATTGACTGTGTTTTTAATAGAGTGCTTTTGCTGTTGTGTCATATGTTCGTCACGAATATTGATTGAACTAACTGATTTTGTAATTAGTTGTTTTATATTTACCATTTTGTGGTTTTTTATTTGCATGTAACTCTTATTTGTATGGATTATCGCGTTGAGTTCCTTAAGGCTATAATTTCCTAAAATACCATGGAATGATTGCAAAGTTGGCATAATGAAAAATGTATGTTTGTCTTCTAGATTAAATAAATTGATGAACGTACATATGTTCTTGGATTTTCACGTCTCCTGCGATTGACCTAGCCAGGAAAGATGTTTCGTTTGGAATAGATTTTATTGCAAGACCGGCTTGGATATAGTTTTTGCTTGAACCTGTGTTTATGAGAAATCTTAAAACTTCCGCCATTCTGTTGACATTCGAAATATGGCAATGAAGAGCTCGCTATTCTAAAAAATGAATGTCGTTAAGCTCTGGGGATTGTTCTGTATGATCTTGTTCAGATTCTATAGTTGTCAAGTACTCGTCTAATGTTTGATCGTATTCTTCTTCGTCTTGGTCATAATCGTACTCGTTGAAGGCGTTACTGTCGCATTCGGTGTCTATATGGAATGTGCGTTGGGTCTTGAGAGGGATAAAGCTGCGTTGGGAGGGCGGTGGTCTTTTCTCTGCGACTTGTTCTGATTTGGCCAGTTCATGTAGTCGATTATTTTTGAAAGGATGCTTGTATCGATGTCCATAGGTTCTGGTCTAGGTAAAGGTTTGGGAGCAAATGGTTGTGGGAGTGGTTGTCTCTGTGGGTATTGGTTAAGTTGCCATGTCGTATTTTGGAAATGTTTTTGGAATGTAGGAGTTTGAGGATTAGGAATGTAGGCTATTTGGGGATGGAAATTTTGTCTTTAGCGTGGCATAGGGATATTTCTGTTTTGTAGTAGTGTGGTTAAATTTGGATGGTATTTCCTTATCGTTAGTTTTTGGTTATTGGCATAGTTGATTCGGAAATTTTGATTTTTCAGCTTGAGACATAAGTGCAATGCCTATGATAAATCAGCAGGTTCTTTCATTCCTAAAAGTTTTGAAAGTTCACCGTTAAGTCCTCGAATGAAAGTATCAAGTGCTTTTTCTCTATATGTCTGGGTGAGGATCTGAAAGGGATTTTGTACTGATTTCTAAGCAGCCTAATTTGTTTAGAATCAATGACAGGTAGGAGTAGTCATCTTGGGAAAATTGCTTTACTATTGACCTACCTTGAATTAAAGCATTCATTTGGTATTCGAGCGTGAACAGGTCGCGTTTGTCTGCGAAATGTAAGATAACACATTTTGCTATAGCTGGCCACTCGAGTGGGGTATTATAGGATTCTTAAGCAATGTCTGCATTACCCACAGTTTTGTTCCTTATTACTTTTAAGATACCATAATATTTAGGCGTACCTTTGGAGGGTTTGTAAATCTTTAGAATTCTCTTTACGCTTTTTTTCGCTTGCAAGGTGAGAGTTGGGATTCATTGCTGCTTGAACGCAAGCTGGACTCTGCCTCGGAAATACCTCTGATGCAATTTGTGCTATTATGGGACTTAATTCTTTCATATTAATGTTTGGTGGTGTTGGTGCAGATTGTGCGTTATTAAGTACCGGTGGACGGATAAAATTATTTGGATTAGCCATTGAGTTTCTTATGGTTTCATTAAATTCGTAAAGTCAAGTTAATTATGAGCTGTTCAGCTTAGTCTTTCTATAATGTATTACGATATTAAGTATATTTATTTTTGTTATGGTTTTTTTCTAATGCAATTAAAAGTCAAGAGCTTAAATATTTATTTAATTATTTATAAATATTTATAAAATAATATTTCAGTAATATATCAAAATTATACACTTAAAAATAAAATTGCTTACAGTACAAGCTTAGTTGTAGTCACCTTGGATGAATATATTTTATTAGTTGAACCGTGTGTAGTGGATGTTCCTTTCTAGGTTTTCCTTTCCAATTTTGATTAATTTCTGTGGGTGGAGTGGCTAGTGCGTTGCACTTCCTTTTTGCTGTTGATGGCTACTCGGGGGCCTCGTTCCTCTGCAACACGCTGTTTTTATTTGTTAAAGTTACTATAAAGAGTCTTGTTTTTTATTTTTTTATACTGTTTTTGTCACAATTTGAGAACTTTTTGTGGCAGCCTTAATTGTTTTTTAACTCTTTAGGGCACTTTTTCCACTTCTGTTTTTGTTACTTACTTAGTATTTGAGTAACTTTGAGTCAGTATTATTATTTTTGCGCTACTTGAGAGCACTTTTTCACTTTTGTCCTTGTTACTTAGTATTTGAGTAGTTTTGAGACAGTATTATTAGTTTTGCACTACTGGAGGGCACTTTAAGCTATTGTATCTGTCATTTACTATTTGAGTAACTTTGTGACTTTTTCACTATTATCGCTTTATTAGTGTTTATTTTTTCACTTTTTATTTACTATTGTCCTTGTAACTTTAACTAAAGTGTTTATTTTTAGCACTACTTTAGGGCATTTCAATTTACTTTACTACTTAAGTAATTTAAAACAGGAATTTATTTATTTTAAATTCGCTCGAATATGAGTTCTTTTTAGGATTAGCTTAGGCGCCAGTTAATAGAATCTTTATGATTTTATTTTTTAAAAAAGTTGCACCGATAACGGTGCTCTTTATTTGACTGCTACTTAAGAATATTACAATATTTTCTTACAATTAAAATTAAACTTATTAATTAACTTATTTTAGGGACTATTGTTGTTGCTTCCATGCACTAGCGAGTGCAAGTTTATTGGGCAGTCGATGTTTTATTTCCTGGTTAATCAGCATTTGTTTTAATTGGAGTGGCCGATGGGCTATTGCTCAATTATTTGATTCTGCAGTTTAGGTGTTGTGTCTTTTAAATGTTGTTTCGCAATTTAATAAGCGTTTATTTAAATTGAAGCGGTCGATGTGCTATTGCTCAATTGTTGTTAACTTATTCGTTGTTAACTTATATATTGATACTAGCTGAAACCCGGCGCGTTGCTGCCATACTGCCTTGAATGTGTTGGTTCTAAATTGAGGTCGAATATTTAATTCCGATGCTTATGAATCGGAACTTATAAATCAAAGCTGCTCGATAGCAAAAATTTGGGTTCTATGGGAAGTGTAACGTCCCCTCTTTCAACGCCTTCCAAATGTAATCAATGAAACTGCATGTGTACATTGAGGTCGAATACTGAATTCGAAAACTAAGCGATCAATAACTCCAAAGCTTTTAAATATCGAAAATTTTGTTTATATAGGAGGTGCCACGCCCCTTTTTCAGCGCTCATAAAATAAAATCAATAAAACTGCATGTTTAAATCGGAATTCCGACGCTATGCGACCTTTAACTCCAAAGCTATTCAATATCGCAAATTTATATTGTTTTGGAGGTGCTACTTTTCCAACACCCATAAAATGTATTCAGTAAAACTCATGTGTAAATTGAATTCTCACGCTGTGCGATCTATAACTTCAAAGCTATTCGATATCATATATTTGGGTTATATGGAAGGTGCTATTAATATATATGTTTGATTATTGTTCTTTGTTCTGAAGATATATGCTATTAAGTGGAACCAACTTTTTTTTTGTAAAAAAAACTGCAGTTGGCAATATCTCGAAAACGGAGTGACAAAAAAAAAGTGACCTTTTTGAAATCACCGATCAATTTTACATTAGAAATGCACAGTGGCATTCATACATGTTTACATTGATGTTCAAATGTATACAATCGATTTTTTTTTATAAGAAAATAAAACAAAATGGCGGCGCTAAAGCTGCTCGAACTTGGCTCATTCAGTTAGCGTTTTGAAATGCCCCACCCCTTATAGTCAACTTAAATCAACCAAAGAAAAGTTTTTCGTTAAAATAAGTTATTTGGCTTTGCATATACATTTTTTTAAAAAAGAAAAAAGTAAATTTGAACACAAAAGAAGAAATTACAAATTTTTTTATAAACAAATTGTTAAAGACGATATTTCTTGTAATAAATAATACAAACTTTTAAGTATCGGTAAAGGCCAATATGTAAAAGAATATCTGTACAATAGTTAAAGTTGATATCTTAATTGCTTTTAAAGTTTATAGTCGACAGCGCGGTTGAAAACATGTTTTGAGAAAAACGCGATAAAAGTTTTCTTTCTTGTACTCGGTACTATCGTCGCTCATCACTTCACTGGCTTTCTAAGGACTTTTAACTGCATGTTTATGTAAAACGAAACGAAGGCTGAACGTCGTGCGAGACACGGTAAGCAATACATTTTTCCGTATCAAAATATATTGTTGCTCGTTTCTTTCATGACAGTCAGCCTTCGCTTCGTTTTACATAAGCATGCAGTAAGCTTGAAACATTAATAATATATTCTTTACGTTGCAAATGACTTTTACAAAAAAAAAAATGCAAAAATTTTAAGTTCTGGAGCAGGTTCCCCCTTAAGGAATAGAGGTGTTTGAATTTGATCATAGGAGTTTTTATATATAGGAGATGAAACTTTTGCTCAGTCAAGTCTTTTTCTTAACTTTTTGGGTATTGGTATATTCGTCGACTTAAAATGAGGAAACATATCTTTAATTGGAAGAAATTCGAAGACAGCAAGAAAATACATTTAAAAAATAGTAGTGCACAAAAGTGTCTCCAAAAATTCATACTGCATTGAGTTTTGTTATTTTGATGTTGTAATATCCGCATACAAAACTACATCAGTAAGCTCTTTTAACCCTAGAAAGATAATCTGCCTCAAATTTACGCATGCGTGAACAAATTATTTTTCTTACTTATAGAAGAGGAATGAAGTCTTTGTTTTTGTTTTTAATGAATAAATAAATATAAACACATAAATTGTGATATTTATTATTATACCTATGTGTACATATATAATAATGTTTGGTTTATTCAAATCAATAAATAAGGCTTGACGTTGTAGCTAGTTAAAACTCATAGCCGATACACATTGACTGCAACAGTCGTCCACCCACAAAACGAAAACTTGAAATCAGAGCGAAATGTCGCAGTATTCTCGACGACTTGATTATAATGAACGCAACAGCGACAATCAGTATTTCATACAAAACATAAACAAACTCTGCTATGTTCGCTCTTGTCGTCTATCAAATTAGAAATAGATTGAAGCATGGCAGAATTAGAGAAGGTATATGCATTTCAGACTGCGCTCTCTTTCTCATAGCCAAAATTGTCGAACTCAAGCATTTTGCTATTCTTGCCTATTTTCGCTTTCTTATCGCATTCTCATCGTTTTCAGATTTTGTATGAGCTGTCAACTTCGTTTTGACAGTTGCGGCAGTCTCCCTCTCCAAAATGCATATACCTTCTCTAATTCTGCCATGGATTGAAGTCTGCGGCAGCAACAATTTCGGACGTGTTCTCTCTTTGTCGTGCCGTCTTCAAAGAATACATCTTCATAAGAAAACATGCGTTCTATTTTTTGACAATTGGCGTTCGTCGCTAGTCGCAGTCAATGTGTATCGGCTATCATGCGTCAATATGAGCTTGAGCTCTTTCTTCCGCAGCCAATTAGAATAGAGAGATAGGATAGTAACGTTTCGGAGATAAAAAAAATTGGCACGAGGTATGTTTTCATCCTTTTCCTAAAATATATATCTGTCTAGCCTACGCACAACTTTTTTCAGATTTTTAAATTGGACAAAAAAATTACGTGTAATACAGGCTTAAAAGAATTTGTTGACGCATGCTATAATTTTTATTTTTTTAAGAACCGGAAAATATGATGAAGCTGCAACTGGTTTTGTTTTTGTTTACGACAGCAATCAAAACCACAACAAAACAAATAATCTTTTGTGCTCGTTTAACACAAAGTTTCCATTCTGTTTCGCGCTCTCTCTTCGGCCTGCTAGGGGTAGTGCTAGTGATTGAATCGAAGAGTAATATACAAATAAAGCGGAATAAAGGTTTCGCTCTTTAAGAAATACAGAACAGATCAAAAACAAACTGTTCGTCAAGGTTTATTTCCATTTCCTGTTAACCTCATTTATTTTTTTTTTCCTAAAATATTTTTATAAATAACTTGCATATACCCAGCAAATGTATAAAAAAATTTATCTAATAAAAGAAAAATAAAGTACCAACAATAGTAAGAAAAATAAAAATAAGTTAAAAAATGTAATTTTTAATGCAAAAAAATTTAATAATGTGATTACAAAAATTACAAACATACTGTTTCTCTTCCTTTCCATTCGATGATCCTGTTGAATTGCGATCTAAGCCATCGGTTACCATTGCATCTCTCACCAAACTCTGAATCAACGTTCGATCGCAATAGTAGGGTTCAGCTTTGCGAGAGACTTGATTATTGGGAGGATGTTGGGCATAATGCGCACCCATAGGTGTTGCGGCATGCATGTTATGTTGGGGTTGTGGAGACTTTGGACGTACCTGCAGAAGTAAAGGCTTTGAACAAATGCTACTTTTGTTTTCTAGTTGAAGTGCTTACCGACATCCACTTCCAACCTGGTCTTCCAGCACGCGCTAAAAAGTGCAACACTTGCTCTTCGGGCGATCCGAAACTAGGTTCCTGATCTCGCGACGAAGAGGAAAACTCTCCAGAGTTCTCGCGCTCTTTTTCCATATCACTTACGCTGTTATACTCACAATAGACCCAATCGGGATGCACACGCCAATTGTTACCCTTAAAATATTCGGTTACTGTTGCGGGAATAAAGAAGTCGTTTGTTTAAGTAAAATATTTGCAAGTGTCTGACATGGTTACCATTTTTACGTGAGTGCCGAATTTCTTGTTGGGAATTTAATTCATGGCTTCCGTATTTTTCGGGGAGTACAACAGCTAGTGTAAATGGAGTATCCTCAATAGGACCATAGAAGTACCTTTAAGCAGATCGTTCAAATAATGGTTAATGCAGTGTTAATTCGAAGTAAAGGCTGTGCATTAGAGGTGTCCTTATATGTATGGGTAAATTTTAAAATCAACAAATGCAAAAGCGCTAGCCTGATTCTTATTCCTTTAGGTCTAAAACGAAAAAATATTAACTTTGGTACCAATCCTATTATGTTTGATAGACCCGGAAAGGTTAAATTCTAGTCAATTTGTTGTTTTTAAAGAAAACCGTGCATTTTTGAGTTTTAATGATTTTTAATTAAACGGACCATATTAACATTAAATCTGTCATTTTATTGATATAAATTCTCCAAAAAAAAAAAAAAAAAAAATACAAGTGCACTTTCAAAATTTATACAAAATGACTTGTTTTTAGGATTTTTTGTAAAATTTGAAGGTTTCTTATTCGTCCATGCATGCTTATGCTGATGACGTTCAGATTTACTTGTATGGTAGAACAAACCTCATGGAAGATTAAGTATGTAAACTGAATGAAGATCTTGACAGTATAAACCAATGGGCTATGAAAAATAGTCTTCACCTTAATGTACTTAAGTCGTATGTGTTGCCTGTCTCTAAAGAAAAAATAAGCCCTGACTCCATTCCAGACGTTATATTTTGTGATAAAATCATAAAAATAGTTAATAGTGTTGTAAGTCTTGGATTTAATATCAATGCTTCCCTTACTTGCACAGATCATATCAACAGTATAGTCCGCAAAATCTATTACATCTTGCGTAACCTTAGGATGTCGTCTGAGTATACACCTATTGATCTAAGACGTAAACTTGTAATTCAGCTCGTTGTCCCCGTCATAACATATTCTGAACTTGTATACAGCAAGTTAGATTCGCGGTCTCAACTTAAATTGCAGATCGCGTTTAATCATGCCACACGCTATGTCTATGGCTTGCGTAAATTTGATCATTTAGCTGAATTAAAAAAATGTATACTTAGATGCGATATCATAAGCTACTCTAATGCCAGGAATTGCATATTTTTACACAAACTCATACACCACAAAACTTCTTTCCACTTATTTGAAAAACTGCAATTTAGTCGGTCAATTAGAAGCCAAGTGCTAATTATACCTAGTTTTAACTTTCTAAACTCCACAAGACTATTCTTTATTAATGCCGCTAGATTATGGAATTCATTGCCTAGTAGCTTAAAATCCATTGCGTCAAAAACATCCTTCAAACATGCTATTTTGAAGCACTTTTCATCACATAATACTTAACAAAATATCAGATCTTTAGCTCTATATGACTTTCTCTCTCTCTCTCTCTCTCTCTCTCTCTCTCTTGTTTGCTCTTTCTTAATTTAAGTTTTATCTGTCTTATGAATTTTCATTTGTTTAACATAAAAATTTTTTGATAACACTTTTAATTGTATAACAATAAATTTAAATTACCTTAGATTTAAGTTTAAATGTTTTATAATAAGTTGAATTCAAATTATGTCTTTGAGCTCTGTACTATAAAAGAACCTAGTTGTTAATGTACTAATATAAATAAATAATAATAATAATAATTTCTTAAAATTATTAATATTTTATTAAAACATAATTTTTGAAAGGATATTTTTTTCTATAGGCTTGAACAACCTGAAGAACTAATTGCTTTTCATCTTCATCATTTCTCAAAATCCTATTAAAATCTTAAACGGGTTTTACACCCCTTTCTGTGTATCGTTTACGACAAATAAATTTCGGCAGAAGCTCCAGCCTTCTTCGAACTTAAATGTCATTTCCCAAGTAGACGGATAATTTTTTATAAACTTTGCAGACATTCCGAACCGACTGAAAAAGTGTTAAGTTTTCTCTTAATCTTAAACAAAGTCCCTCAGAGCAGCAGTATTGCCAGGAACCTTTAACAGAATTCCCCTCAAATTATGGAAAAAACTATTTTTTCAGTCAGGAAACTACGAAAATTTCCACGAAAATTCCCAGTGACTTGTTTTGGAAAAACAAATAAAACAACAACAAGAAAACACTTTTTCATTATAATTTTTTGGTTTTATATAAACACGGAATTTGAGATCAGTTTGATAAAAAAATAAATAATGAATATAACATAAATAAATTATTTCAAATGTTTAAAAAATAAATTACAATATTTTGATTTGAATAAATAAATAAATAATGTTAATATCATGTATTAATTAGCACATATTAAAGTAATTAAATACTCCGGTGTCGCAATGACTTTCTGTGTATAGTTCTTCCTGCACTGAACTTTTACTTTTTGTTAATAAAATAAAATAAAATAGTAATGGGTATGATGAGAAAGTGATGAGTGAAAGTGATCTGAAGAAATTATTGGATATAATAAATTGCCTTTTTTCCTTCTGCAAAGTAAAAATATTCCCTTTGTGCAAAAAATTATGACAAAATTTTTCTCAAAAAGCGGAATTTCCCTCAATTTGACAACACTGCCCAGAGTATATTTTTGGAAATCTGATTAACATTAGATCTGTTCCCTTACTTTTGTAGTAGAAATTTGCAAGTTGTAAAGTTTGAGAGATTAAGCGAACAAATGCTCTCTTTGCGTTAAATATTTGCAAAAATTACGGGAACAGGTTTTTCACAAAAAGTTGAAATTTTTGAAGAAATATAAAAAAATATACATTTAATTCTTTTGTAAAAACTTTTTAAGAATTCAACAAATATCGGATCAAAAGAAAAAATTGGCTTCCCTGTTTCAGCTAACTGCATTCTACTAAATGTGCCTGGCGAACAATTAATTTGCTCATTTCATTTGTTTGCTTTGAAAATAGCACGAATTCGTATGAATGTTTAAGTACGGGAACAGACCTACAGCGGGTCCTTTGGTTTATAGTTTTTGAACCATTTCGCGTTTTTTTCGCAAATAAACTTTTGAGTCAAAAAATGGCAAAACTACTGTTTCATCAGCTATATATCATAAGTGATTACTCAATTTTTGAACAACACAAGCTGAGATTGTAGAATCTGTTTTTGCATACTCTATCATACTTTTGGTAAAATGGTCTTAAAAAAACTGATTGTATATCCAAACCAAGCTTTTTAAGCCATTTTTCAGTTATCTTGAGTGAAATTCGTCTCTAAACATACATATTTTTAGACCGTATATCGCTTTGGACATCTAACGGGCGTGAAATGTTGCACCTGGTGTTTTAAATTAAAAAAAAAATGTTTAAGAAATATTAGCTAAACCGACTTTTTTAAGTCAAATTACTTTATTATTACATTAAATATTTATTACTACATTAAAAAAAATGGCCATTTCAACCCTAGAAAAGACTTTGACCGAGCTTCTATTGATCAAATGTGTTGTGCGTGTTATTAAGTGTTCGAACACAAATGATCAAGAACTGGACCTACGAGTTTAATGCCGACTCCAAAAGGCTTATGTTCTCAAGAAGCTTAACATTGCATTTTTTACTCTCTAAGGTTTGCCATTGTCTGCACAGAGTTGACGACTGAATAGAAAAAATAATTCAATTGAAAAAACATTCTGTCTGAGTTAGGAATTGAACCCGGGCTACCGCTGGCTACGGATGCCACAAAAGACTTACAAGTTATAATACTGATAAACTAGAGCTTAATATAGGTCTTAAACCATAAAAAATATTCAAATTTGTATTTTGTGCATAATAGGCTTTTTCCCTATATAGCCCTAATTAGAAGTTGTTCGTTTCAGCGTCCATCAAACGTTTTCGGATTGGCACCAAATTATATTTATTTTAGTTTTAGCCCTAAAGGGAAAAGAATCAGGCCAGCGCTATCCAAAATTTTGAGATATAAAAATAAGGACACCTCTACTGTACATACCTTTGAGTGCGCGCGGTAACTCGTCTCATTTCGTCAAAGTGATTCAACACAGTAAATTCGGTCTCGCCTTCCTTAGGCATAACCATATCACTACGCATCTGTTGAAAGTTGGTAAATAAGCAAACCTGAATAATTTTTCTACAAAGATTTATCAAACCTACATCGTATAACAAGTCCTTGTTCATTTCTACCGCCTCGTGATCATTGCCCATTTCTGTTTCCGGCAGCTCCAACTCCGTAATGTCAACCGATGTGTACTTTGGCCTCAACTGATCGATATACTGGTTGCCGTCGCTTAGTGGACGCAAGTCGGGATGATAAAGTACACGGCCATTGTTATCAACGATAAACGAGTACCCATTCGGACCAAGTTTGTGTTGCGGTATCATTTTGCGAATCTCTTCTATGGGCACATCAGTACCGACCACCCCTAACAGATTAGCAACGCGCACCGAATGGTTCCGTCTATCGAAGACCGGAGTTGAAACTGTCGTTACAAGGCGTCGGTGGTAGTCAGAGTCTCGACCTAAGCCGCCAGATTTTCCAGCAACAAAAACTGGACTCCAATGCACCGGATGATCCGCTTGATACATAATCATAGGCCGGGCCAGTACTAATGCATAATCAATAACCTTTCTTCGCGCATCTTCTATGTCATTGATTTGTACAAAGAACCCCTTGTTGGAGCAGGCTATCTCATGAAGTTTGCTTCGGCTTCCCGAGTCACTGCCAATCAAATAGGTAAAAATGCGCACGGGCATGTGTGGCCAGTTGTATTGCTTAATAATTTCCTTGTGAGAATCAGAGGTACTTTCAGTGATGAGCATTATGGCTTGATTACATTGGCTTCCTTCCCCTGATTGGTTATACTAAAATGATAAATTTTTCTTTTTCTTATTCCCGCTTAATTTTGGGAAGTGAGCAAAATCGGATTTACCTTGTGCAACAAACTAAATGCATACTCTAGGCCTGCAGTGAAGTTTGCCTTTTCCTCCAGTTTAATTGCCTTTACCGCCGCTTTAATCTCCTGCGTGTTGTCGGGAGTAGCACGTACCATACGATCTTTGAAACAGGGTACTGGAGTCTTCACGACATCGGAAAATGTTATAAGATTAACATAGTCATTCTCTCCTAACGTATCCAGTATATTATAAGCCGTTTCTATAGCAAGATCAAATGTTTTCTCAGACATGCTCGAAGATGAGTCCAGTAAAATCATCTGCAAGGTTATTGAAAGGCATAGAGTTAAAAAATAAGAAAGTAAAGGATAGAAACTTAATGTACTCAGCAACTTACGATGTCTTTTGGTGATGATGCCGCTTGTACGAACCAGTTTTGAGTTCGAAAATCAATTATTTGCTTGCTGCCTTTAGAACCTTCTGGCGGCCAAGCAGTGCCGGGAAATCGTCGCAGGAAACCCGTTGATGATCCAAAGTACTGCCAAGATAGTGCCGGATCCTGTTCCAAATTATTTTGAAATAAAGGATCCAGGTGGGAGCTCCATTGAAGTGCTGACTTTACATCGCTTTCATCCAAGGATACGCCATTGGGCACCAAGATAGAACTTAGGCTAAGATTCACAGGTAGCCGTTCAAATCGTCGCATAAATCTTATATCCATATGGCGTGCCCCTTCAGCCAACTTTCCATCGGAGTTGTATTCATTAATTCTCCGAGCATCGTAGTGTTGACTATTTGCGGTAGCGGAGGTATGCGAACTCTGTGTATCCAATTCAGATAGAGCCGCTTGCTCTGCAGAGTCCATAATGCGCTGAAAAATATTTTGTTTTAAATTTCTGGCATAAATTAATAGCGACAACAATCGCTATAATTTGTAAACCTAAACTAAATTTAAGAGTTTTAAATTATAATAAAATTTTTCAACTTTTTTAATGTACATCAAACAAAATACCGTTGTAAAAATAGATTATCTATCATTTATTTGGTTTTGTTTCCGGATATTAAGGAAAGGTCCGGATATTGTTTTCACCGTTTTGAAATTTCTTTTGTTTGAATTTCAAAACGATGAATTGTTTGAATTTTTTGAAAAAATTTGAGTTAGTATATCGTTTGAAAATAAATCTTTAACTAGAGAAAATCTCCGTTTAACAATATGTGTTTTTATTTTAACAACTCAGCCTGTTCTGAGTAATAACATTACTAAAGATATCACTAGTTTTGAATTTTTGGAAAAAATATATATTTTCCCATTTTCTAAAAGTAGATTTTTTAAAAAGTATTCTCTAAAAAATTCAGCCTAATCGGATTATAACACTGTGCTCTTTTTGTACCCTCTTTTGCCTGTATTTAACAATTTTAACATTTCTCACTTAATTTTGGTGTGAGGAATCTTGTGGTGACATTTGTTTCACCACTTTACCGAACATTTTAGAACAAAACTTTTTTTGCTAGCTAAGAAACTAGCTAAAAATCAAAAATTACTCAAGATATGCACTCATTTTCATGTTGATAACTCTTACACCATTACGATTTTTATTTTGGTTTTTTCAGCAAAGTTCTTTCTATTATTCTGGCCAACATTTTTGCTTAACAAATAAATTTGAAAAAATTCACTGTTAGCCATTTTAGCGTCTTATCGAGTGCATCTTACAAAAAGTCTAGCTTAAAGTCAGCATAGGTTGCAACGAAAAAATGATAGCATCATTGCGTATTAAAGGGCTGCACAAATGTATTTGCTTCTTTATTCCACCAAGTACTTTTAGCTAGGCACATCACTTGTAGCAGAATTAAGCAAAGAAATAGCGTAAAACCGTTGCTTGTTGCTCCGAGAAAAAGTAATGGTTTAACTCTCTCTCTCTCTCTCTCTCTCTCTCTCTCTCTCGGATCAAATGCAAACGCAACTTGCTTTCATCAATTACAGTAATTATCGGTCGCTATCACGCAAATGAAAAAAAAAATTGTATAGTTCTACCTTCTACTGCAAATACTTGCGTATGCTGAAAGCAAAAGTCATTATCAGTTGCTAATGAAAGCACTAGTAAAGTAAAAATAAAGTAAAAGTTAAATTAAAAAAAATGGAAATTGATGAAGTAAGTAAATATTGAATTATTGTTTTATTTTAATTTTTTAATGCTTAAATGCTTACAGCCAACAATAGTGATTCTTTTCCTGTAAATAACAATACTAATAGCAGTTTTAATAACGACGCTATAAAAGTAAAAAATGTGAGCGGCGATTTTAAACTCATTAATTTAAGCTAAAATTATGTTTTTACATTCAAAAATTAATAATTAATAAATATATATTAGCACACATAAAGTTAAATTTTTTGAATTTTTTTTTTGTGTGTTTTCGTTATCTTTATCTGAATGGTTTTTTTGTTTTTAATAAAATATATATTTAAATTAAAACATGCAACTGCAAATTCATCTTCTAAACTTCTGAAATTATGTGTCAAGTATTTCAAGTAATTGCTAACTTGAGTAACTTGTACTCCTCTTGCAAGTTATTTTTATGTACATAGCTAATACGCGATAGACAATTAATTATTTGTTTTGCTTTCAACCGGTTTTCCACTTAAGCACACTACCTACAATTTTCGCTCACGCCAACGCTATCCGCAAATGAGAGTGTCATGTCATGTCACAATGATGACATGTATGGCTTGTCAAAGGTTTAAAGACAATTTCAAACTATTTTTTCATACATATATTTGTTCAGCAAAGTGGTTGACCAGAATAATAGAATTTTGTCGAAATTTTAGGAGTTTTTTAAGTAAGGATTGTGAAAAAACGGTTAGAGATATTTGAGTAAATATTTTTTTATTGTTTTACATAAGTATTAAAATTAAAAAAAAATCACGTGCGTAAATGAAGCAGTAAAAAAAAATAAAAAAAACAGTGGGCAGGATAACTCGAGTTTGGCTTATCTGAAACAAAAAGGAAAAAATTTGGTAAGAGTTTAAACCTAATGTGATGGGCTGACTAAGAGCCCAAAAAAAATTAACTAGAAACAAAATGGCGGCAAAGTAGAAATTAAAAAAACGGCCTAACAGTTTAGAATAAAACTAGCTGTAAAATCGAAGCCAGCCCCTCAAAAATATTTTCTGTTAATTACTCAAACATTTTGACGTAAATCGGTATAATGGTTATTGCGCAATCTACCACACTAATTTTAAGAATCCTGTTTCCAGAGAAAAGCGTGACACGGAAGTGTCACAAAAACTTTTTTTATTAATTTTAATACTAATAATCATATTATTAGAGCCACCAAAAAAAATGTATTCTTTTAGTTTTGGGTAAAAAAGACTTTTTTCGATGTTTTTGCATCACAATTATTTTATTTTTAAGCTTTGATAACTGAAGAAAACTATATTAAAAAATGTTATTGCCTTTACTTGGTACCTCCACCTTTTGCTGCAATAACTGCAGCATAGATTCTATGCATTTGGTGCAGTTGAATTATATGGATTAGCTTTGGTGACACCCTTGAATCAAACGCTATATTATATATTTAAAGTTGTTGGTCATGAATTCCCTGGAAATTTCACGATTCCCAAATGTTTTGCATAGAGTTGAGAAACGGATAATTTCCGTACCATTTTTTCATTAAGGAATTTTACGACTCTCATAGCCTTATGAAAAGGGGCAGAGTGATGGAAAAATATAAATTTTTTGTTTGGAAACATTCCTGAGCTACCCTAAGCTCAGCATGTTTTGTCTCTTTGTGAAAAAATTCAAGTGGTTCTAATAATATGATCACCCACTGTTTGTAAAACAATAAAAAAATATTAACTCAAAGACCTCTAACAGCTTTCCACAATTCTTACTTAAAAAACTCCTGAGATTTCGACAAAATTAGGTAAAATGTCCCTTAAGTGAAAAACACTGAAATTATTAAATACTGATTTTTGTACCGGACAGTGTTATTTATGGAGATAAATAACTTTTAATAGGAGTTTTTTATCTGCACGCACATTGTAGTCCACACTTTATATGCATTTTTCTAAATACATTGTTTTCGAAGTCGGTGATTACTGAAAGTTTAGAACGGCTTTACTGATCAGTTTGAAACTTTTCTCACTTATAAATGATAATCATAAAGATTATGATAATGATAATGATAATGATAATAATAATGATAATGATAATGATAATGATAATGATAATGATAATGATATTGATAATGACAATGATAATGATAATGATAATGATAATGATAATGATAATGATAATGATAATGATAATGATAATGATAATGATAATGATAATGATAATGATAATGATAATGATAATGATAATGATAATGATAATGATAATGATAATGATAATGATAATGATAATGATAATGATAATGATAATGATAATGATAATGATAATGATAATGATAATGATAATGATAATGATAATGATAATGATAATGATAATGATAATGATAATGATAATGATAATGATAATGAAAATGATAATGATAATGATAATGATAATGATAATGATAATGATAATGATAATGATAATGATAATGATAAAGATAAAGATAATGATAATGATAATGATAATGATAATGATAATGATAATGATAATGATAATGATAATGATAATGATAATGATAATGATAATGATAATGATAAAGATAATGATAATAATAATGATAATGATGATGATGATGATAATGATAATGATAATGATAATGATAATGATAATGATAATGATAATGATAATGGTAATGATAATGATAATGATAATGATAATGATTATGATAATGATAATGATAATGATAATGATAATGATAATGATAATGATAATGATAAAGATAATGATAATGATAATGATAATGATAATAATAATGATAATGATAATGATAATGATAAAGATAATGATAATGATAATGATAATGATAATGATAATGATAATGATAATGATAATGATAATGATAATGATAATGATAATGATAATGATAATGATAATGATAATGATAATGATAATGATAATGATAATGATAATGATAATGATAATGATAATGATAATGATAATGATAATAATGATAATAATGATTTAGTGCGAATGTGCGCAATGAAATACTTTCTATATATTTTATTCAAATAATTTTTATTTTATTTTATGACTTCTTATTTTAAAATATTTTTATTTGAACAATTTTTTATTACTATTTTCTTTGAACAATTTTTCACTAATGAAATTTTCAAAATGAAAATTTCTGAAAATATAATAACTGAATACAATTCAAAATGTTTTTTTTATAACAAGTGTTTTTTAGACAAGTGTAAGTATTTTCAATAATTGCTAAAATGATATAATACGTTATTAATGATAAATCAAGGTAAGTGAAATGTAAGTTAAGATAAAAATCAACTACAGGAAAGGTAAGTATTAATGTAACAAAAGGTAAGTATCAATGTAACAAAAAGGTAAGTATTAATGTAACAAAAGGTAAGTATCAATGTAACGAAAAGGTAAAATAGGATGTAGAGATTTACTCTATGTGGTGATGTAACAGAGCACCACATTATTCCCCCTCCTCAAATGAATCTTGTTGTATTTCTGAGTAAGTTAAAATGTACCTTTCTTTTAGATTGTGTTGTAGTTGTTGTGTCTGTATTAATTGATGCTTGTTTTAAACGGTCTAAACTAACTGTAGTATGAGTGTTATTTTTGAGTATTGTGAAGTATTTTGGGTTTCGGTTGATTACTTCGAAAGGTCCATCATAGGGTTCCTTGAGCTTGCTGTGTATGGTGTCGTTTCTAACGAAGACAAATTTACAAGTGTTGAGTTCCTTAGGAACGTGTTGTTGGAATTTTGTGTTATGGTGTGAAATGTGTGATTGTTTGTTTTCGACTAATTGTTTGATTTTTGGAAGCATCTCTGAAGGGTTTAAAGTTTGGTGACTTACATTTGATTAGATGCTGGTTCTTAAGGCATAATATGGTTATTAGTGATAAATCGAAACTTCTGTTTTTCAACCTAGTAGGAAACACAATTAATTCTGATAGATTTGTTTTGCATTCGAATTGTTGTTTGAGATATCCTATTAATTATGATGGAGTCTTCAATTGTGCTAATGATGTTGAATTCGCAAATGAGTGCTTCGAGATTGATTATGTAAAATCGTATAAATATCTAGGTGTAATAATCGACAGCAAGATGAATTGGCATGAACATGCTTCGAAATTAAAGAACTATTTACTTAATGTAAATAGATGTCTTTATTTGCTAAGTTTTTCGTGTAACTTGGATTTGCTTAGGGGTATTTATTATGGTTTATTTCATTCGAAATTAGAGTACGGACTGTGTTGCTGGGGTGGTACACATAACAATATATTGCAGCCTTTACGTATACTTCAGAAAAAGGCCATTCGTATTATTTGTAAGGTAAACAGGTATCAAAATAGTCTACCGCTATTTCGTAAAAATTTAATTTTGCCACTGAGGTATTTGTATATCTTTAAAATCTTAAAACTATTTTTTATAAGATCAGGGTACTTAAACAATAGATTTTCCCCTATCTACAATTTGCGAGTAAATGCAAGAAATTTGTTAATTGTTCCGCCACATTCACTGCATTTATACTTATTTTCGTTTTCTTCAGTAGCGCCTAGACTATTTAATAAACTTCCAGAAAACATACGTGAAATAAGATAAAAAAATCTTTTCCTCAAGAGAGTAAAAGTTTGGCTTTTTCAACTGGATTGTGCTCAAGTTGAACTTATGTTAAAATTGCCTGGTTCTTAAGATTGTTTTTTATTGTTCTAGTTACAAATATATACTATGTCTATGTCTTGTACAAAAAAAAAAAATAAAAAAAAAATTATTATTTCTGATGTATTATCTTTTTACTGTTACTTTACTGTTATGGATAAGTTTTGAGTACATATAAGTTTAGTTCTGGTTCAACACTAGCCATCTTGGCTACTGAATTCAGTACTATTACTTGCATTTCTTTATATTTATGTTAACTTTGTTTGAATATTATTGTGTGAAATGCATTGTACTAAAAATCAATCAATCAATAAATCAATAATCAATCAATCAATCAATAATTGTCCTTCTGTAACTTTGTGGTGTACTGTTTTGTGTTTGATTGGTGCAGTGTAATCTGGTTCTGTGAAGAGTGAAGGGAATTGTTTGAGTAACTGTGTGTATTTATCGTCGAGTGTAAATAGTTTTGGTAATTGTGTTTCGGAATATCTCGAAATTGCGTTGACGGATAATTTTGTAAGGGGATCAATGAGTTTTCTGTGTTTTAGATCTATTAGAAGTCCATATTTGGTAAGAAAGTCTGAGTCAATGATAGGTCTTGTAATATCTGCTAATATGAAAGTGAAAGGGAATTCTCGTCTGAGTTTTAAATTTACGTTTAACAATTTTTTTCCGTAAGTCAATATTGCTGTGCCATTAGCAGCTTGGAGTGTCAAATCAGATTTTTTATAAATTTTGAATTTGGAGAATGGCAATACGGAAACTTCAGCGCCACTGTCGATTTGGAAATTTAAGTTATTGTCCTTGTCAAATATGAATAAACGGCGTGTCAGTGTTATAGAACTCCCAACATTAGCCGTTGCAATGATGGTGTTTCTTAGTTTAATGTGTTTGGTGTATTGTGCTTTGGTGTGGATGCCGTTTGAACATACGCGCATGGTTGTTCGCATCGTCTGGCCGCTCTGCCAAATTTGTAGTGGTACCTACAAACCCAGTTGGCCGGTCTTTGTTGTGACACTTCTCTTCTAGATGAACGACGTCTGGAGTACCTTTGGAAGTTTGAGCTTTGTGATCGAGAACGTTCACTTCTCAGTTCTTGTACCTCCAGTGTCAACTTATTAAAGTTTTCTAAAATTTTGGACGTTGTCTCCGCGAAACGTTGGGTAATCGCCTTTTTACGTTGGGTAATCGTTGGGTAATCGCCTTCGGCTTTTTAGACATAGTAGAAATTTCACTACCAGTCATGATTTCCCATAAATTGTCTGCTAGTTTTAAGAGTACCTCTAGTTCTCTGTGTCCGGACCCGGTCAAGGCGATATTTAAACTTTTTGGCAACCTGCGTAACCATAATTTGTAAATTAAATCGCCGCTAACTGTTGATCCAGCTAGTAGAAGAAGTGACCGATAGAACTGAGATGGCCTTAGGTCACCCATCTCAGAATCCGAAAGGTTTTTATCTAATCGCTTGTTTTCGCTCAGTGAAAATCTATCGAGCAATTTCTTTTTAAGCCCTTCGTATGTGTTTTGTGTTGGCGGTTTTTGGATAAAGTCTAGCACAGTGACTATGACTTCTTGTGGTAACGATGTTACCAGGTATTCGTATTTAGTCTTGTCAACTGTGATTCCTTTCGCTTGGAATTGTATTTCCGCATGTGCGAACCAAACGTCTGGAACACTCGTCCAGAATGCAGGTAATTTTACCGCAACCGTGTGTATTTGTGTTGGCGGTGTGAGAGGGTTAGTCTCAAAGTCTATAAATGGTGTGTTATCTCCCTCTTCGGTGTGTGGAGTAAGGGGTGGGTGTGGAGTAAGGGGTGTGTGTGGGGGTGTTCGTAGCATTCTTCCCTCTAGATTTTCTTCTACTATTATTTTTTTTTTTTTTTTTTAGTTTGAAAATTCTAACTCTTCCCTTTTTTTTTAGTGTACCTATGTCCCTAGTGTAGTGTAGTGCCTACGAAAGTGAGACGATAGGTTTCTTACGACCCTATCGTCTAAAATCCGTTTTAGAAGCTACGTTGTGTGCCTCGTGGTAATCTGAAATGATACGCAACCTGAAAAAAATTTTATAAATGTCAAAAAAAATATAAACATAGATTTTTACAAAATATAAAGCTTCATAAAAAAATTGTTGTTGCTGCCGACGTTTTTGTTGTTGTTGCTCTTTTCGTTGTTGTTGTTGTTATAGCTGCTGTTATTGTTGTTGTTACTATCTTTGTTGTTGTTGTTGTTATAAACATTGTTGTTGTTGCTCTTTTCGTTGTTGTTGTTGTTGTTATAGCTGCTGTTATTGTTGTTGTTGCTCTTTTTGTTGTTGTTGTTGTTATTTTCTAGCTGCTGCTGTTTTTGTCTGCTGCTGTTTTTGTTGTTAGTTGTTGGAGCGCTGTGGTTGTAGCTGTTTTAGCACCGGCGGTAGTGACGACTGAGGAGGAACTTAAGGTGGCGTTGGCGGATAATGTTGTGCCTGCTGCTGATTTATCTGTGGCTGCTGTTCTTGGTGCAGAAGCAGTTGCTGGTGCTGCTGTAGCTGTGTCAACAGTAGGTGTAGTGGCGTTGGCGTATCTTTTGTTGGTGACGTATCTGTTGTGGAACGTGTTTGATTTGGCCGACTCTCATTAGCTAAGCCATCTGCTGATGTAGTGCCAATTTCTGTTAGTGAGTTGTTGCCCTTAGAGTTTGCTTGGGAATCTGTAGCAGAATTGGTGTCACTTTGTTGCTGACCCAAACGAAGCGTTTGTGTCGTAATGAATTTTTGTTGAAAGGTCTTGATGTGGTTTGTTTCAGGATCGCCAGTTTTAAATTGATGTACACATTTTACTGCTCCCCGTTGTTGAGCGCCAATTTTGGAGTTCGGTTTGCAGGATCGCCAGTTTTAGTGCGAATGTGCGCAAATACTTTCTATATATTTTATTAAAATAATTTTTATTTTATTTTATGACTTCTTATTTTAAAATATTTTTATTTGGACAATTTTTTATTACTATTTTCTTTGAACAATTTTTTACTACTGAAATTTTCAAAATGAAGATATCTGAAAATATAATAACTGAATACAATTCAAAATGTTTTTTTTATAACAAGTGTTTTATAGACAAGTGTAAGTATTTTCAATAATTGCTAAAATGATATAATACGTTATTAATGATAAATCAAGGTAAGTGAAATGTAAGTTAAGATAAAAATCAACTACAGGAAAGGTAAGTATTAATGTAACAAAAGGTAAGTATCAATGTAACAAAAAGGTAAGTATTAATGTAACAAAAGGTAAGTATCATCGTAACGAAAAGGTAAAATAGGATGTAGAGATTTACTCTATGTGGTGATGTAACAGAGCACCACAAAGATAATAATAATAATAATAATAATAATAATAATAATAATAATAATAATAATAATAATAATAATAATAATAATAATAATAATAATAATAATATAATAATAATAATAATAATAATAATAATAATAATAAAAATAATAATAATAATAATAATAATAATAATATTAATAATAATAATAATAATAATAATAATAATAATAATAATAATAATAATAATAATAATAATAATAATAATAATAATAATAATAATAATAATAATAATAATAATAATAATAATAATAATAATAATAATAATAATAATAATAATAATAATAATAATAATAATAATAATAATAATAATAATAATAATAATAATAATAATAATAATAATAATAATAATAATAATAATAATAATAATAATAATAATAATAATAATAATAATAATAATAATAATAATAATAATAATAATAATAATAATAATAATAATAATAATAATAATAATAATAATAATAATAATAATAATAATAATAATAATAATAATAATAATAATAATAATAATAATAATAATAATAATAATAATAATAATAATAATAATAATAATAATAATAATAATAATAATAATAATAATAATAATAATAATAATAATAATAATAATAATTATAATAATAATGATAATAATAATAATAATAATAATAATAATAATAATAATAATAATAATAATAATAATAATAATAATAATAATAATAATAATAATAATAATAATAATAATAATAATAATAATAATAATAATAATAATAATAATAATAATAATAATAATAATAATAATAATAATAATAATAATAATAATAATAATAATAATAATAATAATAATAATAATAATAATAATAATAATAATAATAATAATAATAATAATAATAATAATAATAATAATAATAATAATAATAATAATAATAATAATAATAATAATAATAATAATAATAATAATAATAATAATAATAATAATAATAATAATAATAATAATAACAATAATAATAATAATAATAATAATAATAATAATAATAATAATAACAATAATAATAATAATAATAATAATAATAATAATAATAATAATAATAATAATAATACATAATAATAATAATAATAATAATAATAATAATAATAATAATAATAATAATAATAATAATAATAATAATAATAATAATAATAATAATAATAATAATAATAATAATAATAATAATAATAATAATAATAATAATAATAATAATAATAATATAATAATAATAATAATAATAATAATAATAATAATAATAATAATAATAATAATAATAATAATAATAATAATAATAATAATAATAATAATAATAATAATAATAATAATAATAATAATAATAATAATAATAATAATAATAATAATAATAATAATAATAATAATAATAATAATAATAATAATAATAATAATAATAATAATAATAATAATAATAATAATAATAATAATAATAATAATAATAATAATAATAATAATAATAATAATAATAATAATAATAATAATAATAATAATAATAATAATAATAATAATAATAATAATAATAATAATAATAATAATAATAATAATAATAATAATAATAATAATAATAATAATAATAATAATAATAATAATAATAATAATAATAATAATAATAATAATAATAATAATAATAATAATAATAATAATAATAATAATAATAATATAATAATAATAATAATAATAATAATAATAATAATAATAATAATAATAATAATAATAATAATAATAATAATAATAATAATAATAATATAATAATAATAATAATAATAATAATAATAATAATAATAATAATAATAATAATAATAATAATAATAATAATAATAATAATAATAATAATAATAATAATAATAATAATAATAATAATAATAATAATAATAATAATAATAATAATAATAATAATAATAATAATAATAATAATAATAATAATAATAATAATAATAATAATAATAATAATAATAATAATAATAATAATAATAATAATAATAATAATAATAATAATAATAATAATAATAATAATAATAATAATAATAATAATAATAATAATAATAATAATAATAATAATAATAATAATAATAATAATAATAATAATAATAATAATAATAATAATAATAATAATAATAATAATAATAATAATAATAATAATAATAATAATAATAATAATAATAATAATAATAATAATAATAATAATAATAATAATAATAATAATAATAATAATAATAATAATAATAATAATAATAATAATAATAATAATAATAATAATAATAATAATAATAATAATAATAATAATAATAATAATAATAATAATAATAATAATAATAATAATAATAATAATAATAATAATAATAATAATAATAATAATAATAATAATAATAATAATAATAATAATAATAATAATAATAATAATAATAATAATAATAATAATAATAATAATAATAATAATAATAATAATAATAATAATAATAATAATAATAATAATAATAATAATAATAATAATAATAATAATAATAATAATAATAATAATAATAATAATAATAATAATAATAATAATAATAATAATAATAATAATAATAATAATAATAATAATAATAATAATAATAATAATAATAATAATAATAATAATAATAATAATAATAATAATAATAATAATATAATAATAATAATAATAATAATAATAATAATAATAATAATAATAATAATAATAATAATAATAATAATAATAATAATAATAATAATAATAATAATAATAATAATAATAATAATAATAATAATAATAATAATAATAATAATAATAATAATAATAATAATAATAATAATAATAATAATAATAATAATAATAATAATAATAATAATAATAATAATAATAATAATAATAATAATAATAATAATAATAATAATAATAATAATAATAATAATAATAATAATAATAATAATAATAATAATAATAATAATAATAATAATAATAATAATAATAATAATAATAATAATAATAATAATAATAATAATAATAATAATAATAATAATAATAATAATAATAATAATAATAATAATAATAATAATAATAATAATAATAATAATAATAATAATAATAATAATAATAATAATAATAATAATAATAATAATAATAATAATAATAATAATAATAATAATAATAATAATAATAATAATAATAATAATAATAATAATAATAATAATAATAATAATAATAATAATAATAATAATAATAATAATAATAATAATAATAATAATAATAATAATAATAATAATAATAATAATAATAATAATAATAATAATAATAATAATAATAATAATAATAATAATAATAATAATAATAATAATAATAATAATAATAATAATAATAATAATAATAATAATAATAATAATAATAATAATAATAATAATAATAATAATAATAATAATAATAATAATAATAATAATAATAATAATAATAATAATAATAATAATAATAATAATAATAATAATAATAATAATAATAATAATAATAATAATAATAATAATAATAATAATAATAATAATAATAATAATAATAATAATAATAATAATAATAATAATAATAATAATAATAATAATAATAATAATAATAATAATAATAATAATAATAATAATAATAATAATAATAATAATAATAATAATAATAATAATAATAATAATAATAATAATAATAATAATAATAATAATAATAATAATAATAATAATAATAATAATAATAATAATAATAATAATAATAATAATAATAATAATAATAATAATAATAATAATAATAATAATAATAATAATAATAATAATAATAATAATAATAATAATAATAATAATAATAATAATAATAATAATAATAATAATAATAATAATAATAATAATAATAATAATAATAATAATAATAATAATAATAATAATAATAATAATAATAATAATAATAATAATAATAATAATAATAATAATAATAATAATAATAATAATAATAATAATAATAATAATAATAATAATAATAATAATAATAATAATAATAATAATAATAATAATAATAATAATAATAATAATAATAATAATAATAATAATAATAATAATAATAATAATAATAATAATAATAATAATAATAATAATAATAATAATAATAATAATAATAATAATAATAATAATAATAATAATAATAATAATAATAATAATAATAATAATAATAATAATAATAATAATAATAATAATAATAATAATAATAATAATAATAATAATAATAATAATAATAATAATAATAATAATAATAATAATAATAATAATAATAATAATAATAATAATAATAATAATAATAATAATAATAATAATAATAATAATAATAATAATAATAATAATAATAATAATAATAATAATAATAATAATAATAATAATAATAATAATAATAATAATAATAATAATAATAATAATAATAATAATAATAATAATAATAATAATAATAATAATAATAATAATAATAATAATAATAATAATAATAATAATAATAATAATAATAATAATAATAATAATAATAATAATAATAATAATAATAATAATAATAATAATAATAATAATAATAATAATAATAATAATAATAATAATAATAATAATAATAATAATAATAATAATAATAATAATAATAATAATAATAATAATAATAATAATAATAATAATAATAATAATAATAATAATAATAATAATAATAATAATAATAATAATAATAATAATAATAATAATAATAATAATAATAATAATAATAATAATAATAATAATAATAATAATAATAATAATAATAATAATAATAATAATAATAATAATAATAATAATAATAATAATAATAATAATAATAATAATAATAATAATAATAATAATAATAATAATAATAATAATAATAATAATAATAATAATAATAATAATAATAATAATAATAATAATAATAATAATAATAATAATAATAATAATAATAATAATAATAATAATAATAATAATAATAATAATAATAATAATAATAATAATAATAATAATAATAATAATAATAATAATAATAATAATAATAATAATAATAATAATAATAATAATAATAATAATAATAATAATAATAATAATAATAATAATAATAATAATAATAATAATAATAATAATAATAATAATAATAATAATAATAATAATAATAATAATAATAATAATAATAATAATAATAATAATAATAATAATAATAATAATAATAATAATAATAATAATAATAATAATAATAATAATAATAATAATAATAATAATAATAATAATAATAATAATAATAATAATAATAATAATAATAATAATAATAATAATAATAATAATAATAATAATAATAATAATAATAATAATAATAATAATAATAATAATAATAATAATAATAATAATAATAATAATAATAATAATAATAATAATAATAATAATAATAATAATAATAATAATAATAATAATAATAATAATAATAATAATAATAATAATAATAATAATAATAATAATAATAATAATAATAATAATAATAATAATAATAATAATAATAATAATAATAATAATAATAATAATAATAATAATAATAATAATAATAATAATAATAATAATAATAATAATAATAATAATAATAATAATAATAATAATAATAATAATAATAATAATAATAATAATAATAATAATAATAATAATAATAATAATAATAATAATAATAATAATAATAATAATAATAATAATAATAATAATAATAATAATAATAATAATAATAATAATAATAATAATAATAATAATAATAATAATAATAATAATAATAATAATAATAATAATAATAATAATAATAATAATAATAATAATAATAATAATAATAATAATAATAATAATAATAATAATAATAATAATAATAATAATAATAATAATAATAATAATAATAATAATAATAATAATAATAATAATAATAATAATAATAATAATAATAATAATAATAATAATAATAATAATAATAATAATAATAATAATAATAATAATAATAATAATAATAATAATAATAATAATAATAATAATAATAATAATAATAATAATAATAATAATAATAATAATAATAATAATAATAATAATAATAATAATAATAATAATAATAATAATAATAATAATAATAATAATAATAATAATAATAATAATAATAATAATAATAATAATAATAATAATAATAATAATAATAATAATAATAATAATAATAATAATAATAATAATAATAATAATAATAATAATAATAATAATAATAATAATAATAATAATAATAATAATAATAATAATAATAATAATAATAATAATAATAATAATAATAATAATAATAATAATAATAATAATAATAATAATAATAATAATAATAATAATGATAATAATAATAATAACAATAATAAAATAATAATAATAATAATAATGATAAAAATAATAATAATAATATTGCCCCTACATACATCACGCATGTCGGATGCATTTCATTATTTTTTAGTTGCCAACGAGTTACCATCGAGTGAAAACACTATTTTGAAAATTTATTTTTATATTTTTCACTTTAAATATTACAAGCCACCACGATTTTAGGTAAAGATTAAAAAAATCGCGTCAAAATATAAAATTTGTTACGTTCTGCAGTTTTCCTGCGAGATGTGCTCCTCTGATAAATTTTAATCAAATGAAAAAATACACTAAGTTGGATGGCCACGCACGCAAATGGAACTACATGTCGGATGGACTTAGCAAAAAGTCAAAAATTTTTGTCTTCCATCGAACATGTCTAACCGACTTGATTTTTTGGGCACAAAGGATACTACATGAATGATGACTTGGGAGGTTGGATGTACATGCAGTTTTGTTTGGAGGGCCCTAATGAACCACAAGCTGTAATGTGCATCATACGCGCTGCAACCAAAGCAAAGCTGGAAGTGCAACTTGGAAGTTTTTGACAGTTATCACGATGAAGTCGCAGCGTGTATGTCTAAGTTACGCAACTCGTTGACAGTTGCAACTCAGGTTGCAGCAAAATTAAAATCGCTTAATATTTTGGTCGCAGTTCCTATTTTTTGCTGCGTTGTTGATGCGTTGTTGATGCGTTGCAGCGTGTAAGGAAAAATACATTGCTGCAACCATCGCAGCGTGTGTGTCAAAAATTACAAAATACGTAGTCTGGTTGCAATTTCACTAATGTTTTGGTTGCAGTGTGTGTGGGCCGCATAAGAGCTATAACGACGACATTGGCGTAGTTAATTTTTTAAAATAGAGTCAAATGAATCAACTGTACCCGCGCGAAGAAGAGGCACCTTATGAGAGCTGGTTGAGTCGGACGTTACCCATGTTACATTATGTTATGCGGGTTCTTATGTCCTTATAAGTAAGTAGTAATAACGTTCAAAAAGGAATTTGTACAACGAATTTTAACTTTCTAGCTCAAAACGCAAGCACAGATTTGAGATGCAAGGTTCAATATGTGTAACGTAGTAGCAGACGGAACTGGTTAGATACATTGACCTCTCGATGAAAACTAATCTATCGCAAATTTTGCAAAATGCTAAGAAATAAACAGAATTAACACTGTTGGTAACAAGGCAATTTTTCTTGCTGCTAAAAGACACGAATAATGTACTTTCTTACATTGCCAAACCTCAGCTTATTCCTATTTTTTCGATAAAAAAACTTTACATGTTCGGTAGCATCTGTGGTAAAGTACGTTGACCCATCTTATTATTAGTAAAGTTACTTGGAGCAAGATAAAAAAATATGAAATAAGCAATAATAAAAATTCTTTCGACAACGCGAGTTAGTTTCACTAGCATCAACAACTATTTATATACCTACCATTTGAAGATGTTATCCTTCATACAATTAAGGCCATTGTCCTGATGTGTTACATCAAGTGAGCAAATCTTCAAAAATGTATATACTTAATAGCCGACATTTACATTGACTGTGTCTAAGAGCATTTAGTTGTTAATTTTACAAAAAAAAAAAATCTTTGAAAAACTTGCAATCAGGGCGAATTTTCTTGCAGTTATTCCATTCCACTTAAGACAGCCCTTAGATGTAGCTAACACCAATACACATAATGCAGTTCAATGTCTGGCTTTTAGGCAAATGCTACTAAGTGACTGCAAGAAGTTGCAATGATGACAATGTTGTTCAAAATTGAGTCGAGTGATATCTATGGCTCACAAAAATGTAGCGTTGAACACCAATAAAATATTTTTTTTAAGTATATATATTGAATTCATTTGACGGCTTTCTTAAGCGCTTGTTTCCATCAACTTTTAAACATTATAACATCCCAGTGTACCAAACGGATCTGTTTTGAATTCGAGACGGACTTAATTCTTCGAATTTTTTATCCAAAACGGATTATGTTTCGCATCCGGAACTGATCCTTTTACGTATGAAATTCCTTTCAAAAATACGAATCGCTTTTTTCACTTTTTCGGATTCGTCATGGACTCGGAGCGGACTTCATATACGAATCCGTTTCGGATTCTTTTTTTAAATAATGTGAATTCACAACGGACTTGTTTTTTTAAATTCGGATTCAAAATGGAACAATAATGTTTATGCTATATTAAAAAACCCTGCAAGAACACAACCGGTTATATTACTGGTTATGTAAAGAGAAGCACTACGGAAAAAGCCATGTGAAAATTAGCTTAGTAAGCCCAATTACATTTAATAAAAATAAGAAAAAGAATATTCAGGTCCTAAAGCTAAAATAACATCTAATTTTCCACAGAATCAAAGTGATGCCAAGTATTTAAAATATTTCATGAACGCTTTACACAGAGCAAGGAAAAGTAAAAGGAAAGATAATAAAAAAATGCTATTAAAAGTAAAAATCAAAAACCGACAGTCAATTATCACCTTTGTCGATTTCACTCCTGCTTTTTTAAAAATTTTTGTATTTTAAAGTGTTTTCTAAATGACCTCTATATTTATTATGTTGACTTTATATGATTTAAATACAAATTCTAAATGTTTAATGTTTCAAAGTTAGAACAATTAATTTTTCTAAATTTTACCTTAAGCTCAATAAACGATTTTAAACTATCAAACAACTAGAATTTGTATTTAAAATCAAGTATGATTTAAACTATCAAACATTTAGAATTTTTGTTTTTATAATAATTTTGTTAAGCTGCATCATGTATTAGCACTGCCTTAGCACTTTTAAAACATCAATTCGGTGACTAAAAAAATCAAAAATTTATTTAGTAATATTCCTTCATTAAATCAAACTTTAAGGCACCATTAAGATTTAAAATTTCTCTTTTCTTGCTTACAGAGATACAAACTTTCAATAACTTCATCGAAATCAATGTTCCTCAACCTCTTCGGCTTTAATAGATAACTTTGATAGGTCTGTAAGTCTTGACTGCCCCATTTTAGACCATAAATAATTATTTATTAATTAAAGTTTGGAAAAGGTTCTTTCGCATGAACCAACAGATACGCAAATCATTAAAAATAATGTTAAACCAAGTGTAAGATTCGGCAACGACTCTTCGCATCCCCATTCATAAATAAATTTTTATAAATCTATTTAGATCCAGTTATATGTTTTTCGAAAGCAATGGCAATGTTAGCCTTGGTATTTCAATCGTTAACTCTTCTTCATTGACCTCATCATGACCAGTGACCAATCGTTGTATTAAGATCTGAAGTTCATTTTCAGAAGCAGTTAGCATTTAGGTTGGCAGTTAGGTTGAATTTGAAAAACTGGTGTAAAGTTAGCATCTTTTTCGCAGCATTTGGCGAATGCAGCAAATGTTCGATCTCTGTAATCAGATATGTTGACAATAGAATGCTGCTTAATTGAATGAGCTTGCATATTTTAGGCGAATTAAAAAAGCTTTATACTTTCGATCAGTTCTTGAACTTAAAAATCTTCCACTAGAGGTCGCATAGCAAAAACCAAATTTTCGAACAGCAAATTTTCAGCAAACTGATTTGGCGCCACATTTTAACAGAAGGTGGATATAAGACAAATGTAAACGTTTTTAACAAGTGAGCTAGAAATAGCTTTGATTTGCTGCTTCAACTATCACTCCTGAATTCAAATGTCACAATTTGATGTCTGAAGTTTATAAAGATCCACTTTAAATTATATTAAGGCGGTACCTACTTTGACTTTTTGATTTGAGCAAACATTTGAAAAATTTAAGAAATAAAAATTCCTCAATAAAATACTTTTTAATTTAATTTTTCTAATTCGATCTAAGAATTGTTTGTATTTAAAATATTAAGAACCATACTTCAAATTCAAACTCTTAAATAAAAATAAGCTAAGATCGGAGAACCTTTACAATTTATTCTGTTTCTTTTGTAAAATTGAACAATATCTCTTGAAAAGTGTTTGCTAGCGTAAATTAGTAAAATTAGTTAAGAAATAATTTTCAGTTAAATCGTTACATTTTATTAATAAGTTAAAAATATATGCATATGAAAGTTTTTAGTTAACTTATTTTGCGGACATCGCTTATATTATGGCTTACTAAGTTAGCCGAAATATTGAAATTAAAAACTAAAAAAACCAAAAGCTAAACTTAATCGTAATTATTATAAGAGATATTATAAGAGATATCCAAAAACTCAAAGATTAATTATTATTTTTCGATTTTTTATTGTATTGCTCAAAAATAAGAATTATGTTTCGATTAATATTTTTTTCATCAAAAATAAGAGTTATTTTTTGATTTTTATTTTTCTGTTCAAGAATAAGACTTATTTTTGAGTTTTATTATTTTGCTCAAGAATAAAAATTGTTCCTCAATTTTTATTTTTTTCGCTCAGAAATAAAAGTTATAACTCAATTTTTATTTCTATGCCCAGAAATAAAAATTATTTGTTGAGTTTTATTTTTTTGCTCAAAAATAAAAATCATGTGTCGAGTTTTACTTTTTTTCCTCAAACATAAAACTCAAAACACCACACAGCTTTGTTGTTGCTGGCGCATGCTCGCCTTGAGTGTGCCTTGTGTGCGTACGTAAAAAGTGTGTTTGGGGGTTTCAACATATGGCACGATTACGATTACGAATTTTAAAGAGATTTTTTTGTTAAAAACCACAAACAAATTAATTTGGTCGAACAAAAATTCGATAGCTTAACTAGTTATCGAGTTATCGATTTTTAAATTTTTTCCCTTGGTAAAAGATCTGTTCAATAAAATATCTATATCTTTTCCAATTTTTAAAAAATTTAGAAAATTAACATGTCATATGAAAGATAATTTAATAGTCTATTCGAAAAAATACACATCAAAAACTTTTAGCAATAAATTGAATTTTATGAGTAGTTTTATATTATGGTTGCTTTTCAGTTGTGACAAAACCGTTTTTTTTTCAAAAATTTTCATTATTAATATGCAAAAAATACATTAGATATTTAAAGACTAAAGTTTTATCTCTCATAAATCAATCAAATTTCAAAATCAATATTAGTTTTTCGAATTAACTGTAAGTTAAATATGTTTGTTGCAAGGATAAACTATTTGATTTAATAAAATAAAAGCTGTTGACCAAAAGTGATCAGCTAAAAGTTTAATATTTTTTCACTGGCTAGAAATATTAATTCATATAAATATTACAGCTTCAATTTTGCCTTAAAATAAAATATAAAAAATAAATATGCTTGAAAAAACAACATACAAATTAAATCACTCTTAAATGGTATACACCAAAGATAATTTTTCAAGCTTAAATAATTCAAAAACTATACTAATAACGGTAGTTTTTGAGTTTACATATACATACAAATAGCTATGAAATGTGAAATACTCAGTGGATTTTATTGACTTAACATTTTTGTAAAAGCTTATTTAATTATCTTTAAAAAGATTCCTTAACCAATATAGCAAGAAAACAAATAGAAAGTTTCCTTAGGGGATCAATGAACACAAATATTGTATTAAACAAATCGATAACTCTTACACAAATAGATAAACCCATTTGTCCTTCTCTCCCATTTCAATCCACTGAAATTGAACTTTTTAATTTAATGTAATATTTAGTTTGTCTACTTAAATCCAGCTATACTCCTTCTTCAAGTTAGCTGAAAACTGTTTTATAATTAGTTTTAGTTGGTATGATATTAGATTACGGGAGGGTAAAACCCCTATAATCCCCTCGTCGTAATAAAGCGCAGGCCAAATAGTTAATAATTCTGAGAAGCATACACATGCGCTCAAGAATTATCACATATAAAGTTGCCAGATCTTATTCCCACAAAAATTATCTTTTTCCCACAGCAATTCAAAAAAATTCCCACGTGGGAGATTTTTACTAAAAAATTCCAACCAAAAACCCTAAAGCCATAAAAATCACACCAAAAATCCTACAGTTATAAAAATACCACAATAATCCCACAAACCATAAAGAATAAATAATTCAATTCAATTCAGGAAATTAAGCAGTTATAAAATACTAAGTTTCCATGGCGAATTAAGCCGGTGTTAACTCCCATGAAATAGCAAGTTGAGTTAAATTTCGAAAAATCTCCGAAACTCTACGAAACTTGTTGATTTATGTGGCTTCTGTAATTTATCATAATACAAAATGACGTATGGAAGATTTTTTTGGAACTGGTAAAGGTAGTTATACATTGATTTGTTAAAATTTTTAACGTTTTCTGCATTTTTTTATATTGAAGTAAACATTTAATTTCTGGATTTTTATATATATAAATTTTTCGCGATTTTTTAACAGAAAAAGCAATAAAAATGTTAAATGAAATTGACGAGTCCAAATCGACTCAGCTATCCAAAGTGTTGACACTTAATTGTCAAAATCTGTTGTGTTGAGTACCACCAGTTGAGTACCACCACTAAATTAACAGATTGCACAAATTTAGCTTTATAATATTTAATGTTCGAAAATCATTAAAACCGTAAAATTTATTCATATATATATGAGGAAATAAAAATAACGTGTGGGAAAAAAACTAGTTTATGCTGTGTTATTGATTCCTGTAGCAACAGGAAATATAAAATTTTTTATTTTATCACAAATATATATTAATAAAACTAAAATCAGATATAAATTTGAAATTCCCACATTGTGTGGGGTTCTTCGAACTAAAGATTTATTTAGGAAAAAACTATGTGAACTGCGCCAATTTCAAACAATCGTCAGAAATCATAAAAAAGTTTTATCAATATATGTATAAAAAATAATTTTATTTCATCATTTGTGACTGTTCGAAATTTGCCGTTTCATTAACTTTATAATTTAAATGATTTCAGTTAATAAATGCAATTCTTTTTGTTTTGTTTACAAATACTTTGTTTCGAATAAAATAATGACAATTTTAAAGCACACATTTTAAAAATATACGTTTTAGTTCTTTTTTTTTAGTTCCAGGTTTTTCACCAAAAAGTTTCTTTTCTGAAATTGCAAGTTTTTCAAAAAAAAATATGGCAACACTGACTCACTCATATTCACTTCAATTTTCCCAGTACTTACAACAAGCCGCTCAGTATGAGTTTTTAGTGAATTTGTGAGCAAGATTCAACGAAAATTCTTGGGGATGACTGACATCTGCAATAGCAATGCTAACGAATACGAATATTTCATTTATGTTTTGCAAATATTCATAACAATGCAAATTCAATTAATTTACATAAAACATAATAAGCCATAATTTTTAAATTGCATTTAAAGAAAATTCGATAAGCATATGCTAAGAACATATAAATAGTCAAAATCAAATAATAACGAATATTATAACAAACGATGAATTAAAAGAACTATATAAATAAGAACTCATGTGTCATTTTTTATTGTATTTTTAAATATTTTCTGTACATTAAATCTTGTTTTTATTTGGAGTTCATTTTTGCTTTCTAAGGTCACTTAAATCAATTGCATTTGCATTGTTTTGAATATTTGCAAAACATAAATGAAATATTCGTATTCGTTAGCATTGCTATTGCAGATGTCAGTCATCCCCAAGAATTTTCGTTGAATCTTGCTCACAAATTCACTAAAAACTCATACTGAGCGGCTTGTTGTAAGTACCGGGAAAATTGAAGTGAATATGAGTGAGTCAGTGTTGCCATATTTTTTTTTGAAAAACTTGCAATTTCAGAAAAGAAACTTTTTGGTGAAAAACCTGGAACTAAAAAAAAAGAACTAAAACGTATATTTTTAAAATGTGTGCTTTAAAATTGTCATTATTTTATTCGAAACAAAATATTTGTAAACAAAACAAAAAGAATTGCATTTATTAACTGAAATCATTTAAATTATAAAGTTAATGAAACGGCAAATTTCGAACAGTCACAAATGATGAAATAAAATTATTTTTTATACATATATTGATAAAACTTTTTTATGATTTCTGACGATTGTTTGAAATTGGCGCAGTTCACATAGTTTTTTCCTAAATAAATCTTTAGTTCGAAGAACCCCACACAATGTGGGAATTTCAAATTTATATCTGATTTTAGTTTTATTAATATATATTTGTGATAAAATAAAAAATTTTATATTTCCTGTTGCTACAGGAATCAATAACACAGCATAAACTAGTTTTTTTCCCACACGTTATTTTTATTTCCTCATATATATATGAATAAATTTTACGGTTTTAATGATTTTCGAACATTAAATATTATAAAGCTAAATTTGTGCAATCTGTTAATTTAGTGGTGGTACTCAACTGGTGGTACTCAACACAACAGATTTTGACAATTAAGTGTCAACACTTTGGATAGCTGAGTCGATTTGGACTCGTCAATTTCATTTAACATTTTTATTGCTTTTTCTGTTAAAAAATCGCGAAAAATTTATATATATAAAAATCCAGAAATTAAATGTTTACTTCAATATAAAAAAATGCAGAAAACGTTAAAAATTTTAACAAATCAATGTATAACTACCTTTACCAGTTCCAAAAAAATCTTCCATACGTCATTTTGTATTATGATAAATTACAGAAGCCACATAAATCAACAAGTTTCGTAGAGTTTCGGAGATTTTTCGAAATTTAACTCAACTTGCTATTTCATGGGAGTTAACACCGGCTTAATTCGCCATGGAAACTTAGTATTTTATAACTGCTTAATTTCCTGAATTGAATTGAATTATTTATTCTTTATGGTTTGTGGGATTATTGTGGTATTTTTATAACTGTAGGATTTTTGGTGTGATTTTTATGGCTTTAGGGTTTTTGGTTGGAATTTTTTAGTAAAAATCTCCCACGTGGGAATTTTTTTGAATTGCTGTGGGAAAAAGATAATTTTTGTGGGAATAAGATCTGGCAACTTTATATGTGATAATTCTTGAGCGCATGTGTATGCTTCTCAGAATTATTAACTATTTGGCCTGCGCTTTATTACGACGAGGGGATTAAAGGGGTTTTACCCTCCCGTAATCTAATATCATACCAACTAAAACTAATTATAAAACAGTTTTCAGCTAACTTGAAGAAGGAGTATAGCTGGATTTAAGTAGAAAAACTAAATATTACATTAAATTAAAAAGTTCAATTTCAGTGGATTGAAATGGGAGAGAAGGACAAATGGGTTTATCTATTTGTGTAAGAGTTATCGATTTGTTTAATACAATATTTGTGTTCATTGATCCCCTAAGGAAACTTTCTATTTGTTTTCTTGCTATATTGGTTAAGGAATCTTTTTAAAGATAATTAAATAAGCTTTTACAAAAATGTTAAGTCAATAAAATCCACTGAGTATTTCACATTTCATAGCTATTTGTATGTATATGTAAACTCAAAAACTACCGTTATTAGTATAGTTTTTGAATTATTTAAGCTTGAAAAATTATCTTTGGTGTATACCATTTAAGAGTGATTTAATTTGTATGTTGTTTTTTCAAGCATATTTATTTTTTATATTTTATTTTAAGGCAAAATTGAAGCTGTAATATTTATATGAATTAATATTTCTAGCCAGTGAAAAAATATTAAACTTTTAGCTGATCACTTTTGGTCAACAGCTTTTATTTTATTAAATCAAATAGTTTATCCTTGCAACAAACATATTTAACTTACAGTTAATTCGAAAAACTAATATTGATTTTGAAATTTGATTGATTTATGAGAGATAAAACTTTAGTCTTTAAATATCTAATGTATTTTTTGCATATTAATAATGGAAATTTTTGAAAAAAAAAACGGTTTTGTCACAACTTAAAAGCAACCATAATATAAAACTACTCATAAAATTCAATTTATTGCTAAAAGTTTTTGATGTGTATTTTCTCGAATAGACTATTAAATTATCTTTCATATGACATGTTAATTTTCTATATTTTTTAAAAATTGGAAAAGATATAGATATTTTATTGAACAGATCTTTTACCAAGGGAAAAAATTTAAAAATCGATAACTCGATAACTAGTTAAGCTATCGAATTTTTGTTCGACCAAATTAATTTGTTTGTGGTTTTTAACAAAAAAATCTCTTTAAAATTCGTAATCGTAATCGTGCCATATGTTGAAACCCCCCAAACACACTTTTACGTACGCACACAAGGCACACTCAAGGCGAGCATGCGCCAGCAACAACAAAGCTGTGTGGTGTTTTGAGTTTTATGTTTGAGGAAAAAAAGTAAAACTCGACACATGATTTTTATTTTTGAGCGAAAAAATAAAACTCAACAAATAATTTTTATTTCTGGGCATAGAAATAAAAATTGAGTTATAACTTTTATTTCTGAGCGAAAAAAATAAAAATTGAGGAACAATTTTTATTCTTGAGCAAAATAATAAAACTCAAAAATAAGTCTTATTCTTGAACAGAAAAATAAAAATCAAAAAATAACTCTTATTTTTGATGAAAATTATAGAAATCAGTGAATAATAATTAAATTCAATTTTTATTGGTAAAACTCAAGAAATAAAAATCATATCTTATTTCGATAGAGGATGCATTAAGCAGCATAATGAAGTTATCCAAAATGTGCTCCGACAATGGGAACATGTTGATTTTTTTTAATTTAATTTTTGGAAATAATCGTTATTTTCTATCCCTGGTTTTTTTCACTACGGCCAAAGCCCAGCAACTTTATATTAATTTGTAGAAATCCAAATATTTATCAACATTTAAACAAAAATATTAAATGAATTTAAAAAAACTACATATCTTTTTTATTTTACTCTCTTAGTTTAAAATTTTTTATATGGAATATAATTTTTTTATAACAAACACTTTTGTATAAACCAGAGAAAATAATTTTTAAAACAGAGTCTTTAATTCTCTTAATTATAAGAAAATATTGTATGCTTATGTTTATAAATATGAATTATATTTTTTAATACTTTGATGAAATTTTGTATCTAAAATTTTATACTTAAATAATGTTATGCTTGAAAGATATTTTAGAGGTTTTTCAAAATTTTAAAATGGAAAAAGGGCATTTTTTCCATTGTTTGTGGGAAATTATTTATAAATATACTGGCAACACTGTATGCACTATAAATACTATAAACATCAAACTAAAAAATATTCGTAAACGAGCTCGCAACGAACACTAGATCTACGGCTTCGATATTTTTTATTAACGACTCCTTCTCGAATCGTATTCTCGGACGCTTTAACGAGTGGTGATATTTTCCCATTCGTGTTTTCGAAGAAGATAACTGTTAACAATTAAAATGTCCAAGAATGCGGATTCGTTTCGAATTCGTTTGATTTATTGGGATATTACGTTTCCATGTCTAGTTGATTCGCGGTTAACTAGGAATTAACTCCCCATGGAAACGCGAGTAGAGTTGAATCTCGTTAAATAAACGAAACTCTACGAAACTTGTTAGATTTAACTGAGTTAGATTCGATGCGTGCAACAGCTGCTCAACTTTTCAGCAAAGTTTTATTGAATTTATTGATTACTTTTTATTTTATTTGATTTCTGCCTTTGCGCTGACATAAAATGTAACAAGCCGTTCATCGGGCACACAAAGCAGCAGAAACTGATAATGATCAAAGACTCAAAATGTTTAGTAAATTTTGCACCTTCTGAACGCACACATTCAACTAAGAAAAAATGGCGAATGTAATTTCCGAACTTCATCTCGACTCGATGTTGTGCATGAAAACATTTTCGAGGTAGGAACGCCATTTTGTCAACTTGACGAAAACCCCAACTCAGACTCAACTCTCCATGGAAACGTAGTAATATTTTATTTAGGAGATTCCTACACCAATACAATTAAATATTGTTTATGTACACAAAACAAAACTGATTTTACGCATACTGGCCAGTACAGTGTTTTTTTGAACAACTAACTGCTCACGCAGACTGAGCACTACAGTGTATTTTGGGCCAGCAACTCTTTATGCCCAAAACAAAATAGTGCGTTCGGTCGAGTGAGATGATCGTGCTTGTGTCTGCTTTGTAAAAACGTAACGATACAAGTGTCAAAAGGAGTCCTCAAACTTAGCAAAACTTAATATGGGTATTCATGATTCAATGTACTTTTAAGTTGAGGACTTGTGCACTTTACAGAAAAAAAATACGCGTACGTCATAAATCTGCACAAGTGCTTTTTTACTATATCTTTAAACTAACGGACTTGAGCAGTTGTTAACTTGTGTGCATTGAAAAATTTTACAGCTTTGCAATAGTGATGTTGGTGTGTTCACGAAATACTATTTCCACAACTGCACAAGTTCTCAACTGCACAGGCAAGTGCATTGCATCGTGAATTCCTTTATATTGTTATATATCGGTGGTTCCATGTCAAAGCGCCCACTTTTTGACATCACTCTTTTTGAAAATGTTTAAACTCTTTAGGTGGATACATGGCGAATAATAAGGTAGGACAAGACCTATCGTTAATGTCAAAGTGTATTTTGGAGATGTTAGTTTTCTTTATAAATTATATTTCTGGGATAAACAATTGCAAAAGGAATTTTATGAATTGTAAATAAGATTAAATGTCTTTATTCCACGTTGTACGACAAATTGCATAACTTATTTTTGCCATTTTTATAATTTTAAAAGTAATTAATATATATGTAAGTACAGACAAAATTCTCTTTGAAAACCAAGAGTAAATTTGGAGAGAAAGATTCAAGCTGGATTATAATATACAAAAATATTTTGCAAAATAAATCCGCTTAAAATAAGTCCGTGCCGGTCGTAGCCTAGTGGGTAGCGTGCGTGACCCCTAACCTAAAGTACCGCTGTAGCCCGGGTTCAATTCTAGCTCAGACAGAAAGTTTTTTCAATTGAATTAATTTTTCTGTTCGGTCGTCATCTCTCTGCAGACAATGGCAAACCTCAGAGAGTAAAAATTGCCATGTAAAGCCTCTTGAGAACATAAGCCGTTCGGAGTCGGCGTAAGACACGTAGGTCCACTTCTCGGACATTTGTGATCAAACATTTAATAACCCGCACAACACAATTGTTCAATAGAAGCTAGGTCAAAGTCCTTCCAAGGGCTGAAATGGTCAGTTTATGTTTTTTCTTAAGTCTACTTCAAGCTTCTCTAAAACAAAAAACCTGTATTTCCCCGTTTTGAAGTATTACTATTAAAGGATTTCATCAAGAACGCCAAGACAAAGTATGGATTTTTCATTATATTTTAATTTGTGATATGGCAGCACTATATTTTATGATTTTGACATTAACGATAGGTCTTGTCAAAGCTACTTACCCTACCTCATTATTCTGCCATGGGTGGATAGTTCTCCAGAAAAGTCAACGTATTTTTTTTTTATTTAAAATTTTGTTTTAAAGATATTCACTGTGAAAAATATCAAGAAATCTTAAAAATACAATAAGTGCATGTATTCAAATAGATCTTGTTTTGAAATCGTAAGTTGTACAGAAAAAAAGTGTAAATTTATTTTAAAGATTTTGAATTTGTCTTTTTGGTGGTATATATTTTTTGCAGCATTTCTATAAAAATTTTTTTTTAACCTGAAATTTTCAGTCACATTTTTCGCAATCTTCGCAACAAATTTTTTAAATTTTTAGTTAAGTTTTGAGTTAAGGCATTTGTTTTAAAGAATAACACACAATTTTAGCTTGGGGCTCCACCGATTGCTATTTTTAACGAATTTTTTAAAAAATGCCTACAAAGTATTTCCTATTTTTATAACGAAAATTCAATTTTTTTATGTTAATGCCAATGAACATCCAAAACAATATATGTTATTATTCAAATAAATCCATTAGTTTTAAATCCATTATTTAAATTCGTTAAATTGCAATCGTTGGAATCCCAACTTAAAATTGTGTGTTAGTCTTTAAAATTGATGCCTTAACTAAACACTGCACTAAAAATATAAAAAAATTTGTTGCGAAGACTATGAAAAATGCAACTGAAAATTTCAGGTAAAAATAAAAAATAATTTTTTGCAAAAAAATATACCACCAGAGAGACAAATTCAAGATCCTTAAAAATAAGAACACTTTTTCTGTACAACTTACGGTTTTTAAACTTCATCTATTTGAACACATGCACTAATTGTATTTTTTGTGTTTTTTTATTAATATATTCACAGTGTATATCATTGAAAAACAAAATTTTTCGCAAAAAACAAAGTTTAAGTTATTTTTATAGGCACCTAACCTACAAAGTTTCAAAAAATCGGAAACACAAAGGTCAGATGTGGTCAGTGTGAGTTCGCTAGCAGCAAAGAATTTGGTGTACTTTTGTTTTTAAAGTAAAAACGACAATCCTTTATCTATAACATTATGTCTTTATTTAAGTTTTTTATTTTATGGTAACTTTATAATTTTAGTTGTTTGATTTTTTAAGGCGTTATTTAGTTACCGAAAAATTTATTGTTTCTTTAAAAAATGATTAAAAAACAGATAAATTTTAAAAAGTTTAAATTTTCAATTTGCCGACGTTTCGCAGATTGTTTGTCTGCTTCATCATGGCGTCTTTGATTAACTGTACTACAATTCTAAATGTTTGATTGTTTAAATCATACTTGATTTTAAATAAAAATTCTAGTTGTTTGATAGTTTAAAATCGTTTATTGAGCTTTGGGTCAAAGTTAGAACAATTAATTGTTCTAACGAATCACAAAGATTTCTGATGAAGCCTTTAGCAGGGCCGAAATTGCAATAAAATCAGCTACTGATTTTTTCCTTTTCATATTGAAAAAACGTTGTTGTTGTTGTTTCTTTGGAAAGATTCGTTAGAACAGTTAATTGTTCTAACTTTGACCTAAAGCTCAATAAACGATTTTAAACTATCAAACAACTAGAATTTGTATTTAAAATCAAGTATGATTTAAGCTATCAAACTTTAAAAAAAAAAACTTTCATAAAAAATAAATAAAAGAGATGTTAAAGAAACTACATTTTGAAAAAAGATGAATAATGTTCATTGACCTTAAATAAAATGTTATTAGACATTTTCGTAAAATATTTTAACCACCTATGGCTATAATTTAAGGAACCTGCTTTCTTATCATTTCCAGTTTAAAAATAAATTAAAATCTGTTATATATCATTGTTGGGATTATAAAACTTCAGCTGGAAAACGCAAACTTATGTTTTTTGTTTTGCAAAATATGCGAATTGAATACCTTAGATTCTTTAAAACCAAATAAGAAACTTTTAAACCGTATTGATATGCAACAAGACTGTGTCAACGTTGACCTCAAAAAGGTTAAAAAATCATCAAAATCATATTGTTCATTTGTTTTTTAAATTAGACTAGCGGAAACCCGGCGCGTTGCTTCCACGCTCCCTTGAATGTGTTGGTTCTAAATTGATGTCGAATACTTAATGCCGGTACTGTATGACCTATAAATCAAATAATAGCACAAATTTGGGTTGCATACCCCTTGTACAACTAAATTCCAACGCTGTGTGACATATAACTCCAAAGCTATTCAATAGCAAAAATTTGAGTTGTATGGGGTCACGTCACCTTTTTCAACGCTCTTCAAATGTAATCAATAAAACTGCATGTGTACATTGAGGTCGAATACCGAACTCCAAAGATAAGCGATCGATAACTCCAAAGCTATTCAATATCAAAAATTTTTGTTATATGGGAGGTGACATGACCCCTTTTCCAACGCTCATAAAATAAAATAAAAAACTGCATGTGTAAATCGAAATTCCGATGCTGAGCGACCTTTAACTCCAAAGCTATTTGCTTTCGCAAATTTATGTTGTTTTGGAGGTGCTTCGCTCCTTTTCTAACGCCCGTAAACTGTATTCAGTAAAACTCATGTGTGAATTAAGGTCGAATACTGAATTACCACGCTGGGCGATCTATAACTTCAAAGCTATTCGATATCGTATATTTGGGTTATATGGGAGGTGCTATTCCACCTTTACAAATGCTTTAAAATGTTATCAGTAAAACTGCATGTGAACATTAACCTGAATACTGAATTCCAAATCTGTGAGACCTATAACTCGAAAGCTATTTAGGTTAGCGATAGCACAAATTTGGGTTGTATGGGAAGTGTCACGTCCTCGTTTTTCAAAGCCATTAAAATGTAATCAATGCAACTGCATGTGCACATTGAGGTCGAATACTAAATTCCAAAACTGTGCAATCTATAACTCCAAAGCTATTCGATATCGCAAATTTGGCTTAAATGAGAGGAGCCACGCCCCCTTTAGAAACGACATAAATTTTTTTATTAAAACTGCATGTGTTAATTGAGGTCGAATACTGAATTCCGACGCTGTGCGACAAATAACTCAATAGCTATTAGATATCGCAAATTTGGGTTGTATGGGAGATGCCACTATCCCTTGCTCAACGCCCAAAAAATGTTAGCAATGCAAGTGCATGTGTAAATTTGGATCGAATACTGAATTCCGGCGCCGTATGACCTATAATTCCAAAGCTATTCGATAGCACATATCTGGGTTGTATGGAAGGTGCCACTCCCCCTTGTCCTACGCCCTTAAAATGCCATTAATGAAACTGCATATATAAATTGAGGTGTAATACTAAATTCCGACGCTGTATGACCTATAACTTCAAAGCTATTCGATAGCACAACTCTAAGCTATGTAAGAGATGCCACTCCCTCTTTTCCTACTCCCAAAAATGTTATTAATGAAAGTGCATGTATAAATTAAGGTCGAATACTGAATTCTTACGGTGTGTGACCCATAACTTCAAATCGATTTGATTTCGCAAATTTGGGTTGTATGGGAGGTGCCACGCCTTGTTCAACGCCAAAAAATGTTATCAGTAAAACTGCATTTGTAGATTGAGGTCGAATACTGAATTTCATAGATGTGAGACCCATAACTCTATAGCTATTCGACATCGCGAAATTGAGTTGTATGGTGGGTGCCACTCCTTCTCGTCCAACGCTCACAAAATGTTACCAATTAAACTGCATGTGCAAATTTAGGTCGAACACTGAATTCGATGCTGTGCGACCTATACCTTCAAAGCTATTCGATAGCTCAATTTTGGTTTGTATGGGAGGTGCTACTACCCCTTTTCCAACGCCCATAAAATGTTATCAATGAAACTGCCTGTATAAATTGATGTCGAATACTGAATTCCGATGCTGTGCGACTTGTAACTCTAAAACTATTTGAAAGCGCAAGTTTTGCTTGCATCGAAGGTTTTTCTCCCAAAAAATTTCATCAGTGAAACGAAATGTATAAATTGTGGTTTAATACCGAATCGAGGCCGTGCGATCCATAACTCCAAAGCATTTTGATATCGCAAATTTTTTATATATTTGTTGGCGGTACAGGAGGGTGTGGCAGTTATAACTTAAACCATCTCGTGCTCGAAACAAATCCACTGACAAAATTTGAGCTCAATGGGGATAGTAGTTTCGAATTCTTTGTATCTTTTCTTAAAAGTAGGCGTAGATATAGTGGAACTACTCCCATTTCTAGTATGGTTACGGATAGTTATTATACGAACTTTATTACCAAATTTTAATACAACAAAAACCGTCTTAAATATAGCATTTTTATTGATTTGTGGGCGACATTTTCTTTTTCCCAAACCTTCAATTACAAAAAAATCCGCAGAAGGAAGTATCCGATTTGGTCCAATCGTTTTCAAGTTTTAAGCATCCCAACAAATCACGATCCATTTTTATATATATAGATTTATATATATATACTAGCTGACCCGGCGCATTGCTGTTACGCCCCCGTTGCCAAACTTCCATAAAATATTATCAGTGAACCTGCAAATTAATTTTACGAGCTTATATTTTTTTTTAAAAAAAATATATTTTTATTCGTAAAATTTCTTAACACAATTTTACATTACTTATTTTTAATACACGAGTGATGAACCAAGAGTTTTACAAGAGTACGATATTAAGGTGAATCTACTAAATAAGTGAGCTCTTGTATTTATATTTAATTTGCTTGTTCTTCATATAATTGATTTTATATACATTATTGATTCGTATTCATACAAACAATTTGAGTCTTTGTCTTTATCTTCTGGGCATTGCCCTTATCTATTTATTATTTAGTAATTTGACTATGAATTTCTTTATTCACAAATTATATTAATCCTTATTGCTATGCGTAATTTGATTTTACTATTTTGTTTACTTGACATGTGACTTGTATAAAAAATATTGCTTATTCTTAGCACATGGTTATCATATAATGGGATACTTAACTCCCCCCATTTTTCAAGACAAAACGTCCCGGTTTGTTATCTCTTTTGTTAAATTTTCAATTTTTCCTTGTATTTCTTTAAATTCAATGTCTTAAGTTTTTTTGATTTCTTTTAATTAAAAAATATTTAATTGCTTTATAAGAGATAAACATTATTATTATTGCAAGTGTTATTAAACCCGTCAGACTCCAAATTGAATGTTTTACATTTGTATATGTTTTACTTAATGTTAATAAATTTATATTTTTCATATCTTTTTCAATATCATTTTCTATGTAATTAACAATATCAAAATCATTAAAATTATTATTTTTTATATAATTATAAATTATATCTTTTTCATTAAAATATGTTTCATTGTCAATTATTATATTATCATTAAATGTTTAGCAATTAAACACGAACAATTAAAAAACACGTCTTCTCTACTTGCTGATTACTTTATTCTGCCCTTCTCTTTTATTTTAGGGTGACCATCTTAGTCTTAAGTAACATTGTAGTATAAGGTGACCATATGTGGTCAAATAAATATGCTTAAAACTAACATTTACATATTGATACACTTATACACTACTATTTACATACTATTTACATATTGCTACAATTCGGCCGTCCTGACCATGAGATCTCCTGATCTTTCATAAATTAAACTGAGTTATCTGACACCTTACGTCCTTTAAACCACGGCTTTAAATTATCTGCTTCCCATACACCTTTGTAAGGTGTTCGCGACTGTTGGAAGCCTTCCACATCTTCAATTAAATATCGATCGTTGCGCAAAATTTTACTAACTTTATACGGTCCTTTAAATTTAGGAATTAATTTTTTTGTCACACCAGTATGCGAATCAAAATTGGTTATCACAATATAATCTCCTTCGACATATTTTATTGGTTCCCGACGTTTTTTATCTACGTACTTTTTATTGTATTCCTGAAGTTTCGACTGTTTTAAACCTGCTTCTTCCCTCACCACTTCCAAATTTCTTTTCACTGACCCTTGTTGAACTTCAATCAAACTTTCCTTTAATGAATCTATTACTGTGCCTCTTTGTTGTATTCCAAAAAGCATAACACTCGGGTATTCACCTATCGTTCTATGGACTGTATTATTTAGGCAAAATTCTACTTTTTCTATAACTGTGTCCCAATAAATGCCCTCTTTCGGTTTGACTAACTTTGCTATCATTGGTCCTAAACTTCTATTTACTCTTTCTGCTTGGCCATTAGCTTGTGGAGAAGCTGTTGCTATCTTTATATGTTGTACATTAAACCTTTCTAGAAATTCCTTAAACTCATTTGACGTAAAACAGCTTCCTCTATCCGACACTATACACTTTGGACGACTATATGCTCTAAAATAATCTTCAAGAGCTTGAACTACCTCTCTTGTGTTTGTCGTTTTAGTGGGGTACAATCTTACAAATTTAGTGCATGCGTCAATAATTAGGAAAATATGTTTTTTCGATCGAGAGTTATCTACTGGCCCAAAATGATCTATATGTAAAACTTCAAACGGGACCTTTTGTTTTGGAATATTGTGAAGAAGCCCCTCAGCTTTGCCATTTTTGGAAGAAAATATTATACATTTTAAACAATTTTTGATGTGATTTCCTAATTTCTCTCTCATTTTAGGGAACCAATAGCTTTTTAATATCAAATCCATTGTTTTATCTATACCCATATGACCCATTTCATCATGGTATTTATACATTATATGATCTTCCATGTCTTCAGGCACACAAAACCGAACCAGACCTTTTTCACTCTTTCTATACAGAATACCATTACGCATTTCATAAAGACTATCTTCAGTTATTTCCAATTTTTTTTTTATTTCGTCCAAATTTTTATCTTTATTTTGGCAAATAATTAAATTTTCCTCAAAAGTATTAGCTTCCAAAACTAAAATATTGGTACTCCGACTCAATGCATCGACATGTTGCATCCTTTTGCCTGCTCGATGTTCTAATTCATAGTCATAATTCTGCAACTCTAATGCCCACCTCGCTATCCTTGGATTTAATTCCTTTTTACTTAGAGTCAACGTTAATGAATTACAATCCGTAACTATTTTGAATTTTTTTCCTTGAAGGTAAACTCGAAAACGTTGCAACGCATACACAATAGCCAGTGTCTCTAGCTCGAAGCTATGGTATTTTGACTCAGCCTCCGAAGTACATTTAGAATAATAAAAACATGGATGCCACTTTTTATCTTTCTTTTTCTGTAATAATATTGCTCCAAAACCTATCGAACTTGCATCACAATGCAACTCTGTAATATCATTTGGATCATACAATGCTAGTATGGGAGCTTCTATCAATTTGTGTTTTAAAGTTTCAAAAGTTTCCAGTTCAACTGGACCAAAACAAAATTTGCTTTCTTTTTTAACTAAATTATATAAAGGTTTAGCTATCACAGAAAAATTTTCTACAAATCTACGGAAATACGAACACAAGCCTAAAAAACTTTGAACTGCGTGAGGTCTGTCTGGAATCGGAAAATTTTTTATCGCTTGTAGACCAGTTTCGTCCGCCTGTATACCCTCTCCTGTTATAGTATACCCAAGATACTTCACTTTTGACTGTAAAAACTCACATTTGTCTAACCTAAGCTCAAGTTTATTTTTTACCAGTCGTTCGAAAACTTCACTAAGAATTTCCAAATGTTCTTCTATATTCGTTGAGGCTATCATAATATCATCTAAATAAATTATTACCTTATCTTGTTTTACCATGTCAATAAATACTTTGTTTATAAACCTTTGAAATACCGACCGCGCATTTTTTAAACCAAACGGCATTTTTAAAAACTCAAATTGTCCTAAGGGAGTCGTAAATGATGTATATTTTACTGATTCTGGGTGCATAAAAACATGGAAGAACCCATTTTTTAAATCTAGCTTTGTAAAAATCTTTTTGTTCGCAAGCCTGTCTAGCAAATCATCAATAAGAGGAATCGGATAATGCTCTTTTGCAGTAATTTTATTCAAAGTTCTAAAATCTATACACATTCTAAGATCACCTGTTTTTTTTCTAACTAGCACAATTGGCGAAACAAACTCTGATTCGCTTACTCGTATAATACCTTTGTCTAAATATTCATCCAACAATTTTTGCAATTCAGTTTTTTCCACATACGATAATCGCCTTGGATTGCAACTAAAAGGTTTTCCATTTTCTATTACCAATTTCATTTGACTTTTAATAGATGGTTCTTCAGGGCGTTCAGGTTTCAGATAACACGTTTCAAAAATTTTACATAACTTACTTTTAGTTGCAAAGCCCACTTTTTTACAAATATTTAAATCTGGTTCATTGGGTTCATCATGATTAATCAGTAAAAGCATTTTCTCAAAATTTTCATCCCTATCTTTATTTTCAAAATTTTTAGCTAAACATTCTTTTTCTGAACTATTTTTTTCTTCATTTTCATTTTCAATTACATCAATTTTAACATTACAGGCTTTTTTAAAATTCAAATTGTTGTCGTGATCAATGATTTCTTTAAAAGTTTCATTTGCATCGAAATTCTTATCAAGATTTTTCATATCATTGTCACTCAGTTTTTCACTCTTCTTGCTTACAATTTTAATCAGGCTTTCATTATTTTCATTAGATTTTTCAACATCATTTTCGCTCATATTTTCATAAATTTTTTTAACAAAATCTATTTCCTCATTAAGATCAGAAACAATTTTAAATTTACTCGCCCTTAAAAAATCTCTGCCTAAGACGACATCAAAACTCATAGAAACATCAGCAACAACCATTAAATTCAGTGTAATTCTTCTTTTTTTAAAATTTACATAGCATAAAATAGAACCAAAAATTTCAAGTTTACTATTATTAATTCCACAAAAAAACATATTAACATCAGAAATTTCCTTTAACTTAGCTTGACGACTGAGGCAGGATCTTTTTATAAAACTGATTGGGCTTCCCGTATCAATTAGACTCTGTAACCGTAAAATATTGTTAACCTTATCATCTATATAATAATCTAAATATACCACATACTCATTGTCTTCTAGCAAATTGACTGAACCTTTCCGTTTCGGACAAACTGCAGCTCGATGCTCCACACTTCCACAGACGTAGCAAGCACCATACTCCCTCTTAGGCTTTCTGCACTCAACAGCAAGATGTCCGAAAGAGTTACAATTGAAGCATCTCATCTTTGCTACCTGCTTCCTTGTCGTATCTGCAACTGAATCGATATTGAACTGCTCCATTTTCAATCGTTTTTTTAAAGAAATGTTTGCAAAGGCTTGCAACAACTGCCCTGCACTTCCAAAGCACTGTATTCTGGCCTGCGTACGTAGTTGATCATCTGGAATTCCTTCAATCAAGTAATCAATGATTTCCTCGTCTTCAACATGCACTTTATTTGCAAGAATGATTTTTTCATTGTAATATTCAGCAAAATTTTCGTTATTTTGCCACTGGCGAGCCTCAAACTTACGACGGAATGCAATTTTGCTATCTTTTAATCCAAATATCTCTCGCATTTGGTTAATTAGAGTGTCTACTGTTTCTGTCAAGAAATTTGGTTTTGAATATAACCACCTCTGAGCTTTTCCCTTGAGTTTTTTGATTATCAGCGTTCGCAGCATGTTTTCATCGAGTGCATAAACATTAGCAACATTTTTAAGTTGTTCTATCCAAACGTCAAACGAAACTCCGTCATCAAAATCAGGCAACATGTCACTAAAAAACCCGAGCGAATGTTTTGAATTAGCAACATCTTCCAAACTCGCAATCGGTCTTTTCTCTTGTTGTTCTTTCATTTGTAACTCTTTCTTCAAAATTTGTATTTCCTTAATCATCAATTCTTTTTCTCGTCGTAACAAATTTATTTCTTTTTCATTTAAATTTCGATCTTTCTCAATCTGACTCATTCTATCATTTTCCTTTGTTCTATCATTGTTTGCCGCTTCCACTCGTTTGACACTCATTATTTGAAAATTGTTGCTTTTGTTATTATTGTCTTGGCACTCATTTTTGTTTCTATCCTTATCGCTTTCTTCTTCGCTTCCATCATTATGTTCGAATTGATTTTCATTTGTTTCGTTTCCACCTACCGCACCTTCTAGGCATTCATCATCACTTATGGCTTCACTTTGCACTGCACTTTTTCCTTTGTCAACGTCGTCTACCCCTTCGCTGCTTGGGCATCCACCCCGCTGCTCTACTGGCAAGTCATTTAAGCGTAGCAACAACGCACTCTTCGTTCCTGCTGTAGGTAAACCCAAACAACGAAGCCACTCACGCAGCTGCGCTGCTGTAAATAAATTGCCGTCGACTTCCATCGTACAGTTATTTAGCGGTTACTTTTTGTTTCACTGTTTTTTCTTTCTGTAGTTTAAGTAGCTTCTTTTTTTCGCTAGTTTTTTTTTTTCACTTTTCGCTATCGTTTTAACTGTTTTAACTTTTTGTTTCACTGTTCTTTCTTTTTGTAGTGTAAGTAACTTTTTCACAAGTTTTTTTTTTAATATAGTAGTGTCAATTGACATTGTTTTATTTATTTAGGCGGAAAAAAAATTTATTTGGGCACATCCCACTTCTGATATTTTAGCAATTAAACACGAACAATTAAAAAACACGTCTTCTCTACTTGCTGATTACTTTATTCTGCCCTTCTCTTTTATTTTAGGGTGACCATCTTAGTCTTAAGTAACATTGTAGTATAAGGTGACCATATGTGGTCAAATAAATATGCTTAAAACTAACATTTACATATTGATACACTTATACACTACTATTTACATACTATTTACATATTGCTACAAATGTTACAAGATAAATTCCATTTAATTTAACATCATTTACGGTATGGTTACCACTTAACAATATGGCTCCATCTTTTATAATTTCAATATCCCTATTGATTCTTTTATTTTGGTGCATTTGCCTTTTTTATTATTTAAAATTTCTGATAAACATGTCTTTTCTTTATTCAATTTACAAAATGTGTTCAATAATTTTTTTTTACAATTTTTGACATTTTCAAATATTTTATTGCATTTAATTATTTCTGGTGGAATTATTAATTTTAAATTATTTTGGCTTATTGCCCTGGTTTCAAAAAATTTGCAATTTTTTATAGCAATTGGATATTTAATATATATAACAATTAAATCTTTATTTTGAACAATTGAAATGTAGAAACGTCTAATAAATCTACAATTGTTATTCTTTCGTATTCATGTTTAATTATTTCCTTAATTTCGTTAAGATGTAAAATAACAGGGCTCAAGATTCCTGCTTTAGCTAATGTTATTGTAAAAATGACATTATGTAATTCATTGAGTATCAATTGGTTTCTCTTTTTTGTTAAAAATTTTAAATTTGATGAATTAGGAAACTAATTTAATTGTTGTGTGAATTTCTTGAATTGCTTTAAAAATTTCTGAATTTATGACAAATTGTTTGTTATTATTTTGGACTTGCTCTTCTAATTTTGTATTTATATTAACCATATCATCATGATCTGGTGTTCCTGCTATCCATTTCCAAATTGTACCTATTTCATTGATTCCTCTTTTGATAATTTTTTTTTCTTAATGTTCTTTTGTTTTTGTAATTGGCTTAGTAAAATTTCAATTAATCCAATTTCTATCATTTTCATCATTTTCTGATGTAATTATTTTTGAATTTTCAGATATTTTACTCCCTTTAATTATTTTATTCTTTTTATAACTTTCTATTATTGTATTGTAGTACGTTAAGTTAGTGACATGAAATAATTCTCCAAATTCTTCATATATTATAGCCTTGCTATTTTCTATTAGTATATAATTGTCTCTTGTATAATCAATTATATCCAAGACTTCTGATTTTGCGTATATGGTGAGCAATAAAATTATTAATAATTGTAGCATCTATAATGAAAGAGAATTTAATATACATTATTGTTTTGCATTATTCTTCTGCGTTCTCTTCTAGCTATACGCCTATTTCTCATTATAATTTCATGACTACGTAAAAATTCTACCATAGCTTCATCTATGAACATTATAATCTGTGCACTTTCTGATTTGGATACTATGACTGGTTCTTCAGAACTTTAAGGCATGTACATGTCTTCTTGGGTAATAATAGGTTCAGGAATCATTCTAAAATGAAATTATTCGTTATTAATTTTTAATGTTGTCTTTGTGAACTATTCTATCTCTATTATAGATTTTAACTTCGTTCCCTAAATCTTCTTTTACTTTGTTTTTTATAACGTGGTCTCAATTTATTTCATTCCGTAACAATTTTTTCATGTATTATGTCTGCATTTTGATATGTTTTTATAACTCTTTTTTTATTATGGAATTGCATCGTTTTTGATTGATTATTCGTTAATTCTGTAGGTAAATTATCATGTTGTACTTTATTAAAGAGGACTTCAAATGGTTTCTTTTTGTTACTAAGTGAATTGTTTTATTATATTGAGTTGCTGCTCTATATATTGTTTCGGAATAACTTATTAATTCGTGTTCCTTTTGCAAACATCTTGCTATTTCTATTAAAGTTGAATGTGCTCTTTCAATTTTACCATTCGTCGAACTGTGTTTTGGATTACAATAAAATAACTATTTTCATTATATTCATTAATGCTTTAAATTGTGGTGAACTGAATCCTGGTTCATTATCAACTGTTATCTTTTTAATTTCTGGAAACTTTTGCAATATCTCCATGGTTTTTTCTTCTAGATTTGTTTAATCCTCAATTTGTTTTACTACAAGATATTTTGAATAGTAATCTATATTTGTAAGAAATATTAAATTTTGTGCAAAGAAAATATCTAAATGTATTTGTTCTCCTTCTGTATTAGGTATTGGAGTTTCTCCTATTTGTATCTTCTTTGGTTTTCTATCATATTTATTTTCATTACATATTTCGCAATTTTTTACAAATTGTTTAAATTGTTCATACATCTCTGGCCAATAATATTTTGATTCTATTTGTTTAATATTTTCTTTATCATTCCGATAAGCTCTATTATGTGTTTGTTCTATAATGGATCCTTGATCATCTTTATTAATTATATCCATTGGGAATTTCTTTGTATATAAAAATTTATTTGTAAATGTTTCTTTAATTTTATCTTTTATCTGATATAAGTCTTCTACTGTACAATGAATTGCTGTTACTAAATTTGGTTGTAAATACTCTTTTAAAATATTAATTAAATTATCAACGGTGTCGTATTCTATAAGATGTCTTGTTTTTCCAAAATTACGTATTTGCTCGTGAACTGTTATTCTAGCTCCACTTGATATTAATAATTGTTGTTTAAACTGATTCAAAGGTTTCATTATTTCCTTTATTTGACTATTATCAATGCTCTCTGCTGAATGTATTGTTGAATGAATTGATGATGATTCATCTGAAAGAACGTTTAACTGTTGTCTGGATAATGCGTCAGCTACAACATTGGTTAAACCTGGTTTGTAAATTATCTTTAGTGCAATTCTTCTATAAATGCGCGCCATCTTTTAATTTTTGCATTAGGATTTCTTATTGAAACTGCAAATGTCAAAGGTTGATGATCTGTATAAATTTCTAAGTTTCATATACCGTAAAGGTAGTTTCTTAAATTCTTTAATGCCCAAACTATTGCGTATAATTCCTTTTCATTTGTTGCATATCTTTGCTCTGTTCCATTCAATGTTTTTGAAATAAAAATGATTGGATTTCTATCCTGTGATAATACAGCACCTATCGCTATATTAGAAGCATCAGTTGTCAATGTGAATTTTTTTATTCTAATTTTTTATTCTAATTAATCTATCTTTTCTTTTAGAGCATTTTTTAATTTATTACAAGCTTTAATAGCTTCATTATCTAGTTTGACTTCTGTCTTTTTTGATTTATATTGTGATATTCTTCCATTATCTCCTGAAAGGTGTTTCGTGAGTGGTTTAGCTATTGTTGCGTAATTTTTTATAAACTTTCGATAATATCCTGTCAGTCTTCTTAATTCTCAAAACTTCTTAATTGTCTTAATGTATTGGGTATCGGATAATTTGAGATTGTTCCGGATTGAGATTGTTTTGGATCCGTTTTTACAACATTTTCTTCTACTACGTATCCTTAAAATTCTATTTCTTTTTTGTAAAAGGTTGATTTTTCCAATGATATTTTCATATGAGCATCTCGTAATGTTTTAATTATTATTTTTAAATGTTTTGTATATTCTTCAATATCCTTTGAAAATGTTATTATATCATCTTTATATATATGACAAAATTTTCCAATGTAATCTCTTAATATGTCATCCATAGCTCTTTGAAAAATGCTTGGAGCGTTTTTTAATCCGAATGGCATTCGAACATATTCGTATTTCTATATGTTCGTATTTCGCGGTTTTTTTTATATCACTTTCTTTCATTAATATTTGGTGGAAACCTGATTCCAAATCAATAGTAGAGAAAATTTTTGCTTTTCCTAAATTTGCTAAAATTATATCAACGTCTGGTATTGGATATCTATCTAATATAGTTAATTCATTTAATTTTTTAAAATCAATTACCATTCTTAATTTTGGTGTACCATCTTTATTTAATCCTTTTTTCGGTACTACTCATATTGGTGAATTGTATGGACTCTTACTTGGTCTTATTATATTTTCCTTTAGCATTTTTTGTACTTCTTTATTTACAAATGTATTGACAGATAAAGGATAAGGATATTGCTTACTCCATATTGGTGTTTCTACTGTAGTGCGAATTTCACTTCTAACATACGTTCTAAAAGGTAAATTCATATTTATTTCTTTATGAGATTCTCTTATCTCTTCAATAATTAATTTTCTTTGATTTGTATATTAATTTTCTTTTATTTTATTATTAATTCTCGATTGGTTTGGCGTTTTAATCGTATTAATTTCTCGATTATTTTCTTCGCTAGGCAGTTTGAGATTCTTTCTCAAATTTGTATTTTTATTTTTATTAGCGGTATTAACTTCGCTTGGCGTCGTAGAATTTCTTTCAAATTCCACGTAATTTTTCTTTGCTTCATTTTTCTTTAGTATATTTTTCTTGTCGGTATTTCCTTCGACTGGCGCTGTAGAATTTCTCTTTAATTCCACATAAGTTTCTTTTGATATATTATTTTGGTCTGTAAATTCTTCGACTGGCTTTGTAGGATTATTTTGTCCCACAATTTCATCATTATCTAAATATGAATGTGAATTCTTAAAATCTAGTATTATATTATTTTTTTTATAAAATTTAACCCTATTAGTAAATCTGTTTCAAGGTTATCTATTATATGGAATCTCTGCTTAACGTTGAATAACGTTAATTCAGTGAAATGGGTAATTAGTGTGTACCCGTTTATAGTTTTAACCTGTTCTTTTATGGGGATCTCATATTTTTTTTAATGCAGCTCCTGGTCTACAATAGCAACTTGTAGCACCCGTATCTATTAGAATCTTCATTCCTTTTCCTGTTGAGTTCCTTGTAACGTAGATGTAGGGCAAGATATATCTTCTCCTAAAAAAGTATTTTCATTAATTTTGTTAACTCTTTGAACTTTATTTGGTTGTTGAACTTTATATCGTTTCCCCTTTTTAATGGTAAGTTATTTTGATTATAATACCTGGGTTGGAATGTTCTGAAGTTATTACTATTACTATATGGTCTGAATGTATTATTATTATTGTTTCTATAGAAGGCTTGTGTTGGTCTAGACTGAATTGATGGATCAACTTCCATTGGAGTCGGAGGTGGTTGTTATTTTGTTCTAGGCAGCAACTTGAACATTGTATTCATTATTTTTTGTGGTACTGTCACATTTCTTGCGTGCCAAGGTGACCAATCTATTCCATTTATTCTTACCGTTTTGTTATTATCATATACTGGAAATCGTAAATTGTTTTGATTTCGACCTAAATTATTCATATTATTATTCCTACTGAACTGTAGAACGAAGTTTGCTCTTAATTGATTAGATTCAAGCTCTTGAGCTTTTGCAAGTGCATTTGGGAGATCCTCTGGACATAAAGAGAATAAAATATTTGACAGATTATCATTTAAACCTGTTATAAATATTCTTAAAGCATTTTGTCTATTTTTCAAATTTAATTCTTTAGTAATTGGATTATTAGAACCGTATGTCATTATTGTTTTATTTGTTAACAACGTTAATTTCTGGTTAACTACATTATAGTAATCTAAAATATTCATTGAACCTTGACGAAGAATACTAAGTTCTTGTTCAATAATATGTATCGGCCTTTTATCAGAATAAGAAAAATCTAATCGCGCTATTATCGCGTCGTAATTTAAAACTGTGCCATGATTAGTCAGGTGATCATTGGCTCCACCAGTTATTTTATTTCTGAGAATTGCTAAGGCGGCAAAGTATCTTTACTTCTCCTTTCATACAAAGGCATTGTATTATTCGCGGCTTCTCGCCAACTTACATAGGAATTCTTACCGTTAAATTCTGGTATTGACCTTATAACTTCTAACGTTTCTTCACATCTAATATTTACATCTATTTCTTCTGTTTTATATTCTACAACTATATTTGAACATGTCATATTTTCAATTTGATTTTGTAACGCTTCAATTTCTGCTTCTAAGTTTGCAGTGCTTGTGGCTATTAACCTTAAAATTAAGTCGGTATTATTTTCGCCAGGCATATTGATTTATAGGGTTCTTAAATTTTCCGTAATTTTATTTAAAATATCTTCCAGCTTGATTATTCTTAATTGCTATTAATTTCTTAAATATAAATTAGTTTTCTTATTTCTCTTACTTTGTTAAGATACTTGATGTTTTTCACAGATGACTTTAGCTCCTTATTTTCAGGATATTCGCTTTGTCAGTTTTTTTTCGCAGGCTAATGCTGTTTCCGCTCTGTGATTTTGTTTTGGTCCCGGAGAGGTGGAATGGTTGTCCTTTTTCCTTATTTTTTATCTGTCCTTTATTTTTCTTCCTTCTGGAATACTTTTTCTCGGGATCTGTTGTTTTCAGGAACTTGTTCAAAGTTAACTTTAATTTTTTATCCTAGGAGGGACCACGACTTAAAATAGGAATGGTTTCGCTACGGATTTTTTTCACTTTAACTTTGATTTCTGGATTGCCTTTTTATTTCCACTTCTCCTGGCAGGATCGCCAATTAATTTTACGAGCTTATATTTAAAAAAAAATATATTTTTATTCGTAAAATTTCTTAACACTATTTTACATTACTTAATTTTAATACACGAGTGATGAACCAAGAGTTTTACAAGAGTACGATATAAAGGTGAATCTACTAGTGTCGCTTACAATAAGTGAGCTCTTGTATTTATACTTAATTTGCTTGTTCTTCATATAATTGATTTTATATACATTATTGATTCGTATTCATACAAACAATTTGAGTCTTTGTCTTTATCTTCTGGGCGTTGCCCTTATCTATTTATTATTTAGTAATTTGACTATGAATTTGTTTATTCACAAATTATATTTATCCTTATTGCTATGCGTAATTTGATTTTACTATTTTGTTTACTTGACATGTGACTTGTATAAAAAATATTGTTTATTCTTAGCATATGGTTATCATACAAATGGGATACTTAACTTGCATGTGTAAATTGAGTTCGAATACTGAGTTCCGAGGCTGTGCGACCTATAACTCCAAAGCAATTCGATATCGCAAATTTGAGCTGTATGGAAGGTGTCACTTACCATTTTACAACGCCGATAAAATTTGATCAGTAAAACGGCACGTATAATTCCGAGGCTGTACAATCTATACTTCCAAAGCTATTTGATATCGCAAAATTTGGGTTGAATGAGAGCCCCTTTGTTAAATGCCCATAGAATTTGATTAGTGAAACGTCATGTGTAAATCGTGGTAGAATAATGAATTCTTAGGATGTGCGGCCTATAAATTCAAAGCTATTCGATATCGCAAATCGCATATTTGTGTTGTATGGGAGGTGCCACGCCCTCTTAATGGCGTGTGTAAATTGTGGTAGAATACCGAATTCCGTGGCTGTGCGAGCTATAACTGAAAAGCTATTCGATATCGCAAATTATGGGAGGTTGCCACGCCCCTTGTACTACGTCCATAAAATGTTATCAGTAAAACGACATGTGCAAATTGTGCTGCAATACCGAGGCTGTGGAGGTCAATAACTCCAAAGCTATTCGATATCGCAAATTTTGGTTGCATGGGAGGAGCCTTGTACAACGCCCATAAAATGTTATCAGTAAAACAGCACGTGTAAATTGTCGTCGAATACTGAACTCCAAGGCTGTGCAAATTATAACGCAAAAACCATCCAAAATCTCAAATTTGGGTTGTATGAGAGGTGCCACGCCCCTTGTCTAACGCCCATAAAATGTTATCAATAAAACAGCACGTGTAAATTGTCGTCGAATACTGAATTCCGGGGCTGTGTGAATTATAACGCAAAACCTATTCAAAATATAAAATGTGGGTTCTAAGGGAGGTGCCACGCTCCCTTTCCCAACGCCCATAAAACTTTATCAGTAAACGGCACGAGTAAATTGTGGTCGAATACCAAATTCCATGGCTGTGCGAACTATAACTCAAAAGCTATTCGATATCTCAAATTTGGGTTGAATGGAAGGTGTCACGCCCCCTGTTCCAACACCATTCTTCATGTGCAAATTGAGTTCGAATACTATATTCCGAGACTGTGCGGTCTATAACTAAAAAGCTATTCGATATCGCAAACTTGGGTTGCATGAGAGTACCACGCCCCCTTGTCCAACGCCCATTTTTTCCTCCTGTAAAAAACTTTTGTAGACTATTACAAACATTTTAAAAAGTTAGCCAAATCGGCGCAGGCGTTCTGCGATTTTAGATATATATCAAAAATGTGGGCGTAAAAGTGGGAGTGGTCAATTTTTCTTCACTAAAAAGTGAAAATGGATTACTACGAACATTTAAAAAATAAATAAGCCAAATCGGTGTAGCCGTTTTCCGATTTTAGATAAATCAAAAAGTGGGCGTAAAAGTGGGCGTAAAAGTGGGCGTGGTCAATTTTTCTTTCCGTAAAAACCTAAGTTGGACTTTTACGAACATTTAAAAAAATATCCAAATTGGTCCAGCCGTTCTCAACTGATACAATTACCAACGAACGACATTTGATTTTTATTTATATAGATATATATATATATTAGGGCGGGTCAATTTGTATGGACGAATTTTTTGGAGGTCTGGCTCAGCGAAATTCGTAAAATACATGTAATTTCAAGACTTTTTCTCCACTACAGCATATACAAATTCTGAAAAAAAGCTGTGCGGACTTTCGTAAATAGATTTTTTTCTCAATTATAAAATATGAATGTATGAAATTTGAAAGAAGTGTATAAAATGTGTATAAAAAAGATTATTTGTGCTGTCATTTCTAAGGTAAATTTGGGCGCTGAATCTGAATCTGGCATTAAAAATACATTAAATCCAACTATCAATAGAAAAAATCGTGATTTTTTATCAAAATATCGCGATTTTTGGTCAAAAAATAAAAAAAATGTTGGAAAATTGTCTTTATTTCAAATGTAAGCTCATTTTCAAGGCTTGATTAAATATTAAACACGTTTTATTTTGATTTATGGCAGGAAATTCATTTAGTAAAATTATATTTAACACGCTTGTGTAAATTCTTTTGTCTTAATTACTTATCATAAACTTTTTCCTTTAAATTCTAAAATCCAAATTATTTTATCTTTAATTTTCTTGGTAAACACATTTAAATTTATCCTTTGTATTCAAAATTATTTTTTTTATGAATCATAAAATCTTTGAAATTTAAATTCCTTATATTTTATTTTTAATATTTTATTTTTAATATTACATTTCAGAATACAAGCTATATCATGGAAACCTCACCGTCATCATCACAACCCGAGCTGGACCGTAAAATAACTTCAATATTGCAGCATGATAAAACTTTATTTGGTGAAGCGAAAGAATTGAACGTTGAACGTCTACCGACGTATGGCGATATTTTGTTACATTATTTTTTCATGCAAGAGCACTATTTCGAAGACAACCCACACATTTCATTCCAATCAATTACTCGTCATGTGGCGGATAAAATTGTTGAAATTTGGAATAATCTTCCAACGCCAATTATTCAGAGAAAATCCATTTGCAACAAATTAGACCGATTCATGGCTCAATATGGAGAAGCATCAAAAAACAAATCCAAATCACCCGATGTTCTTGTTGATTTTCGTGGTTTGCTATGAAATTTGTTTTGGGTTTCAACATGTAATTGCAATTTATTAACAACGGATTGCAGATGTCAAAATACACCACTACCACTATTCATGAAAACATTTTTTGTGGACCAGATGACAGATAGAAATGTCACTATTACTGAATTTCTTCAAACGCTACCACAACCAAGTTTAACAACAGTAACAACTACAGAAGTGACTAGATCAGAGGTGGTTTGGCAACCTGAATTATCAATGGGTGCAAGTAGTATGGATTTTGAATTTGAAGAAGGAGTGGCAGCTCCAGGTGCTGTTCGAGGGCCGTATATGCAAAACGTAACCTTATCAAACTTTGCTATGGAATGCGATAGATACGGTATATCAAATAGAGCTGCGGCTGCACTCGCATCTGCACTTTTGAAAGATTTAAGCGTAAAAGATAAAAATGATCAAACGTTAATTATCGATAAAAATAAAGTTCAAAGAGAACGCAATCGTTGTAGGAATGAGGTCTTGAAAAAACGATTAGACACTTCCACGTTATTGGCATTTGCTTTCGATGGCAGAACAGACGAAACATTAGTTACCGAATTTATCAACAATAAAATTCATACACGCAAAATTAAAGAACCGCATATAGTTGTTGTAAGAGAGCCAGATTCCAGATTTTTGGGCCATATTATTGTGGAAGAAGAAACCGCAGAAGCAAAAACGCATAAACTTATTGAATTTTTTGATAAAAACGGCTTGTCATTAGATAACTTGGTAGCTATCTGTTCTGACGGTGAACCTGTTAACACTGGAATTAGAAGTGGTATAATAAGACTTTTCGAACAACATTTACAAAGGCCATTACATTGGAGTGTATGTTTGCTGCATTTCAATGAGTTACCGTTTCGTCATTTATACAATACACTAGAAAAAAGTTTCACGAAAGGGCCAACTACGTCAACAGGACGATTAGCAGCGGTTTTAGGCATTTGCGATACGATACAAGTAAAATACGATTATTTTGAGTAAATAAATTATATAATTTAACGAATTAAAAAAAAATTCTGCTTTTCAGGTTGTCAATAATTTTGAGATAATTTCACTCCAAAATATGCCACCATCATCACCAGATTTTGATGAACGTTCTTTCTCAACAGATGCAAGAAATCTTCTCAAATTAGCAAACGCGATTTCAACTCGCTCGCAATTGATCTAGCAAACATCAAGTTGGGACCAATACATCATGCTAGGTGGTTAACAAAAGCTGCTCGAATTTTACGTACGTACATAACTACGGACAAACCGTCAAAAAACTTGCGAATTTTGGCCACATACGTGATGAAAGTGTACATTCCAATGTACTTCAACGTTAAATATTACAATTCAATGGCATACGGAAGTGTTTTGTTCTTCAAATTTATACAATGGACGAATTATCTGCCACCGAATTTACTTTCCGTTGTTCATAGTGTAATGTCAGCCAATTGCTACTTTGCTAGCTCTGAAAATGTTTTGCTAGCAATGGTTTGTCACAATGTGAAACCTATACGTCAAATGGCAATCGACAAAATAAAACATATCCGAAGTGATCTCGATCGGACAACATTGAGAGAATACAAAAAACCGAAAATCAATTTTGACTGCACCCACTTTTCCAACATGATAGATTTGAATGATGATGATATTCTACACGAGCCGCCATACACAAGAGACATTCCATTGCAACATTTGACTGAAGATTATTATGATTCTGATAAGGTTATGATTAACGTCGAAATACCATGCCACATTCAAAGCACCGAACGAAATGTCCAAGAGATGACTAGAGCATCCAAACACGTTACTGAAAAACACAAAAGTGGTTTTATTGCGACATCGATGGAATCGAGAGAAAAAAGGCCCAAAACTGAGAGCAAACGAGACTTGGAGTACTAGAATTAGTACTAAATAGTACTAAATAGTAAACGAGAATTGGAGTAATTTAAATGGGAGATTTGAATTCAGCGCCAAATTTTCCAACATTTTTTTTATTTTTTGACCAAAAATCACGATATTTTGATAAAAAATCACGATTTTTTCTATTGATAGTTGAATTTAATGTATTTTTAATGCCAGATTCAGATTCAGCGCCCCAATTTACCTTAGAAATGACAGCACAAATAATGTTTTTTATACACATTTTATACACTTCTTTCAAATTTCATACATTCATATTTTATAATTGAGAAAAAAATCTATTTACGAAAGTCCGCACAGCTTTTTTTCAGAATTTGTATATGCTGTAGTGGAGAAAAAGTCTTGAAATTACATGTATTTTACGAATTTCGCTGAGCCAGACCACCAAAAAAATTTGACCCGCCCTAATATATATATATATATAAAATCACTTTTTGTCATTTTGCATAGGTTAAAAGAATAGTTATATTTGAGTAATTCACAAAATTCAAATTTTTTTTTCAATAACTCAAAAATAAAATTTTTTATAGAATATGGCAAGTTATACTCTATATGTAAGCATGCAAAATATATTTTAAATCTGCGAAAGATTTTTGCAATAGCAAAAAACGTAACATTTTGATCACATTACCTAATTTGCTCTATGCTAAAATTATAAAGCATTCATATTCTACTTTTACCTCTTTCAGTTTAATCAAAGAGAATATATAAATTTATATATCTCTCTGGTTTAGTTTGCCTAATTTGTTGGGAATTATTGTGGAATGAGGACATATTTATTGTAATGGATACGAAATTTCTTTGAATATTTATTTTATATACCTTGAAATTTCTTGCTAAAAAGAAAAATAAATTTACAAATTTTTTTTATTGTTTTGACAATCTGGTCACTTTTTATATTTGAATGTTTTACACCATTTATAAAGGTTTATAATAGTTTCATTGGACAAACAACCTGTTATAGTGATTTTCCTCTAACCTTTTGTTTAAACCAAATAAATAGTTCGAAAATACCTTCATATGTCCCAAAATACACGAGGATCAAACCAAATAGCAAAGAAGCAGGTTTACTCTTATAAATTATGAAATTTCTCGGCCATTTTGATCGACACTCCCAAGCGTATAGACAACTTTTTTAAATCCCTGCTTAATACCAAGTTATATTTCGGAATTCTTTTAAAGAAAGAAACCAAACTTTAAAGGACATTAGAAATCAAGGAAAACCCTAAAAATTGGTGTAGCTGGCTACGATCCCCTTACTTTATTAAGGTAAACTTTAATTTTAACCCTTAAAAAAAAATCAATTTTGCTAGAATTTGTTCTAACACATATTATCCTTTGTAGGGGATCAGGACCTTATTATTGGCTTATTTATTCTGTCAGCCACAGGGCAACAGAAAATCCTTATCTTTCATCGATTTGAACTGAACAGATTATTAAAGCTTCACTTGGGAAATATATCAGCAAGGAGTAGGAGGTTAATAGTTATGCTGGGCTCCTGATCATCTTTTGTCAGCATATTCCAGTTGTGTATACTAATAGTGCAAATGGACAAATGAATGTGTATAAGTGACCAAATATAAGTAACCAAAAAAAAAAATAAATTTAGGGAAAATAAAATCAGATGCCCAAAATAGTCCAAGCGCAGAAATAATAATGAACGGACGTGTTAAAATAAGCTCGTTAAAATAAAAAAAAAAATAAATGTTTATTCATATAGAAATTTGCTTGAGTTAAAGGTGGTTAATTAAGTTCTGGTTAAACGGATAACCCAGTAACCAAAAGAGTTTAGATCCGAAAATCTAAAGTTTCATACTGAAAATAGTGACTAAAAAGAAAGAAAAGAAAAAAAAAACAAAAAGAAATTAACCAAATGTAATGATCAAGCATTATCATTAAAGATAAAGTGTAATTTCAGAAAAATTAAAAAAAAAACAAACAAAATATCGAAAAGTCAAGCCGCTTTTGCGTAAGATTAAGCGAAATATATAATTTAATACATTATCTTTAGCCCCAAACTCAGCTCTTCACTCAGCATCGACTCAGGCCTGCAGCTCGGATGTCTAAGTAAGTGTCTTTTCGTTTTGATATTTTATTTAAATTATATATGTAATTATAAAGTTAATTAGTATATTTAATTTAACAACTTATTCTATCATATCTAGTACGAATTGATATTAAAGGTTATTTTTAATCATAATGCTTCATTAATCGGCAAATAAAAAAAAACGAAGAACAAGAAAAATTTACGATATTTATATTTCATTGCATTAATGGTAGCTTATGATAAAACACAGCAATAACAATAAAATACCAGCTAGCAGGAAATAAAAGCTTGCTGCTAATTTATTTACCTTTTCGGGGGAAAAAAACGAAACGAATATATAAAGAAATATATGCATTAATATAGTTGTTTCACCCATTCTCAAGGAACTACTTAATAATGGTCATTCAAGTATTGCGCTCATATAGTATTAATATAAAAAGTGTTCCATTTTTACCGCATTCTATACCTATATATATAGGTATATTCTATACCGCATTCTATACACTCTATAAGAAAAAATTCTATACCCCGTGTTTCATTTCCATTGTTCCTCTAACAATGAATTGATTGTTTGACTGATCACCTGTTTCTAAATTGAGCAAAAGTGAAATAGATATATATAGTTTTGTTTTCATTATGACAAAAAAAAAATAAAGACCACATAAACAGCACAAATTCTTTGTAAATTACCTTGATTTCAAATCTCATGTGTTCCTTTCATATGTAAAGCGGACACAAAGGACATTGACTTTTGTACTTCACTATATTCATGTTGTCCCTTCTGGTAGATTTTTTTTTCTAACACACTGTTTATTTGCAATGAACTTGTAACAATTGTGTAAATTAAATAAAATGTAGAAATAATTTTTAAGCCAAACTATCATGTATTATAAATTCTTTATAAAAATAAATTCTTATTGAAATTTAGAAGAAAATATATTCTTAAATACAATTACTATTGGAAAAAAGACTTTATTTTAAACTAAATTAAATTCTGCTTTAAAATTAATAATTCAAAATTAATGTGAATAAAACAATAATCTTGTACTTTAGTTTTCAACAAAAAAAAAGAATGTTTTTTTTTATAGCATATTGATTTAATTAGGTGTAGGAATGAATATGATGGTGTAAATTTGTTTTACATGACCTAACGCCGGGCATCGTTATTATTAGTGGGGTTTTCAATAAAAAAAAATTATGATTAACAGATTGAAAACCATGGCTGGGCGGGTAAACAAGGAATCATAACATCTGATTACAAAACAGTTAAGATGGGTTAAGATAGGAATTTTAAATTTACTTTAGTTTCAGTTAGTTTCAGTTAATTTTATTTATTGTTTGGTTCCTTTAAATTATTTTTTTTTTTTCAATTCTATGTATTTAGTTAAATTTCCGCTTGCACGTAGTTTTTTTGTTTCAAGACTTCCATAGTAGGATAGCAAAAACTCACCCCCAACGCCGACGAGTCATAGCCTTTGCCAGTACGTGCTCCCGCTATGCCACTATGGATCGCGAAAAGAGTCTTGAATGGTTTTGTTGAATTTTGAGTCATGCTTGGATCTAAAATACAGTCCGGTGTCCTTTGCTTATAGCCGCAAATCAACACCAATAAAAGTGAATACTGTTTCAAACAGGAAACCATTACATTATTTAAAAATGTAATCACACCTGTGAAAAAGATTATATATCACTATATTAAGTTAGTTTAAATTCAGTTAAATTTATATTATTTTAGTTCAAGAAAATTCTTCATTTTTAAATGGAATGGGTAAATTTTATTTTGTTCGAACAAAGTAAGAAATATAATTTTTTTTGCACTCATAAATAAGAGCTTCCACTTACATTGTGTATTATATGAAAGAAATGATATGAAGAAAAACATAAAATAAGAGTATTCATAAAACCGTATATGTTTACCATCCTAATAAATGAACTGTCAAATTTGTATACTGAATCCTTTGCACAAACCAGATATACATTTATTAACTTTTGGATTTAGGTGAGCAAATGAGGAGGCAAACTTATATGATCAACCAGCTGTTTTAGAAAGTGAATTAATTTCTTATCAGGAGTCGGAAAAAAAAGCAATGACAATGCTAAGAATTTGTGAATTGGAGCAAAAATAACATTGGCGTCGGAAGCGGGGGGACAAGGTGGGCAGTTGCCCCCCCACCACTTTTTTAGCTAGATAAACAATTTAAAAGGAAAAGTTATTCAAAATATCAGTTTTTTTACAACGATAATATTTTTGTATTATATATTTTCCTCTTCTTTTTCTCTTCTTCATGTTTCATGTGAAGAAATTTTGGTGAACTTTTTTTGCACCACCATTTGTACTGCCCCCCCATTTGTACTGCCCCCCAGATGAAATTCGCTTCCGACGCGATTGAAAAATAACATATGTTTGGTTCTCAAAATATTAGAAATTATTTTAAAATTAAAACGAAAGAACCTTTTGACAACAAATGCAGCATATGATAATATATTGGAGCTGGCATATATGCTGCAATAGCTGAATCGACTTTAACCCTCTCCACGAACTATGATCCAGTTAGAAAAAATTTTTTGTTAGATTTATATTTGAAATGGAATATTTAGATACGCGAACAAAAATGTAGTTCCGTTTTCGTTAGAAGTTATGTATTTCATGAGTTTAACATGTCATTTTGAAAAGCAATCACATAAATAATCAGTGGCTATATACTCTATAAAAAAATTATACAAGTAAACTTACTTACACGTAACTTTGAAAAATGAATGTTTTATTTTCTGAACTCTCTGTTTTTCTGAATTTAAAAAAAAACAACACGCACTGATAAACTGAACTGAGATTTTCTTAGCAGCTGTGTAAAAAAAAGAGACAACAACATGCATTACACATTAACAAGCGGCTACAATTGCATTTTAATAACTGGTATTGTTTGTAACTTCTTTAGGTCAAAGCTCATGCAGTCTTATTGCATACATGGATAGAAAAATATACTCATATTCAGTAGGGAATAAGAAAATCGCGGCCACAGATATCGCTCAGCGAATATAAGCTTAAATCAAGTAAACTATTTTATGAAGTATCAAAATAAATATTCCTGTCAAAATCTACTTAAATCAAACGGATATTTGCTGACCTATCAAAATTCTCATTCCAGAAAATATAGCCTCAAATTAAGACAATAATTTCTGCGTATTAAAATAATTATTCCATTCGAAATTTTCTTAATTTTAAGCTTATATTTCCTGCAATATCAAATTAATATTTCATTTAAAAATTATTTAAATCAAGCCACAATATGCTTGGTATTTGGGATCAATTTTTCAGCTAAAATATAGTGTAATTTTGAAGTGGCTGAGAAAGAAGCGCAAGTCTTGATTAATTACATAAACAAATTTAGCTAATAGATTTCTACGTATATTATTATTAACATTAAATTAAATTGAAACGAACAATTACCATTATCTGGAAACTTGAACAAGCGCGTCGGAAGCGAATTTCATCTGGGGGGCAGTACAAATGGGGGGGGGGGCAATACAAATGGTGGTGCAAAAAAAGTTCACCAAAATTTCTTCAAAGAAACATGAATGTGAATACACAAATTTTTTATTTTAGTTTAAAATAAAAAAATATATAAAAAATATTAATATTTCATTATTTTAAAAGTTCTTCCAATTTCAATATTAGAGATCATTCTTTAAAGGATCTTTCATATGTTAATATGAAAATATAAGAAAATTCAATTCTTCGGTTTTATCCTTGTGAATATATTTGTGTATAAGTGAGTCGCCGCATGAGTGAGTCGTTTCTGTGTCATAGTTGCTCGAAGATACGTTTTAAGTAGTCTTAGTGCACTAAAAAAACGCTCAGATGAAGCTGCTGATGCAGGCACAGTCAAAAGCAAAGCAATAAGTTTTCAACTTCATTTAATAGTTTTTTTTTACAGTATCCGAATTTTTTGCAAATTGGGATACAATGCCACTACAATTTGAAGGTGTTTGGCAAGGCAATTGCTTCAGCAATTTAAGTTGCGCGTGGAGGTCGCTCACATCAAAGTCATCTGCATAAAGATCTAGTTTTGTTTTTAGATTTTGTTCAGAAGGCACTTTTCCGTTGAAGGCTTCGATTACAATATTACAGTATTAAGCTACATACTTAAGGGTGCTTTTAAACTGAAGTGGTGGGTTTGCAGTAGAAACTCTACATTTTGCTCTATCTTTTTGCAAACACAGAGAAAGAAAATGGTTATCCGCAAGCATGCTTATGAAGAAGAGAGAAAGAAGAGGAAAATATCTAATACAAAAATATTATCGTTGTAAAAAAAACTAACATTTTGAATAAATTTTGATGTTTTCTTTTTAAATTGTTTATCTGGCTAAAAAAGTGGGGGGAAACTGCCCCCTTTCTCCCCGCTTCCGACGCCAATGGACTTGAACCTCGGCCGCGTGAGTGTAAGAGCATGGGCTTATCCGTTCGACCATCGCAGTTAACGTTTCATCGCTTAATTTGCTTAATTAGGAATAAACGTACGAGCATAGAGTAAGGAAATTAACGCGTTCGCTTTGTAATTATCAGAAATAAATGCAAAAAATATAACGAAATCACTAAAAAAACAAAAAAAACAAAAAAAACTAAAAAAACTAAAAAAACTACAAGCAAATAAGAAAAAAAAAATTATGTCTCTGATGGGATTTGAACCCACTACTCAAGATTCCAAAAAATAGGATAGTAAATACTAAAGCCTTAGCCATTTGCACTGTTATGGTGTTGTTGAAATAATATACATTAAAAAAATAATTTCTCAAGATTAAGCATATAAATACTGGAAATTTTTTTGATAACTGAGTAAATTATTTTCTTGTTGCAAGAAACTCAAATTTCTGATTTCTACTAAAGTTAAGTGAAATTCTACTTCTTGCTAGAACAATTCAGTTGAGCTTTTTTTCTTCTTAATAAAAGTAAATTATTTCTATCCGTGTACCTATAAGGTTTCATCGTTTCTTATTTGCGTTTGTATAATCTGCGGTAAAATGACCAAAAGTGAATTTTTTCATCTCATTTAAAAAAAAACTGAAATAGGAAATTTTGATAAAACTTCTTAAAGTCAAAACTCATGTAGTCTGGTTGCATACCTATAGGATTTCATCGTTTCTTATTGGCTTTTGTAAAATCTGTGGTACTCACCGTTTCGCCTATTTTGGCAAAATTACCAAAAGGAAATTCTAGTAATCTTCAGCGTAAGGATTTATTCCCTGTAATGAAAATTTAAACAAAATAAACAAACAAATGAAAAAAAAAACAAATTCTTGCACCTCTTTTAAAAAAAACTGAACTATCTAATTTTGATGAAACTTCTCAATGTAAAAGTTTTTGCAGTCTAGTTGCATATCTGTAAGATTTCATCGTTGCTTTTTTCGGTTTTTTAATCTTTTTCGCAAAAATGACTAAAAGTGCATTCTTTCGCTTGACAAATGGCGAGTGTTTCCAGTTAAAGGTTTAAGAATTTCAACTTTGATATTATGATTTGACTGTTTTTATATCGAACACGAATTTATTGATTTTTGTAGAAGTTGGCAGGCGGCAGAATGCCGACCACTGCTCTAAGTACCATATTTTAAATGTGTTTTAAATTTTCTAAATTTTTTTTAGTGATCCACCTTTTTTTATGTTAAAAGAGCTTTTTTAAAAGCTTTTCTGTACTTAACGTTTGTTACTTACAGAAATTTAAACTTTTTTCTGTTAAAATTTTGATTAACATATCTATATTATTAACTGAGCTCTCTTAAGTTTTTTTCGCCGGATGCTGCATTTCGCCGGATGCTAACTTCACACATTTGAAAATACATTTTGAATTTCTTGTATTCATTTTGTTCTGCTCTCAAGTTCCAAATGAAACCTATCCTTTGGTTATTCCCTGGTTTACGATTAATGTTGCATACTTTATGGACCACTTCCAAAAACCATTACATAATTTTATTTCTTATTAACTTACATTTTAGTTCCATTCATATAGCAAAGCTTTATATTATATGAAGAAATCGTGGCATTATTCCAATTATTGCTCTTTATAAAATATATGAAAATTTTTAATTAATATTTATGATGGTTGCACTCCTCGGCAAACGGTATACATATATTTTAAAGTGGTTTTAATTAACACGAACGCAATGTAAGGAATGCTTTCAGGTATTTTTGCACCCTTTGGTATTTGCAAGGAAAGAGTGCAGTCAACATAAAAAGTTCAAATATATGCATAGGTATTTAAAAAACATGTAAGCTTGATATTAAATTCTGCGCTCCTATAATGAAAAAACTTTTTTGTCAGTTTTGCATCCCTTCTTGCTGTGCACCCGGGGCGGACCGCCACCCCCGCCCCCCTTGCTACACTAATGCGTATCCCTAATCCACTAGAAATAAAATAAAAGATTTTATAACAATTTTAAGACTGCCTTTTATGTTAACTTTGTGACTATTTTGTGAAAGGGAAATGCGTACTGACGTACTCGTAACGGATCCGCATCCGTTTTTGTGCACATTGAGATAATACAGGCCTGGAAAATACAACTTTCAGTTAACAATTTATATATACACTATTTATTTCCCAAAAAAAATAAGTTTTGAGTGTGTCTACAACGTCCAAGTGGAGTCATACCCCTCAAATAGGCAAGCGCAATCGTCACAAAACACAAACATAATCCAAGATAATTGAACAATGTACAAAATTTTTTTTTTTGTGTTCTTGCAATTGCAAAAATGTAACGAAAATAATTCATATCTGTGGTAACCTCTAGAGGGATGAAATGTATCACCAGGTTCAATTATTTTAATTTTCACCCTTCCAATATGTTTTCGAAACACTCCTACCTCCTGTTTCCAACCCTTCATCGGTTTGCCTTCAAAAAACCAAAAATAAAGAAACATGTCGAAAATACTTCATATTTCTCCCGGATTTACCCCTAGAACGTTCAAATGTATTAGATGGTCCTATTTTATGTAAGTTTGTGTTTTTTGTAAGCCCCAGATGGGTAGCAGATCGGAGCTGGTTGTATCTTACAGAAAAGTTAAGAGTTAAGAAAAATATAGGACCGTTTTATAGAATTGATCCCACAGTTCCACCCTGTAATCAATCCGAAAGAGATATTAACTTTTTTGACACTTATTTTTTTTTTGTGTTTTTTGACGGGGGACCCCCGAAGTGTGGCAGACAAAGTATGGGTGTGTTCCGAAAAAAAGTTGCAAGCAGGCAAATAATAGGGATAATAGGGATATATTTCAACTGTAAAATTTTCGTCAAACAACAATTCTCAGCTGTGCGTTGTGTTTTTTTCGTGGCTTATGATTACTGCTTTTTAATTTTTTTTTAAGAACCAACGCAAAAGAAGAGTATGTAATGAACAGTCAAAAATCCAATTTCAAGCTAATTTAGACACTGATTCTTCAAAATACATCGAAAGACTTTATAAGCAATTTAAACTCTTTTTAGTGATTCAAGTAACTTAAATAAAATTCATTGAAAAAATAAAAAATGTAACTTCAAACATGCTGAATTCAACAGGCTATAAAAAACAAACGCGAGCTTACATTGGAAATGCCCTTCAAGATTTCTCTTTTTTACACGGTCCTCTTTCATTTTGCGGCTGAGCTGAGTGTTGCACTGTGTAATCAAACTTTGAAAAAGGTTTAAAGCTTAAATTATAAATATTTTCCAAAAGCCTCAATAGACAACAAATCAAATGATTTCAAATATCATGAGCGTAATGCGATGATGAATAAAAAAAGATCCCTATCCTGACTGTTAAAACATGCCTTCCCTCTAAGACCTGAAGTGTTTCATCTTTAGGCGCGTATTTTTTATTTGCAGTCAATTTGCTGCTTTGAGTTGATCCTGTTCAGTGTTGCGTTCGACAGAATCCTTTCAGCACATACACCTGTACAAGCCTACAGTCCGAAGAACACAAGGAAATGCTCACTTAGGTATTCAAACAACAACACTTACATTCATTTTACGGTTGAGAAGCACAACCAAAGTGGAACAATTGTGCTGAACTGAGTGCTGTGTTCATCAGGCTCTTACCGGTACACATTTCACAGTGGACGAATACTCCCGTTCCACATGTATTGATCCGTATAGGCCAGTCCATGCTTACCAAACCGTCGTCCATTTCCTCAAAACCACTTTGCAGCCCGAATGGATGCACGAATTGTTTTTCATTATTTTTATGTTCGACATGAGTGTGAATTTCTAGGACGGGTGCAGCTGAATGCATGGAAAAATCATCCAAAACAATAAAAACAAAGCAATAGTAAAAACAAGCCAAGGTGTGCGTGTGCGAAAAGTACACTGCATATTTAAAAAAAAAAATACATTTCAATATAGATGTACACCTGACCCTGAATAAAAATAAAATTTTTTATGTTGGTCGGTGTTTTTATCAGGCAGTTTCTGTATAATACGAGCACATTCTTTTCTGAAAAAAATTTTGACCTATATTTATTATCATTTCGTGGTGGGCGTAATCCGCCCACCTAAATGACGTTATTTTAAGAACACGTCAAACGTCAAAAAGAAAATACGAGAAGAAAAGTTATAAAGGGAACTTACAAATATCATTAATTATATGTACCATTTCTTATTTGTAAGAAAATTATGAGAGAGGGGAAAAAGTGGCGTAGGAGTTAAGAAGAAGTGGAGTTGGAGTTAAGAAGGGTATTTCGAAGTCGAGATCTGCTCAGATGAAAATCGAATTCGCTAATCAAATTATTGGTTACACTAAGTATCCTGGTATAGTCCTAAGGAAGGAATAGACCTAAGGTAACGTGGGTTGGTTAAAGGATATTAATTGGAGTAGTGCTGGGCAGTTAATGGTTCCGCATTCAAGTTGATGAATGAAGAGTACATCGGCAAATTCCCTTCGTTTTACAAGAGTTTGTAGGTTAATCAATTTCAGGCGGTCTGCATAAAGAGGCAAGTTGAAACTGTCAGAATTGGGAAGACCGCGAAGTGCAAACTGAATGAATCTTGGTTGAACGGCTTCGATTCGGACAGAATGGGTATCTCCAAACAGATAGACTAAACCTGACTGACATAGTCAAGGATGGGTCTAACAAAGGTAAGGTAGAGAGATTTAGTCGCGTAAATATTGGAGAACTCTCTGGACCAGTGCTTCACGAAACCCAGTGAAGAGTTGGCTCTACTAATGATACTATCAATATGAGACTTAAAATTAAGTTCCTTGTCACATATTACACCAAAGTCCCGTAAATAGCTTACAGGAGGAACTGGTTTGCCGAGTAAGTAATAAGATCTCGGGGGAAGCTGGGGACGCTTTCGTGAATATGTAATCGCTTGACATTGACTGATGTTGAGATCAAAAAGATTTTTTTGACACCAAGTGGAAAAACTAACCAGATCATCTTGAAGATTGCAAGAATCGGCGTTGGTTTGTATGCGCCGATAGATTTTCATATCATCAGCAAACACAGAGGGATTGGAATCTTTGAGGATTCCATCTACATCAGAGATTGTTAAGACGAACAACAAAGGACCAAGGTGACTACCTTGTGGGACACCAGAGGTAGCTGTACAAGACTTTGAATTGGAAAATCTAAAGATGACAATGTAACGACGTTCTTCCAGATATGATTTAATCCACGATATAAACAGTGATAGGCGTTTGAAACAAATTCTGTAAGGTTAGTGGTAGTCGATCTTCCCTTGAGGAAGCCGTCTTGACTAGGAGGAAAAATAGATCTGCAGTGGAAATATCTGTAATTGGAAACATCTTAGGAAAAACTGAGTTAGAAAAAGAAAGTTTAAAAAAAGTCAATAGGGGATGAGCCAACAAGTTCGCGAATTTTTTGATAACAATAGCAGGCAAACCATCGGGTCCAGGAGAATAATCGTCCTTTAGATTATTTATCTTTCCTAACACATCAGCTAGTGTAATATTAACAGAAGTCAGCGTCGTTTGAGGATTGTTCCTAAATAGAGAAAAATATTCGTAGTCTAGTTCATCGTTATGACTTATGTATGACTGACTGAAAATATTTGCAAATAGGTTTGCAATTATTTCCGGTTTGTCTGATGAGATGTCCGAAAAAGTTAGGGCAGATTGGTAGTTGTGAGATTTTATTTTGGTATTGATGAACTTGTAGAAGCTTTTAGGATCCGACAACAATTTAGTTTGAATATGAGCAAGTTAAGACTCATATAGCGTTTCACAGAGTGCGGAAAAAAGGTTATAGGCGTGAAGATAATTTGCGAAATCAAGAGAAGAACGAGAAATTAAATTTGCGCTCCAAAGATTGTCTCTTTTGTTACGGAGTAAACGTAGTTCCTTATTTTGCAAGGGGGGACATGACGAAAAGTTTTTCTGCCTGGTGAGGGGGACAGATTGTATGAAGCAGTCAAAAATTATGTCGTGAAAAAGTGCAATATCAACGCTTTCATGAGCATTAACGAAAAGATGTTGGAAATCGAATCTACTGAGTAAAATTTCTAATTTTACAAAATCAGTTTTCTGAAAGTTTTTTTTTAAAAAAAGATCAAATAACCAAGGTATGCGCCTTATGAAAACAAGGTTTGGTTTTTGACCTGAAAAAAAGGGATAGATTTGCTTAGAGGAATTGATTGGAATCATACGTGAATTATTGAGTATGCGAAACAACTGCGAAAGACAATTTGAATTGCTTTTAACCGAGGCTGATGTTATGCCTTAACCTCGGCAAGCATTTCCAGCCCTTAGTTGTTCCTGTCCTTTAATTTTACATTTTCCACAATTTAGTTGTAGATTTTTAGTTTTGCCATACTTCTTAAATGTAGGAAAGAACAAAGAAAGTGAAAAGAACCATGCTCGAGCCCGGATTCGAACCAGGGACCTCTGGGTTGATAGTCTAGCGCACTCTGTACTAGATTACAAAGCCCGAAAAGCTGTACGAGTGCTCGAAGTGTGTATTTTTCATATTAATGTTATAAAATAAGGTAAGAGATAGTGGTGGATGGTACTGATCGAGTGTGAAAGGATATGGTTAATTGCTGAGACTATACAGTTATCTGAATCCGAAGAAAAAAAATTAGGTTTAGTTGTCTACCTAAATTGTTAGTAACTCCGCTCAACTGGTTAAGACCGCAGTATGAAATACAGCTAGTGAACAGAACTTCTTCTTCAGAGGTAGGATTTGAAGAAAAATAGTAGGATTCGTCATCAGAGAGGACCCATTGAATATTGGATTCAATTTTAGAAATTTTTCAAAATTGCAACTTTTTATTTTTAAAAATTTGCACAGCACAAAATATTAATGTCAAGATAATTTTGTTTTGATTTTGTGCAAGTATTACTACAGAGCAGAATGCAGAACCTTCGAATTTCACAGGTCAAAAAATTCTGCATTTGTTATACTTTTGCGTGTTATACTATAAACACGATTTATTTTGAGATCAAAATTTTTTTTAGAAAAGAACAGAAAAAATGCATAATTTTTTTCCAGAAATAATACGCAACAAGTAATATTTGGATATAATTTGAACAATTTACATTAATTTTATACAAAAATATATTAAACTAGTTAGCACATGTGACGTTTAAACGCAAAAAATAAAACCTGTATAGTGTTTTTTTTTTATTAGAACATTATTAATTTAAAATCTTTTCAACAGAATGCCCAGACTCTGTACTGCTGTAATAAAAGCAAAAGGTAGTTATTTCGACGATTACATTGTACTATTTTATATCAATAAAATTTATTATATTTTTTAAAATTAGTAGTACTCACGTTGTGGTGTATTTGTGAATTTTTATAAAATATACAGTACTTACATCTTATCGTGAACGAACCTTCAATAAAGTACTGTATTTTAAAAAGCAGCTGATTTGTGTATGCACTTTTGTTTGGAAATATTAACTCAAATATGCCCAATGACCTATATATAGTACACCAAAATACTTGTTTACATAATACGTCACGTTTATCAAAGTACGTTTATCAAAGTTTTTTTTTTTTTTGTTCATATACTCAGTACACATCAATACCTCGTGGGAGGTTGTGTGATTGCATTATTTTGTGCTACTTTTTTTGAGTTTTTGAATTATTAATTTGTAATATTTTCAAAATGACTAAATATGAGGCCACGTTTGTACGGTAAGTAAAATTTTGTATATTTACAAGTGAATATTGAAATATTTTGGTTGAATTTATATTTATGAAGAGTAGCTTGTTAGTTATATGCGTGAACGTTTCATTATTGTGTTTAGTTTTGTTCTTGTGATACCTTAAAGTTTCGTGAATTATATATAGGACGGCTTCAAAAACCACTTTTTTCAATTGAAAAAACTATTAACCTATAATAGCACTGTTTTTTATTTCTCATTTGCTTCCAAAATAATATAAAAGTACTTTTAAAAAGATCACGTTCAAGCAATGGACATATCTGGGTTAATTAAAATCATCATTTAGCTAAAGGAAAAACAAAAACTACTACGAAACACTAAATTATATTAATTGTATTAAATAAACTGATAACTTAATCGATAGCAATTTTCTTGATTTGATAAAATTTTATTAATATGATAAAATTTACTCAATGACAAGAACAGACGCTTATCTGTTCGTAATTTTACCACTTACTTTTGCGCGTTACAAAAAAACTTTGGCAGGGAGAAAATAATTTAAATATAATAAAATATGTATTAAATAAAGTTTAAAAATTATGTTATAGCTGAGTTGCACTTGGATTTACAAAAAAAAAGGCAATATAACTACTGGAATATTTTCAGGGTAATGTTAATGTTAATATTGTGTGGTGGAGATGCGTACTGCGACCTAAATGAGATCTATTGTACCTCCTTCTCAAAGCTCCGCTGGGTTTGCGAATTATGGATTAAAGAATTTCATCCAGCCCTATTTCTCTAATGAATTTGAGAATATTCTTAGGTTCAAGGGATGAAACCTGCTTTAGACTCAGCTCATAGTTCCCCAGTGCTAGTTTACGTCTGCGAGCCACGGCGTCGCAGTTTGCGAGTAGTTGTATTGGAGTCTCCTCTGCTTCTTCACAGAAACGGCAGTTACTATCGGTCTCTATGCCCAATTTTATCAGGTGGTATTTGAGTTTACAGTGTCCTGTAAGGAACCCCGTTAGAATCCTGAGATTCGGTTTGCCTAAGCTTATGCACAATTTTGCTCTTCGAGTGTTAAAATATCTGAGGAGCAATTTGGATTCTCTAAGCTTTGGGAGGCTTTTCCAAAGGTTTGAACGTTTATGCCTCTCCTCCCTTCTTAGTTCTTCTTTTATAGAATGTGTGCCCAATCCGCAGAATGGTTCTGGTCCTATAAATTTTGTGGCTGCACCCTGTCGCGCTAGACCATCGGCTTCTTCGTTACCCTGTATTCCTTTGTGTCCTGGGACCCAAAGTATAGTAACAGTGTTATTCTTGCCTAGTTCGTTGAGTTAGGCATTCCCATGTTATTCTCGATGATATCTCACAGGAAACTAATGCTTTGATTGCTGCTTGGCTGTCTGACATCACAACTATATCCTGACCTTTGTATTTACGATTCAGATTGAATTGTGCACACAGCAGTATTGCTAGGATTTCAGCTTGGAAGATGCTGGGTGTTGTCCCCATAGGTTCAAAGTGCTTGATTCTTGGCCCGTACACCCCTGCGCCTATACCTTCCAATGTCTTGGAGCCATCCGTATACCATGATATACTGTGTGGTTTATTGACTTTTGATATCTCACTCTTCCTTGGTACTAAGCTTAATATCGAAGTGTTTCTCGAAGTTGAAACTTTTTACTATATCGTCTCTTGGTAGATCGATGTATGGAGTGTGCTTTGCAATATCCTCCTTCTCTCTACTGCTGATAGTTTTACCTAAATCTGTCCCCTCTTTTGCAATGCCCAACAGAGTTCGCTTGGCTACTCCCTCTATGACAAGGTGTAAGGGTGTTAGGTCCAGAATTACTTCAAGTGCTGCTGTAGGGCAGGTCCTCATGGCCCCTGTCATGCATACACAGGCCAGTCTCTGCACCTTTGTCAGCATATTCCTCATTGTGGTTAGTTTGGTTCTCTCCACCCATGCTATTGCACCATAGATGAGGATGGGTCTCACCATCATAGTAAACATCCAGCGGAGAATTGTTGGGTTACAACCCCAGCTTTTCCCCGCAAGGCTCCTACATACCATGAGTGCGCGCGTTGCTTTATTTATAGTTACCTCTGCATGTCTTCTCCAGAGAAGCTTTGAATCTAGTGTAAGACCTAGGTACTTTATTTCTCCTTTGAAGGGAATTTCCGTGCCATCCATTCTCATTATTCGGAGGTTTGGCAGGCTTCTTTTGTTAGTAAAAGGTACTATGGTGGTTTTCGCTGGGTTGATAGTTAATCCCACTGTGTTGCACCATTCCTTTGTTACTGACAGTCCTCTCTGTATCAGGTTACAGAGTGTATCCTCGAACTTCCCTCTCGCTATTAAGGCGATGTCGTCTGCATAACCCTGACATTTTATGCCATTCTCGGTTAGCATCGATAATAATTCGTCTACAACAAGACTTCACAGCAGTGGAGAGAGGACTCCGCCTTGTGGGCAGCCTGTTATTTTCAGGGTAAGTTGGAAGAAAATTTTGATTATAAAAATAAGAACTAACATTTTATTTATTTAGAGAGTGAAATGGACAGAAGTGACTTAAAAATCATTACTCCGCAGCAACTGGAGAGGTTTTTAAAATAATCGAGTATAGTACCACTGGGTATATAAATTCTCTTCGATCGTCTTAAAATGTGTCAGAAACTCAGTGTGAGTATTTTTAAACATTATTATTTCGGTTTCTCCCAACGAGATAAAAGTACTTTCTAGACTATAAAATTGTGAAAATACCTCTAAAATATCCTTTTTAATTTTAGATGTTTATTTCTTCAAAGATCCCGGCAAAGCTTCAAAAGGAAAACTGTACTCGAAGTAAAGTCTTTTAATACTTTACGATCTTCAAGGAGCAGTGCTCTCTTAGAAAAAGAGCATACGTTGACTCGGATACAGGAACTTATGGAAATTTTTGGCGTGAGGGCTCTATCTTTCTTAGTAAATAAATTCCATATATTCAGAAATTAAATTTTTCAAATTTTGTATCTATATAGATCCAGAAGATGTCATAAAAGAACATTTAGAGGCAATTAAAATGGATAACTGAAACCGAAAAACACTATTCAGCCACTTCAAAGCATCGCCTTTTAAATATTTCGGAGCCATCGTTCACCGAAGAAAATTTTTAACAATTGGAGACACTAAAAAAGCGTTCTTGGATTTAAATTTAAATAATTTTAAATTTTAATATACTGATTATGATATTGATTATGATTTCAATATTCTGCATTCAAATTCAAAAAGATTTATGCAAACCTTTCTAAATCACTTCACTGAACTTTTTAAAATTATTGAACACAGAATAAAGGATCACAGCAGTCTGTCTGTGATGAGGGAGTGAAAGTGGATTGAAAATCCATCAGAAAGTACGTTTAACGATTTATAATTACTACTTTGTTTCTACTTATAAATATATTAAAGAATAAATGAACTAATATGAAAAGTTACAGTACTTAGCCCTCTTTACTAAAATTTGTAAAATGTGGTGTAGGGTATTTCATGGTCAGTTAATCCCGACTGTAGCTTACTTAAAAGTTTTAAAATCAATGTTTGTAAAGAAACAAAAGTTTGAAAAGTAAAAGTAGTAGTAGTGAAAATATTAAAATGATATGAAGTTGAAATATTTGATATATATTCGATTTCTGGTTTCTATTAACATTTTGCTATGTTTTTGATTTCAGATTTGCGATATGAATCAATTTCGTACTTGCTGCATGCGGTTCTGATACCCACTTCAAAAGTAGTTAAAATCGAAAATGGGAAGAAAATTTATATTAAGTATATATCCACTTAAACTAACATTGAAATTCGTTCAAAAATTTGTTATGCATTAAAGTGCTTCTACACTATATGTTTCATACATATGACACGTCAATAATTAGAAATAGTTTTTAGCTACAGATAGTGTGGAACATATGAAAATGTCGTTTTGAAATGTCGTATGTATTTGCGTCTGTAAATTTTTGAATTAGAACAGTCTCTAATTTCGTATGTTTTTCCATCTGTACAAAATGTCAGTTTGATAAATTTTTTATGTGAAAATAGAAGAAAAATCAAATTTTAAGATATTTATTCAATAAATTGATTTTTAATGAATTTATTCTTACTTTAAATGGCCAAAGGTGGACGCTTTAGAGCTTTACGGCTTACAAAAATTTCAAAAAATTGCTTTATCAATTTGACAAAAAATTGTATTAATTTGACAAAAATTTCATCAATTGAACAAATTTTTTAGGCTATGGGAATGATAGTGGCTACTTTCCAGATTGTGGGATAACTTGCGGTAGTGGAACAGTAATTTTTTATATGCGCAATAGGGCTGAGAACATGTGGCAGAATAAGTTTGAGTAATCGAATAGATAAACCGTCTTCCCCAGTGGCATTAAATATAATTTTTTTATGCAGTGCGCTACGTCTAACTCACTAACTGCATTACAATAGAATTCATGCGAGTGAGCCGTGTGACTGCCGTCAAAATTGCATACACCAATACCTTTCAGATTATGCCATAGCTGTTTTGAAGGAAAAGAAGGACTTAATTTGGAAATAAAGTAATGCGAGTACACAAAGGGACATGAGTATTAAAAAGATTACATAGTTTGATATTAAAGAAGAAGAAGAAAAATTAAGAAAGCTATGGTAAAAGCTATAGGTAAAATGAGGGGGCTTACCCCGAATATTCACGTTGGATTTACACAGTGAGGCCAATCTTGTTATACGGTGTATGTGTGTGGTTGACAGCACTAAGAATATAGTCTAATTGCAAATTGTTAGGGAAAGTACAAAGAACTGCGGCCGTATGCATCAGCGTAGCGCTTAGGTACACTTCATCGGAAGCGCTAAATGCGGTTCTTTGCTTAATACCCATTGATATTCTGCGAAAAAGGATGGCGCAGGAAACAGACATCCGCCTGAGAGCAACCTCGCAGTGGAATAACACTCATACAGGTCATTCCTTCATTATCGATCTTGTAGGAGCAGTTCCCAGCAACATTGATTACACTATTGCCCCTCCCCAAGGGCGTCCGCAGGATTTGTTCTAGGGGGGACAAAGGCATAATTGAATCAAGAATGAACATAAACAAAATATGACCAATATAATGATATTTACTACGATTATTGGTACTAATTTTGTGAATATGATATGCACACTACACCGGTTGATACACGCTTGTACACATTAGAATATCTAATATAATTTTAAAGATGATGTAAAAATCTTTCTCGTATCATGTACGAAATATTTAAAAATTTTATTTCATTTTTTTGTCATGCAATACATTTCAAGATTTTTTTGCTAATTCAAATATTATTAATAGTTTTATAAATTATATAATGTAAGGCCTATATCCTTAAATGAAATCGCATTTCGCACTATCGAGCCCCAAGATTTGAACTTTTAAAATTAGAATACAAAAATTTCCTAATATTAAACAATATTTTTTTTTGCTGAAAAACTGAAAAAAAACTAAATTTTTAGTCCATTTTGTAACTTTGGAAGCCTTTAACTCCTTAACCAATTTCGAGTGGACTAAAATTTTCAAATTTGGATTTAGAAGGTCAAAAGCCATATCATTCGCAAAAATTAAAAATTTGAGTTGTCGCTATTCTTAAAATGTTCCCCGCATGCTAAGGGAGATATTTTTCACCGGATCTGACACCGTACCGACACCGTACTGACACCGTACTGACACCAATTTTCTACTTTTTCCATCATTAATCAGTTCAAGCAGGTTGCAAGTTCCTACAATCAAGTAAGAAAATATATCTTTTATCTAAATGATTTAAAAAATAGATTTTTTAAATTCAAAACGTATTAATACATAAATAAAGAGGTACATATATATTAGATGTGTTTTGGGTTTCATAAATTTTTTTAACATATTCCAGAACCTCCTGCAAGGCTTGATTCTGAATCCTGGTTTTATATAATCACGTGACGCGAAAAAAGTACAGAAATTCTCAAACTGTGTGGGCACCGCTAAATAACGTTAATTTTAAGAAGTATAAAATGATTGTTTGAAAGCGAGTCTCCTATTTATGTTTATGTCAAAAAAAAACTTTGATTATAACATATAAGAACCGCGGTTCAAACCCCAGCTGAACAGAAGGTTTTTTTCGTAACTAGGTATTAGGATCATTCGTAAAATTTATTCGTACAGAAACAAATGTATATTGTAAACGCATAAAATATTCGAAATAAGAATAAAATTCGTTGAGAAAATTTTTCAATATAAGTGTACGTATTGAAAAGTGTTTGTGAAACAAAGATAAATGAAATGGTATCGTAACTTATTAGGCCGTGTTCATATTACTCTTTTTTGACGCGATTGCTCTCAATTTTTTTTTCGCAAACGCGGCTGAGAAATACTAATTATTAAATAAATAAATGTATTTAATAACATACAAAATTTAGTATTTTTTAGCAGCGTTTGCGAAAAAATCGTGAGAGCAATCGCGACAAAAACGCGTAATTTGCAACAACATACTTTCTAAAAATTAATTGTTTAGCTCAGCTTTATTTGTAAATTAACCTAAAAAAAGTATTTTCGTGTTCTTTTTAAAATATATTAAATACATAATGATCATATCGTCATATGAAATCAAAAAAGCCATAAGTTACAAAAAATTCAAAATCGATTATTCGATTGGTTATGATGCATATTATCAAAATACATGTTTCGCAAAATTTTACACTTCTACAACTAAAATCGACGTTTTTATTAACAAAGTTCTCAAAGCCCTTAGCTTAAGCGCAACAAGTTTTTTGATTTTCTGTTAAAATTTTTTAATATAAACTTACGGCTTTTTTTGATTTATTATGAAGATAAATAAAAAATGTTTATTGAAAATGCCGTCCCCCTGCCCCCCCCCTTCGTACGCCCATGCCACTCCCTCATTCAAGAACGGTTTTCACACAGTTATCCCAACGAGAGTAGAATGGAATGGGTTACTGCCGCTGAACCAAGTTGGCGCGCATATTTTTACTGACGGCTCAAAACTTGACAGCAAAGTTGGGGGAGGCGCCTTTTCAACGGATCTGGACATCATAACCTCATTTAGACTGCCAGATCATTGCAGTGTCTTCCAGGCTGAAATAATGTCTATTTATAGAGCTTATGTCTATTTATAGAGCTAAATGTCGCTCGTCTCTTAATGAGATGGCTGATAAGTTTGACATTCATCTGGTCTGGGTACCAGGGCATAGGGACATTCTTAGAAATTTTAGAGCGGATGAGCACACTAGGGAAGGAACAGCGGCAACGCTGCTGCTGGACATGGAAACATTAGGCATGCCACTTGCGTCTTGTAAGCTGGCTCTAAGGCAACATGCCACAGAATTGACTAATTTCAAGTGGAAGTAAGCACAACCTCTAATACAGCTAGACAGATGTGGCCTAGTTTTACTGAAAAATTAACTATTAAGCTCACTCAAATGGCGAGGAAAGATCTCTCCATTCTGAAAGGCGTTATAACATGACACTGTGTTATAGGTAGGCAAGCCCTTAGAATGGGGGTTCCTGAGAATGACTTCAGGAGTTGCAACAATAAGGAAGAGGAGGAGTCGGTATCGCATCTCCTCTGATCATGCCCCGCTTTAGCTCGCAGAAGACAGAATCTAGAAAGCCTCTTTTTTGATGATCTCAGGGATCTTGAGTAGGTAGACGTTAAGCGTCTACTGATTTTTATTATTAGTTCAGGGTGGTTTCACGACAGTACTTAGGAGAGGAGGACTAGATTCCCTGTGGCATCACAACGGACCAATATCTGGTCCATGTGGGCCGGTCTTTGACCGTCTGCCACTTTAGCCTAACCTAACCTTACCTTGATATTAAGGAAAGCTAACTTTTCATCAACCAAATGAAGGTACCAACAATCCGTTCAGTTAATAATCGACAAAGAATTTGACAATGAGACATAATCCATAGCTCTTAAATTGCGGTATGAGAAAAAGTTTCAAAATTAGTAATAGAGATGTTAATGTCCATTGTGCAGAAAATTAAATCATGATCCGATAAAAAAGAGATATGATCAAAGAGCAAAACAAGCGAAGCATCAGAAATAGCAAAAATATCTAACAAGCTAAGGCAAGCATTGGTTGCAAACCTTGTTGGCATAGTTGAGTTAACAACATGAAGTCGTACTTCAGTTAATCTGTCAAGAAAATTCCGAGTAATACTATCATTATTAAGAAGATTTATGTTGAAATCACCACATACACAAAATGTTGCAAATATATAGAAAAGTTAGAGATAGAGGTGAAAAGTTGTTCCAAGCTGCAATTGCGGTTCGCGTTATAAATACATGACAGAAAATCTTTAGTTACGCTATCGAATATTTCAATGTTCAAAAATTCAACCTCAGATCCAATTGATTTAATTAGAAATCTTACATTAAGATTATCTTTGCAATATCTCGGAACCCCTCCACCTCGTTTACTTGCTCTATCATTTCGGTACAGTTTGTAATTTGGTAAGTAGAAATAAAAGTCATTAACGTCTTCATTAAACAAGGTTTCCGAAATGCACACGACATCCACAGAAGAATTCTCAAAAACGTATTTTATACAATCCATCTTAAAATCATTAAAGCTTCTTGCATTAAAATGAACGATTTTGAGACCAGCGTGCTGTTTACTCAAAACTTCGCTAACAATTTTATGATTTTCGTAAGCGTTATGATCTGAGTTATTCACACCAATCATAAACAACAAGAATTTTGTGATAAGGATTGGAAGCAACTAAAGTTAAGAGAAATTAAAAGTAAGAATACATAATAAGGTTATAGAATGTAGATAGATATAAAGAAATTAAATACAATTTAAAACAAAATACCAAAAAAACATAAAATACTAAAATATATACACAAAGTATTAAACATTGTAGACATATAAAGTATTTTTGTTTAAAAAATTAAGGTAATTAATGTTTTGTTAAATCCCGTTTTAATCGCTATGTTGTTGCAAAAATTCCAGTAAACTGCTTTGCAACACAGTGATGTAGTGGGCACTATTCATCTTAGATGCGTAACCTGATTTCCAGCGCCTCTTACCAAAGAGTAGTAAAGAGTTGTCAGTTCTGCACAGTTGCGTTTGTGCAGACATTTGCAATCAGTGAGGATTGAGCGAAAGTGGATGTGAAGGAAAATAAAATTGAAATTTTTCGGCTGACTTTGCTCAGCTCTGCTTAGCTGACGTAGCTTTGTGGTTGCGACGCTTAGCGATGTATGAGCTGTATGAGTGCGAAGAAATAGAAAATAGAATGCGTGTGATGAAGCGAAAAGAAAATAGTTTGCTATTGTTTCTTTTCGCTTTGGTATGACTTTTTTTGTTTCCTATAAGAATCTTGCACTCATATGAATATTTACATTTTTTAGCTAGATTGGATTTGGTAAATTGAATGAATTTACCAATTTCAATCTTTTTAAATGATGAGAACATTTTTATGCCCCCTTTACCTATAAATTTATTTTAATTCTTGCAGGTAAGAAATTTTTTAATTTTAAGCTACATTTTTTACCTATTTCCAGGTACTATGAATTTAGCAAATTTTTTCATTTGAAGCTAAATTTTTACCAATTTCCAGGTACTATGAATTAAGGAATTTTTTTTAATATAAAGCAAAATTTTTTAACTAGATTGAATTTGGTAAACTAAATTAATTTACCAATTTCCAGCTATTTAAATTATGATAATATTTTTATATGACCTTTACCTATTAATTTCTTTTAGTTCTTGCAGGTACAATGTATTTAAGAAATTTTTTAATTTAAAGCTAAATTTTTTTAACTACATTGCATTTGGTAAATTAAATGAATTTACCAATTTCCCTCTTTTCAAATTATTATAAATTGATTTAAATGATTTTTAAGCTACATAGTATATAGTACACATATATGAGATGTATATACTTTCCTTATGTAAAAATATATATACAAATTTCTGTCAATTATTGCAGGTATTTAGAATATTTTTTTCATTTCAAACAAGCTCAGAATGTTTACGAAAGTGTTTAAAATATTAAATATCATCTAAAAGTTTGAAACAGTAAAATTTATGAAAGTATTTTGTTGTGTTTTCAAATCCAAAATATAAAACCAATTGTGTTCGTTTAATAATCCAAAAATGGTATTAATATTTAAAGATATTTTTTCATTTTAATTACCTTCTTTAAACATAATTGTTATGGTGACATAAAGTTCCTTGTTTTTTTTTTATTTTGAGATTTTATTAAAATTTTGTATAAAATCTATTTGCTAAAGGTATTTAAAAAGTTTTTATTTTTAGCAAACAAATTTTTTAATAAATTAATAAAATTAATCAATTAATAAAGGAAGCAATAAATTCATCTTTTTATGAATTATGAATTTATTTATAGATTTTTTAATAAATTAATCAATTAATAAAGAAAGCAACAAATTAATCTTTTATTCATTTTAAAGTAAAATAATGTCTTACATATATATGAATTTATTTTGCAGTTTTGGTTTTGAATTGTTGGTGTTTTAAAACTTGCCTCATTTTATTCTTCTAATTCATTAAAAAATTAAAATATTTTATACTTGCTCTTATTATTTAATATAATACGGTGCTTATTACATAATATAATATCTTAAAACCTAGAAAGAAATCTTATTACATAATGTAATAATTTAAAACTAAATTAAAATCTTATTACATAATGTAATAATTTAAACCTAAATGAAAATCTTATTACAGAATGTAATAACTTAAAACTAAATTGAAAACTTATTACATAATGTAATAAATTATCAACTAAGGCAAACACTTTGAATGGATTTAACTAACCTAAGTAATACAATAAAGTAAATATTTACAACTTAAAACTAGAAGAGTAAAGGTATTAAATGTACTTCCAATATTTACAGTATTTACATATTTACAGATATGTAAATTACATAAAGTAATTTAATAAACGGTTATTACAACCACAAAAATTTATGTACAATATTTACATTGTAAAATTTAATTTTTACAATATTTACAGTAAATATTTACACAAATGTAATTACAATATTTACAGTATATACAAAAAGCTTTTGTTGGTCCGGGAAAAAAAGAAAAGTAAGAATTTGTTGTGTTTGAAAGAAGGAAAGAATTTAATAACCTGAAATAGTAGATAGAAAATGTTGAAAATTATAAGTGAGTCTACCGAGCCCAAAGTTGAAAACGGTCATTTTTATAAAAGAAAAAAGAAGTTTGTTGCCATAAGAAAGATTTCGAAATATTATGATCGAATTAGCCTCGCATGGTACAGCAGCGAATGCAAGTTATATAAGCGGCTAGTATACGGCAAAAAAATCATGGTTATTCAAAACATAGTCATTTTACCAATAACAAAATTTAATACTCAAAACTTTTAAAAATACTGAGTATTAAGAAAAATCTGTACTAATCATGATTTAAGCTGAGTATTATATTTCATTAGTGCACAACTGAGAAAATACACAGCTGACCCCAATATTAAATATTTATTGGGGGTTGGAATTAATTTTAAAGGTTTTTTTTTCGGTTTTTGAGCATTTATTTAGAAACAACGGTACAATGTATATTATTCGAAGTATTGTCCATCGTTAGCTACAACATTTTCCCATCTTTCTGGCAGCATATGGATTCCGCGCCGGAAGAACGATTCGTCTTTTGAGGCAATCCACGAATCGACCCATTTTTTGGTATCCTCGTAAGAAGTGAAGCGCTGCTCAGCCAAGCCATGCGTCATCGATCTGAATAGGTGGTAGTCGGAAGGGGCTATGTCTGGGCTATAAGGCGGGTGGGGTAGCACATCCCAATTCAGCGCCTCCAACGTTTCCTTGACGGTTCTTGCAACATGTGGCCGTGCGTTGTCATGTTGAAAAACTACTTTGTCGTGCCTTTTGGCATATTCCGGCCGTTTAACCTTTAATGCTCGGCTCAATTGCATCAATTGTTGTTGGTAGCGTTCCCCAGTGATGGTTTCGTTAGGTTTTAGCAGCTCATAGTACACGACACCCTTCTGATCCCACCAAATACACAGCATAAGCTTGGCGCCATGAATATTCGGCTTAATAGGCTTAATAATAGGGGCGTTTACCAGACACATTTTTGACATTTTATTAATGTTTCAAAATATACAAAAATATATATTTGTGACAAAATGAAATAGAACTTCTACGTTAACATATCTCTCGTTTTTTTTCAATAACGTCACAATTAAAAAAAAATTATTTTTCAGTACAAGAATTTTAAGTCTTAAGCAGAAATTAAAGGAATTACAATATTTACTATGACATTAAGTATATACAATATTTACAGTAAATATTTACAGAAATGTATTTAAAATATTATACAAAATAATACAAAAAGCGATTAAAAAACGTAATAAGCTTCACAACTTATGGAAAAGGTGTCCGACTGCTTATAATTGGGAAAAATTTAGAACTGCTAGAAATGCGGCAGTTTACCTTATTAGACAGTCCAAAGAAAAATTTTGCCTGTCGAAATTAAATGCTTCACTTCCTTCAAAGGTACTGTGGAGGAACTTGAAAGCTATGGGGATTGGTGAGAAACGTACTGATGAATGTAATATTGACCCAGATATTTTAAATAATTACTTTCTCTCTAACTCTGTACTTACTCCTAGCAACCACATGGATTTCTCTGAATATGCTGTCCATGAAAATTTTCAATTCTCCGCAGTTAGTGTGAATGATGTGAGAAAGTCGATAGTAAAAATTAAGTCAAATGCAATAGGTGAAGACCTTATATCATTAAAATTTTTAAAGCTTATTCTCTTGCAAGTCCTTAGCCCCCTTACACACATTGTAAATCATTGTATTACCACGTCTTCGTTTCCGTCTTCATGGAAAGTTGCTCTTGTTGTGCCGGTAGCAAAAAAATCAACTGCAAATGGGCCTAATGATTATAGGCCTATCAGCATTCTGTCTTGCCTGGCCAAAGTGTGTGAAGCACTTATGGCATATCAAATAGTACATTTTTTTAATGATAGCAATTTATTATCTCCAATGCAATCTGGCTTCAGGGCTTTTCACAGCTGTGCCACTGCCACTGTTAAAATACTTGATGATATAAGAGCTTTTTATGATGAAGGACATATTACCCTTCTTTGCTTGCTAGACTTCTCAAAAGCATTTGATACTATGGATCATTCTTTGTTGTACTCGAAACTAAAGTTTATGTATGGTTTTAGTAGTGGTGCTATACGACTCTTGAATAGCTATTTGTCAAACCGTGTTCAAAGAGTCAAGGTTGGTAATAAATATTCTGAATACAAATTTGTATCTAGTGGTGTTCCCCAGGGTTCAGTTCTATATCTTTCTAATAGAGTTGGTCTTCTAGATGACTTAGTGTACAGACTAAATGAGGATCTAGACTCTATAAATAAATGGGCAATTCGTAATTGTCTTAAGCTCAATCCTCTGAAATCAGTTGTGCTCCCTATAGCGAAAGACAAAGTTTTTCATGAAGATATTCCTGGTTTATTTTTAGGTGCTGATAAGCTTAAATTAACAAGCAGTGCAAAAAGTCTTGGTTTTTATATAAACTCCTCTCTGACATGCTCTGATCATATTAATAGTGTGGTCCGAAAAATTTATTATGTGTTACGCAATCTTAGCGTGACAGCTGAATTCACACCCACTTGCACTAGAAGAAAACTAGTAGTTCAACTTATTGTTCCCATAATCTCCTATTCAGAGCTAGTTTACAGTAAGCTGGATTCTAGCTCGCAACTAAAGCTACAGCTGGCATTCAATCATGCCATTCGATACGTATATGGACTTCGTAAGTTTGACCATATATCTGAATTCAACAAAAGCATCCTTGGTTGTGACCTAGTAAACTATATAAATTTCAGAAACTGCATTTTCTTACACAAGCTGATACATTCGAGAACACCATCCTATTTATATGAAAAGTTACAGTTTAGTCAACTGCAAAGAAGTCGTATGCTTATTATACCTAAATTTAACTATTTGAATTCATCAAGATTATTTTTCGTTAATGCCATAAGATTGTGGAATAGTTTGCCAAGTTGTATTAAATCTATTCCTGAAGTAAGAATGTTTAGACAAGTAATTTTTTCCTATTTTTCAAATTAATATACTTTGTAACCATTTTCTCACCTTTCTCTGGTTTTATTACTTTATATCTTTCTATGTCTCCTATATTTTCCCTCTATCCTTTTTCCTTACGCTTTTTCCCCCCTTGTTTTTCTTTACTTTAAGTTGAATTTTTTTAGCTTAAAGTTTTTATTTTATAAGCATTAAACTTTGTTAGATTTTTAAGTTTAAATTTAAGTTTATTTCGCTTCCTTTTTTACCTTCCAAACTATGATGTATTATAAAAGAACTTGTTTTTATTATACAAATAATGTTAAAATCAAATATACTTTAAATAAAATATACTTTAAATATTTAAATTGTAAAATACATTTACAATATAAGTACAATATTTACATTATAAAAAGAAGTATATACAATATTTACAGTAAATATTTACAGAAATGTATTTACAATATTTAAATTGTAAAATATATGTAAATGTATATAATTTGTTACATTTTGTAATAAGTTTTCAATTTAGTTTTAAGTTATTACATTCTGTAATAAGATTTTCATTTAGGTTTAAATTATTACATTATGTAATAAGATTTTCATTTAGTTTTAAATTATTACATTATGTAATAAGATTTCATTCTAGGTTTTAAGATATTATATTATGTAATAAGCACCGTATTATATTAAATAATAAGAGCAAGTATAAAATATTTTAATTTTTTTTTAATTAGAAGAATAAAATGTGGTAAGTTTTAAAACACCAACAATTCAAAAACAAAACTGCAAAATAAATTCATATATATATAAGACATTATTTTGCTTTAAAATGAATAAAAGAATAAAAGGTAAATTCATTTAATTTACCAAATGCAATGTAGTTAAAAAAATTTAGCTTTAAATTAAAAAATTTCTTAAATACATTGTACCTGCAAGAACTAAAAGAAATTAATAGGTAAAGGTCATATAAAAATATCATCATAATTTAAATAGCTGGAAATTTGTAAATTAATTTAGTTTACCAAATCCAATCTATTGGGGGTTGGAATTAGTTTTAAAGGTTTTCTAAGAGATGGCGTAACTATCAATAGATCGCATCGGGCACACCTGTGACTATATTCATTTCAAAGCACATTGTCTAAGCTTCATTTTTCAGTATGTGTCATTCCACTGAAGTGTAAACAACATATATTTTTTCTCTGTGAACATGTCGACTTTCGTTCCAACAAAACGCAATTTGCGGGAAGGTTTACTTTTGTGCTTCCATTTGAAGAAAAAAGCGGTTGAAGCACAACGCACGCTTACTGAGGCTTACGGGGACTATGCTCCATCGATTTCTACTTGTGAGGACTGGTTCCGTCGGTATAAAAGTGGTGATTTTGATACGGAAGACAAAGAGCGTCCGGGCCAACCGAAAAAGTTTTAAGATGAGGAATTGGAGGCTTTGCTCGATGAAGACCCGTGTCAAACCCTTCAAGAATTGTCAGAATCATTGGGAGTCGACTTATCAACGGTCGGCAAACGCTTGAAGGCCATGGGAATGATTCAAAAGCAAGGAAATTGGGTGCCGTACCAGTTGAAGCCGAGAGACGTTGAACGGCGATTTTGCATGTGCGAACAACTGCTTCAACGGCATAAAAGGAAGAGTTTTTTGCATCGTATTGTCACTGGCGATGAAAAGTGGATCCATTACGATAATCCTAAGCGAAAAAAATCGTGGGGACCACCCGGCCATGCATCAACATCGAGGACCAAGCCGAATATTCATGGCGCCAAGCTTATGATGTGTATTTGGTGGGATCAGAAGGGTGTCGTGTACTATGAGCTGCTAAAACCTAACGAAACCATCACTGGGGAACGCTACCAACAACAATTGATGCAATTGAGCCGAGCATTAAAGGTTAAACAGCCGGAATATGCCAAAAGACACGACAAAGTGGTTTTTCAACATGACAACGCACGGCCACATGTTGCAAGAACCGTCAAGGAAACGTTGGAGGCGCTGAATTGGGATGTGCTACCCCACCCGCCTTATAGCCCAGACATAGCCCCTTCCGACTACCACCTATTCAGATCGATGACGCATGGCTTGGCTGAGCAGCGCTTCACTTCTTACGAGGATACCAAGAAATGGGTCGATTCGTGGATTGCCTCAAAAGACGAATCGTTCTTCCGGCGCGGAATCCATATGCTGCCAGAACGATGGGAAAATGTTGTAGCTAACGATGGACAATACTTTGAATAATATACATTGTACCGTTGTTTCTAAATAAATGCTCAAAAACCGAAAAAAACCTTTAAAATTAATTCCAACCCCCAATAGTTAAAAAATTTTCAAAGTTAATTTTCAAGTTAAAAAATTAAAACCTTAATTCATAGTACCTGGAAATTGGTAAAAATTTAGCTTCAAATGAAAAAATTTGCTAAATTCATAGTACCTGGAAATAGGTAAAAAATGTAGCTTAAAATTAAAAAATTTCTTACCTGCAAGAATTAAAATAAATTTATAGGTAAAGGGGGCATAAAAATGTTCTCATCATTTAAAAAGATTGAAATTGGTAAATTCATTCAATTTACCAAATCCAATCTAGCTAAAAAATGTAAATATTCATATGAGTGCAAGATTCTTATAGGAAACAAAAAAAGTCATACCAAAGCGAAAAGAAACAATAGCAAACTATTTTCTTTTCGCTTCATCACACGCTTTCTATTTTCTATTTCTTCGCACTCATACAGCTCATACATCGCTAAGCGTCGCAACCACAAAGCTACGTCAGCTAAGCAGAGCTGAGCAAAGTCAGCCGAAAAATTTCAATTTTATTTTCCTTCACATCCACTTTCGCTCAATCCTCACTGATTGCAAATGTCTGCACAAACGCAACTGTGCAGAACTGACAACTCTTTACTACTCTTTGATAACACTTTTAGCTGTTATCATAAAAAAATTTTGCTTTACCCGAAACACCCGATTGTTGCCATATGGCAACGCAAACACAAACACTTAAAATGTGCTTATTTTAGTTTAAACCATTTTATATTTGCGTTTACAGGTCATTCCCCAAATTTAAAAAAAAATTACTCAGGGTGATTCGGGTTAATACAAACCTCTTTTTTATTAAAAAAACTGCGACTGGGTTATAATTATGAAACGATAATTGCACCAGCTTAACAAAACAAATCAAACGTTTTGTTGAAATATAACGTTATTTCGAAAAGCATGACAAAACAAGGCTGCCATCGTAAACTATGAACTAGCCTCACAGAACCTGGATTTTTCAAAAATAAAATTATTAAAATGCAAATATTTTTAAGAAAGGAACAAGCTATCTTATTGAAACTTTGCATATTTATTTTTATGTAAAAATAGTATAAAAAAAATTATAGCAGTGAGGGGACTGCCGACCGAAGCGAAAACATATATGTAAAATATTAGCATTCCCTGGAAGACTTTGTCCTGCCACGGACCGCCTTACTGCTATATAAGAATTTTCATGCTAATCGGAAAAAATTTTATATTTTCACCCCCTCAACCTTTGATTATTTCATTCAAAATATTTTTTATTCAGATAGCATTTTTATTTTATAATTACACCAAACTATATTATTACATTTAAATTGAATATTGTTGATATAAAAATTAAATACTGGGAGCACTATTGAATGAAAAATAATCCTCGAAAAGGATATTTAATTTTTGTTCATTGTATATGTAGACCTGTAGCTAAAATAAAATAAATTTACATATTTTTATAAATGATATTTTATTTGATGGGTCTTGAAGTTTCTTTTAATGCCTGTATTTGAGATCTTGCTACAAGGAAAACAGAAAACATAGTAAGTAAAGTGCAGTTTATTTTCTGCCCCCGATACGGTTCATCCGTACATCCAGTTCATAATTAATGCACATTATTTTCATCTTTTATCACTTCATTATATTTTAAATTATGGGTTTTAATATAAAAGACAAAGTAAAACATAAACAAAAATATAAATAAAACTTATTGAAATAATTAATATACACTTAAAATACATAATAATTTACACATACATAAAATTTGTATTTACATACATTTCAATGAACTTCATTTACATTATTTTCACTGTTTGCGTCATTAATCATTGCATTATATTTTTAAAAAGATAAAGCTACTATAGGCTTATGGTAGCTGAAATAAAAAACAATCAATTTTGGACGATGCAGTCCCACTCATGATAAAATTATTATTAGGTAGCCTTGACAACTACTTATTTTCTCACGAGCTGCAATTTCAAACAAAAGAAAACAATATAAAGTGTGTGTGTCACACACATTGGCAGCTTTCAGCGGAGTCAATAGGTGGCAACTGTTTTTTTTTTAAATTGGAGTGAGAAACCTTTGCAATTAAATGATCCATTCACAGCAGATGACTCCTTTGAATGCGGCCAATGTGTGTGACACACGTTCGCTATTTTATTTTCTTTTGCTTGACATTCGATGGTCGAAACACGAAATGTCACTCCTACCTATTACTTATTATACTGTGGTCCCAGTCAGAGAATATGCTGGCGACATTTATAAAACTACAAATGTTTTTATGTTGGTCATGAAACTCAAATACACGCTCTTGAATCTTGGCTACCAGTCGCTCAGCAAATGCAGCAAGCGGCAAAATTAAACAAGGTAGTGTTAGGGCGGAGAGCCGGTGACCGAAACTGTCAAAACGAAGTTGACATTTCATACAAAATCTGCAAGCAATGAGAATTCAATGTGAAAGCAAGAATTTGCAAATATATCAAAATGGATCAAAATGGAGTTTGACAGTAATGGTCACTTAGAAAGAGAACACATTCAGCCCTAACACTACCTTGTCTAATTCTACTATGGCAGCAAGCAACCATCAATAAGTTTATCTGCTGATAAATCGTTCCTTCATAAAGAAATCATGAAGGATATTTACTGTTTTTCTGTCAATGTATATGTAGATCTGGAGCTGAACTAACCCAACGGGGAAAAAAGCACTCCGAAAGGCCTTTTTGAGTGCTTGCAAGTCAGCTGAAAGCGCTGACTCCATGTATGACACACCATTGTATTTTTGACATTGCATGTCATTGGAAAAGAGCACTTTAATTTAGCTGACTATGAATTGCTTCAAAAGGCCTCCCGTGCAAGGCTTTGGGTCAGCAGTTCATCGAATTCTTTTTGATTTTGCCTACCTCAAAAAGAGACTTGCTGAGAGGGAGAGAGCGAGAAAGAGCAATATTTTATTTCATCAAAATAAGGGTTAGAATTTGCAATCGTCGATACTGCTTCAAAAAGCCTCCATTGAAAAGCTTTGGGTCAGCAGTTCGTTTTTATTTTTAATACATTACCGACAAATCTACATTTTGACTGAAACAATAACTACAGCAATGGTTTCAATTGAATTTTGCGATACCTCACACGCGCAATTGTAACAACTGATTATTTGCATGCGTTTTTTTTTTCTTTGTTCGGTTTTTTTTTATTCGTTTTTTCTTTTGTTCGTTTTTTCTTGTGTCCGTTACTGAGCGCTCTCAATATACTGTTCATTTGCACAACAAGAAAAATAAGTGCTGACGTTTTGTTCCTGTAGGAAGCTGCTGACATATCAGCTGCTGGCAAATATTAAAAATTTTTAATTTATTTTATTTTAGCCTACAGCTAGCTCTACATATGTATATATTGAAATAAACAGTAACATTCAATAGATGTATTCCCGTGGTCGCTGATCTAGAGCGCTGATCTATTTTATTCACAAAATAAAAACAAAAATTAAAACCAGCTCGATTTCTAGCTCTATTTCTGATCTTAAAATGCTGCCAAGTTTCCAGCATTTTTTATCAAAACGAATATAGTTGGCAAATCTAAATAACAATTCATTTACCTATTTTGACGTTTCACCGCTCAATGGGAGTTTTGGTATTGTTGTTTTCTTTTGTTATTGTTCTTAAAACAGCTGTTTCAAGACTGTGATGACAAATTGATATAAAGTTGAACTAACGTTGTTTTACTGAGATTTGATCTGTTCTAGTGCCATGGGAATGCAGCTAATGTTTCACAGCGGAGCAAAGGGAGGGGAAAGAACGATGCGTGAGCAGAGGAACTTATTGATGGTTGCTTGCTTATGTTTTCTAAGTTTCCTATCTTGTAATCTTTGCTGTCTGTATTGATGACGAGAGTTACTCGGAAAAAGGCAATGACGCAAACCAAAGATTTACCCTAATATCAAAAATATAATAGCATCAAAAAATCACGGCGGGCGTGATTTTGGCTCACTGGAATGTCTGAAAAAAAAATAAAAACGGGGTTTTAATCAGCATCAAAGCCGCTATAGATTGAACTAAAACTATTTTTTTTTTGCAAAAATGGACAAAATGGCGTCTTTTTTCGAAATCAGCCGATTTTTTGAATCAAAAAATACCTTGAACACCAAAACTACTTTACCGATATTTCTATCTGTAGTTCAATCTATATACTTGTAAGTGTAAAACATATTAAATTTTCAGAACTATCAATGTAATAGTTTTTTTTTATCACGCCCGCTAACTCAAAAAATGTGATTTCTAGAAAAAGTGCTTTAAAGTTTTTAACACCGATTAAACGGCCTTGACGCTCTGCGTTTAAAACCTTCGCCATTTAACATAGAAATGAATTTCTAATTTTATATCGTTCAAAATGGATTCTTTGAGGTCTTTTGAAGAAAAATCAATCATAAAACAAAATTTGATTTGTCCTGTCTCCTTAATAGGAAAATAATTTCTTCATTTTTTTAAATGAAACCGTCAAAGTGTATTGGGTGGGTTATGAATATGTAATGCAACTAATGAATGAGAGGCTATTAAATGCACTGGCATTATCAAATATTGAAGCAGATCTAGTATAAAAACTAAGTTATGAAGACGCAGTAAATGATTTCTCACGAGCACATAATGAAATTCTTTATTTTTATTATTTTGTATAAAGAAAAATAATCTGAAGATCATTTTACAACTTTTTCTTAAAGGTGAGAGGACTTTTTAAGCGAAGCTCTGTTTTGTTGACTTTCTTGGAAGAAAATCGTAAAAACTGACAGATAAAAACGATAAATTTTCAATATTTGATTGCATGCAAACAGTAAAATTGAATTTCATGATATATATCTCAACTGTAGACGCCTCATATCATAAAATTTATCTCTTGAAATATTTCTTAAGATATATTTCATGCGTTGAGCTGTCACTTTTCAGTAAAATTTGTACAATAAGTATGTGAATTTTTAAGAACTTTTCAAGCAAAAAATATTGCAAAAGCATTAAAAGAGTGAAAAAACATAACATGGAACGGCGAATGGAAGAAATTATTAAATTAATAAACTTTTACAAACAATTCCAACATGAAATTTTATGAGATGAAGTGCCCACCTAAATATTATAGCATGATATCTGGATATCATGAAATTCAAATTGACAGCTAGCATGCAAACAAATATTGTAAGTGGAGACAGTGTGTTATGATCGAGAGGGGGGATTAGTACAATTCTGAATACGGTCAGGAATTTATTTTAATATATTATTGTTACTGACAAAACAATTTTGGTTTCACTATAATATAATCAAAGTTGCATATACAGAGCAGGGCCGTAGCCAGGATTTACCATGGTGGGTTTTGACAAACATTTTTTTTATTCAAACGGAAAAAATTGCCATTTGTACCCTTCTAAAAATTTACCTTGGTTTTTTTATAACAATTCCCAAAATATTTTAGCTTTAATAATAGCTGCTAGTGAGCTAAGACATTTTGCAAAAACCTCAAAAATCACATTTTTTTAAAAAAATATATTAGGGCTATTCCCAGTTACGGACAAATAGCTTTGCAAATGTATGCCCTACCAAATATTTGCCATCAACAGTGAGCACACTTTTTAGAACACTGTTGCAAACAAAACTCAGAGCTGTTTTGGAGGAAAAAAAAAACAGCACGAACAGTATTTGTGGTGTTTTTCATTATTATTTATCAAAGTGTATTATTTATCAAAGCGAGTTCCATATCAGAGTCTGTTAATTTTGTTTTATTAGCGGCGTTTGGTTAAAATGTGACAGCTGATTGATCGGCAAATAAGTTTTGCCCATGCTCGACTGTATGCAATGCGAAGTTAGTGTTGCAAATTTGACACAGTCGGGCAAATGCAAATCTGTACATTTTGTTGTTGTGTTGAAAATATTTGCCATCATATTTTGCAATTGCCACTATGCCACGCTATTTGCCCGTAATCGGGAATAGCCCTATTGACTGGTAGAATAGTTGTAAAAAACTGTCAGATATTAAAGGCCGGAAAAGGCTCTTCAAATCTGCATCAAGAAATTTTAAAGTTTTGCAATAGCATTAAAGATCATGCTGTTTTTTTTGCTGCATTTTTTAATTTTTTAAAATTTATTTTCACTAAAATTGAAATAACTTCAAGATATCGTTGGAAAGGTTTTGAGTGCTTGCATAGATGGCCAGAATATCTAAAATTTATACATATTGAACTTTAAAAGAACTTTGTTACAAATAAAATACCGAATGAATGAATGCTTTCAAACTATCGAATATTCCGAATATTTTTATTCGATACTTCCCATCACTAATCAATGATAAAACATAGAGACTCACCATAACAGAATTTCGCTTGAAGTCCATAAAGTTTTTAACCTCAGCTGCTAATTCGCGTAGAAGAATTATGCCATCCTTTCGTTTTACTTCGATGTCATTGTCTTTGAATCTCTGTAGATAGCAGAAAATGTTTTTTATTTTATTTGATTTTTAAAGAATAAAAAATAAATTAATTCAGAAACAAAACAATTTTTTGCCTTAAAATCTCCTGCATATATGTATGAAAACCTTACTTATGACAAATACTCTGTTTTTTTGAGTACAATAGTTTTTTTTTTCGTTAAATACCTTAAATCAGTTACAGTGAGGGAATTTAGTTTAAAATTTACTTATAAACTTTAAATACACCTCAAACCTTACTTCAGCAACAATAAAAAAATCTGTACTTATGGCAACGCTAATGGCTTTCAGAGCCCAAACAGAACCCATTTCCGTCGTAGTTGGCGAGTTCGACGTGAAACAGAATACATGAAAGTCCCGTGATATGATTTGGTAGGATTTCGCATTTTTTATGGGATTTTTAAACCATAAAATGGCGAGTGAGCGTTTGAGTTTTTTGGTAGGATTTTTTACTGTGTCAAAATTTTGAAGGATTAAAAATCATTGTAATTGATTAAAAAAATTCTCAATAAACTTGAATTAAATTGATTTGATTCCAGATTTTTGCCCCATTTTGAATTCAAGCTTCATTTAACTTTATTGATATGGATAAATAATATACATTTTATATAAGTGTGCTAAGGTGCCTTACAAAAACAATTTCCAATTGTACCCGCCTAAAAATGAACCATGGCCTATTTTATGATATTTCCAAAATATTTGCAATTTTACGATAATCAGTGAATAAAGACTTTTTGAAAAAACCATAAAAAACATGTTTTTTGTAAATATATTGGCTGGTGTAATAGTTGTAAAAAATGAAATGTCAGAAAAAAGGACGTAAAATGATCATCATATATTCACATATTTTTTTATTTAATTTCCATACAAAACCTTTGAAAATTTAAATAACATCATTGTATTTATTATATTTTTAAATTCTTGCAATATTTTTCAGTATGTGTTTATTTTATAATTAATATTTTAGCTTTAAAATTTACAAATTTAAGCAATTCCTTTCCAACGATATTTTGAAAGTCAAAATCGCATCAGAAATAAAGAAGTTAATTGAATTGTAATAATAATAACTTGTAAAAAAGTCCAAAAAAAATTACGAAAAACAGCAGTATCTTTAATCCGATTACAAATATTTTATGTTGTTTGATGCAGATTAGAAGAGCTTTTTCCGGCCTTTAATTTCTGATAGTTTATTATTTTTACAACCATTACATATATTTAATTAATATATTTAATTTATATTAATATATTAATATATTTAAGAAAAACATAATTTTTGTAGGTTTTTCAAAACAATTTTAACTCACTGAAGGCTTTCGTTACATCCAAAATATATGGATATCACTATGAAATAGATCAAGGTTAATTTTTAGAGGGGTATATATAGCTTTTTTCTCCATATACAAGTCGAGGCACCTCAATATATACGTTGTGGTGCTTGTGCCATACAACGCAATAACCATGCATATAATGAATCAAAAATTAATTGTTTTGCTTATTTGGACATTAAAATTGGATGGAGTATTTGCGGGATTTCAAAATATTTTAGAAGAGATAAAGTGAGCAAAAAAGAGATTTGTACACATGGATTTGGGATTTTTAGCAAAATGAAAATCATATCACTGGTCCCGCTTTTCACTCGGCAATAATTGCCTTCACCGCAAGCAGTTTGTCGATTATTCGCCCACATGAGGGGGGTTGGTGAAAGTCCCCTTTCCAAACTAGGAGTAACAAACTGCTTGCGGCGAAAGCAATTATTGCTCATAGAATTACCGAGTGAAAAATGGTTCAAAATGAATGAGCCACCAATAATGAACTTTCCGTGCGAAACCCTGGCGGAAAACGCCAAAATAGAATATATTCTAATTTATCTCTGACGGCCGGCGGATATCTCTCTCTGAGTGACATAAATGTTGCCATATTTTTGCACTCAACGAAATTTACAAAGAATGCAATAGGGTTCCATCGTTGTATTTTTGCCGCAGGGTTGTATTTTTAAACACTGTGTATTTTGTTTTTGTAATTTTACAAAGATTACAATAAATATAAAATTTATCAAAAATACATAATACAAGAGCAAATGCACCACGTCGTGAATATCCCTATTATATTTTGCTTTGAATTCACATTAATGCAACACATACACAAAAACGGAACGTCAGATCATAGTAAAAACTTAGAAAATATCAGTGAACGTACAAAAAAGGAAACATTTATGTGAGAGCCGCTAGCCGTCAGAGTCTGGCGTTTTTCGCCACAGATTCGCCCGGCAAATTAATTTTTGGCGGCTGCATACATTTTCTTGTACATTTTCTTGTACATTCCATAAGCGGACACCGATGGTTACCTAGTTTTTGTCCGCATATGAGAGATGTCCGCTTATGAGAATGTTGTAAGAAAATAATATTAAAATTCAAAATAAAAAAATGGGTATTGCGATATTCTAGTTTGAAATAATTTTTATTCTAGAATAGACAAAAAACAAAACTAGTGCAATAACTACTAGCAATAAATTAAAATTTAAATATGTACATTAGAGTGGTCCTTATTTTTCTTTCCAAAGTAATTTATTAGGGACCGGGGTTTTGTTTCTTTACAAGAAGTAAACAGAAGTAAACTGCAAAATTTAAAAAAAATATTGATATTTAAACATGCTGCTTGCGAACTTTAAGTTGAAAATATTATTTTTATAGGAAAAAGTTATCTTTTTTAAAAAAAGAAATCCCAATATGAGCGTTTTAAGGTTCATTTTAAAAGAACCGATACGCGCCCCGTTTTTAATATAATTTTTCTTTTAAATCTATCTATTTAACTATTTTAAGCTATCAGATATTGAATTTATACAAAAACTACTAGAGTTGTAATTTTTTACTTTTCGAAAAAAATCTAATTTTTTTCCATGTTGTACTAAAAAAATCGCAAAAATGCAAATTAGAAAATAATTTCATTGAGATGATGTAGAAATATTTTCTGAGACTATATTTAAAACAAATACAAAAAACTATGCGATTACATTAAATTACCTGGTCGTTATGAAATTTTTTGCTAGAAGTGTGCTCTTTGGAAATTTCGAGTTTGGGTATTTTTACGTAAAAAATCCCAAAAATTTAAAAAATACCGAGAAGAGGTCATAGAAAAGCTTAAATTTTAACATAAGCTGCCAATAATAAAATATTATTGGCTTAAGTTTATTGGATGCGATGCAAGTAAGTTTCTTGGACTCTGATTTCTCAATCAGAGTAAATTCGTAAAAAGAGAAAAAAAAACACGTCAAACTGTCGTAAAAGAAGAAAAGCAGTAATGTTTGTGATCTAAAAAAAGGGAAAATATTGTCCTCTTACTAGAGCTTCGCGTAAGGAATTTTTTTTCATAAATAGACATGTTTGTGTGTCCGCGTCCGTTTATCGGAAAGTCCGTGTATGGGAGAGCATTTCCTATGGAAAAAACCAAAAATTTATCGTTCCCAAGAATGTGTCCGCTTATAGGAAATGTCCGCTTATTAGAGCGTCCGTCTATAGGAGCTTTCGATGTATTCTGTTTAACGGCGTATCCGCCAGCAACTACGGAAATCAAGTTCAAAATATAGTTTAAGAGATAAAATTCGGGAAAGCTTAAAAGTCCAGTGCAATTTTTTAAGTGTGTGGAAGCTAATTATCCTTTTATATTGTTATACCAACCGTAAATGTGATCTTGTGAAATAAATTTTTCTTGCTTTAAGTGCACTAATTTTGTCATGATGTAACTTCGACATATGAGGGACTTCTAAATTTTTGGCTGAGTTTCTAAATGCATTTATCACCGCATTAGCGGTGACTACAAATTGAGTTCTTTTCCAATGATTTTAGCAGAAGTTTTTTATATTTATAACCATAAGAAAATTATATAACTTTCAAAGAGGGGTAAAAATCTTTCTCGTATCATGCCTGAAACATTTTCAAATTTAATTTTTTTTTAATGTAATTTCAAAAATTTTTTCGCAACAAATATTCTTAATAGTTTAGTGAATTAAATAATGTGATGTCTCCTTTAGCCTTAAATAAAATCGCATTAATTACTATTTAGCCCCAAAGTTTTCCTCTTTTTAAATAATACAAAAATGTTTCATATTTCTTTTTTAAAAATGAATAAAACCAGCAAAATTTTAGACCATTTTTCAGTTTTTGAGGCCTTAAACTCATAAACCAATTGTGAGTGGCCTAAAATTATATAATCCGCAAAAATTAAGAATAAAAGTAGTCGCTATTCTTGAAATGTTCGCCACATGGACATCATCTAACTTAATTTTTTCAACATGCGTCAGTTCTAGCAGCATGCAAGTTACTAAAATCGATTTTATACCTATTGTATAAATTATTTAAAACATTTATTTTTTTTAATTCAAAACGTATGAATAAAAACATAAAGAGGTCCATGTATAGATGGGTCTTGAGCTCCATTCATTTTCAAAATATATTCTAGAACCTCCGAGCAAGGCTTGATTCTAAATCCTGGATGTAATATAAGCACGTGACGCGAAAAAATACAGAAAATTCTCAAAATGGGTGGACGCCTGTTATAAAACGTGAATTTGAAGAAGTATAAAATAAATGTTTCAAATCAAGTTCCCTAAATAAATTTTAGTCATAACAAAACTTTTGACCATAAGATATTCTAATGTAAAAGCGTTTTTTAACAAGAATTTGCCATCAAATTTTTTTAGAAATTAGTGCTTGATATAAATTAGCCTACTTTATTCAGAATTTCTTAATTTTTTTTCGCTTTTGAATTAGAAGCTTTGCCCTTGCCTAGATCGCTGCAATTTTCTCAAATTTAAATGCTGCAAAATGTTCCCAATTTTATTAAGTTTACAAAATATTAAAAAATTCATTGGATCATCTTTATAACAGAAAAACAATTTTTTTAAGCTGACTTTTGGGAAAAAAATTTAGTTTTTTAAACTTATTTTACTTTACTTTACTTTACTTTCTTCTTGTGTTCAATTACTTTAAAACATAAATTTGCTTATCGTCCAAGTTCATATGCGTTATTGGCTTAAATGCCCCTTAGCATCTGTTACTCCGAAGACTGATCTTCGACTAATAAAGATATCATTCCTAAATTTCTCGTACAAATAACTTTTTTCTATTACATTCGTAGTATTTACTAATGTCTTCGTACTATTTAGTATTAGTTGAGTTCAAAAAATTTACTACCGAAATCTTTTAGCCTGGTTTATTGAACAATTACCGAATATAAGGAAATGTATGATTGCAAGGTGGCCGTAGTCTACTGAAAGAGTACGTGGCCCGTAAGCTAAAATACCGTGGTGCAAAACCCAGCTCAGATATAATTTTTTAATTATAATTCGTTACTAGTAAATGTAACAAATGTATTCGTACAATATACATTTGTTTTTGTACGAATATGAATAAAATATTTGTAATATGTACCAAACTATGTCCAATCTACGAATTCTATTCGTGACTGAAAACTACTAATAATATTCGTAGAATGGACTCAGTTATAAGTAGTATATACAGACAAAATTTTTTGAGTGTACACAGAGAAAACAACATTTTCAAAGGTGGCAGAAACGTGCCACTTTTAAGAACGTTTAACCCAGACTTTGCACTTCTAACGCTAATTTTAATTTTAATAACGAACATTTTAAAATGAAATAGTAAAACGTTTATATTCATTTTGAAAACGAAAATTTTAAAACTAGATTCTAAAATGTTCGTTTGATTTTTAACAATAAACATTTTAAAATGCACTAGTAAAACAATTATTTTCATATTAAAAACGAAAATATTCATTATTTCCCATTAATTCAAAACATTTCCAAAAATTCCCATTTTCATAATTTTTATTAATTAAAAAGCGTTTTATTGGCTTTCAAATTTATAGTCTTATTCGAATTATTTTATCATCAGCTATGTCCCATCTCGTTCAAATATGTTAGATGATGTTGCTGTATCCCAGCGTCTTTAAAATAATAGCATTTTCTCAGATATTATTCATTTTATTTTAAATACTTAAATACTTACTTAATACTTAGTTTAAGTTATGAAATCGATAATGAAAAAAATATTTTATTTTTTGAACAAATATCAAATACATAAATCAATGAAACATATATAACAAACAATTCTTTCTTATTAAGTGTTTTTAAACGAAGTATGTGAAACCAACGCAATTGAGTGGCGGCCGTAGCCTAGTGGGTAGAGTGAGTGGCCCCTAAGCTAAAGAACCGCGGTAGCCCAGGTTCAATTCCAGCTCAGACAGAATTTTTTTCAATTAAAATAATTTTTCTGTTCGGTCGTCATCTCTTTCCAGACAATGGCAAACCTCAGAGAGTAAAATCTGTCATGTTAAGCTTCAGAACATAAGCCGTTATGAGTCGGCATTAAACTCGTCGTAGGTCTAGTTCTCGATCACTTGTGTTCAAACATTTTACACGCATAACATAATTGATCAATAGAAGCTCGATCAAAGTCCTTTATAGGGCTAAAATGGCCAATTTATTTTTTATTATTAATGTGAAACCAACACCTTAACTCGAATTGTATTTATATTTTTATATAATCATTTTACTATGTCATGTTAAAACGTTCATAGTTGTTTTAAAAATTTTTCGTTTTACTTTTCTTTTTTTAAAAACGTACATTTTAATTTCTGTATGGCGTAAAATGTTCTTAAAAATATTAATTTTTCCCTACTTTATAATAGTAAAAGATTCGTAGTTGTTTTGAAAACGTTTCGTTTTGCTTTTTTATTTAAAAATGTGTGTTTTCATTGTTGTATGGCGTAAAATGTTTTTTAAAAATATTCATTTAACTAAATGTTTTTAAAAATATTCATTTTACTAAACGGTTTAAAATATGCGTTTTTGATTTTTTGTTTTCTCAGTGTAAGAATACGTATTGAAAAGTGCCTGTGAAACAAAGGTTCATGAAATGGTATCGTAACTTATTACTGCGACGAGTACAACATACTATTTAAAAAGGGATACATGCTTTAGCTCAGCTTTATTTATAAATATACCTTAAAAAAGTATTTTTGAGTTCTCTTCAAAATATATTAACATATATAATGAAAATATCGTCATATAAAATCAAAAAAGCCGTAAGTTACAATATATTCAAAGTCCACTTTTTGACCTTCAAAATACGTGTTCCTGCTAAATTTTACAATTACAATTTATAAAGTTTTTTGACTCTCCCGTAAAATTTTATAATTGTAGCTTATGGATTTTTGATTTAATATGAAGATATTTAAAAATGTTCACTGCCTAGGGGTGGCAAGCGCCCCTCTTCTTCCCCCTGTGGACGTCCATGATACCTATAATAATTTAAAAAATATTTTTAACTTAGTTGATGTTTTTACGCTTAGATAGGTGTGAATGCGCGGGGTCCCCTAAAACGCGGGGCTAGTAGCATTTGCTACTCTTGCTTCGTGGCTGATCCGCCACTGCTGGTTAAATATGCAGAAGTATTTATTTATTAAGCATAATAAATTGTAATTACTTTCTTTATTATATACTTAGCTGATTATACAGCTAATAAGTGAAATAGAAAAAAAAATGGAAAAATCTTAATCTTTTTCCTTAATTATATTTTGTACACACAGAAAAATGTTGCATAGTAAAATCATTGGGATGCATAGTTGATTTCATTTTACATGATTTTATATTTCATGGTGGCAGCGACATAAAAAACATTATGATTTCATGTAAGATCATTACGATTTCATGTAGAATTATTATGAAAACCAGTAAAACCATTACTGCATCATGTAAAAAGTTAATCAACCGATTTCATGTAGAATCATTATGATTTCATGTAGAATCATTATGATATCATGTTGAATCATTATGAAATCTAGTTAAATTATTATTGTATAATATAAAAAAAAAATTTTGCGTGCTGAAGAAGTTCCGTTGTTTCTAGTACATTAGAAGTTGTATCGCGAGAAGTAGCTACGTTAAAAATTAAAATAGTTTGTAAGAACTGAAAGAGTTAAACAAGTGGAATGAAAAGTAAATACAAGTAGAAGTAGTCAAATCCATAAACTTCGACGCAGATGAACAAGGTAATGTGATATGTGATTTATGTTGCTATAAAAAAATAATATCAAAATGCTGTATTACTTATCAATAGAAACAGAAGCTTCAGGAAGCTAAGGAAGATAAAAAGGAAACTATACCACCCATAGGACTTCGTGCACGTTATCGAGAAAAACTATTTAGTTGGAGAAAAATTGGGGTATGTTTTGTAATTATAAGTCGTATTTTTTATTTTTCAATAAAAAAAACTAAATAAAATCAACTTGAAGTTCTTTTTATTTCAAACTGAGGTTAGGATTCAGCTGCATTTCATAATGATTCAACATGACCATCATAATGATTTTACATGATTTCATAATGATTCAACATGAAAATTTGTTGCGATTTTTACATGAAAATCACAATGATTCTACTATAAATCTCTATGAAGCAAAATCATAGGGGAAACATGTAAAATCATTATGTTTCTAGTTGATTTTACAATGATTTTTTTCTGTGTGTATACAATATTATACATATATATAGCGATATATATATATATATAATAGCGATAACTATTAAAATATAAATAGCCAAAATGAACAAAGAAATACAGACATCATGTACTTCCACTATATACTTTGCAATTTGGGGATTTTAGATTTCGTAGGATTTTTTGGTTTGACTGCGTACAGTGGCATCATCTAAGTGACAGACGCACGACCTGCTAACGCGACATTATGATTTCAAAATTATAAGGTCGGGCGTTTTGACAGTTCATCCGTAAAGTTGACCAAGGCACGATAAGCGCGCGACCGACCTAACGCACTTTTGTTGAGAAAGGCGCGCTAGGCAGCGCGCATGGGGAAGCATATGAGCATTGCATTGTCTCATGAGAGACAAAAATGCGCAAGGCAATTTCCATATTTGGTAAGAACGATTTCAAAGAATTATTAAATAAAAAATTTATAAAATTGCAGTTCTAGAGCCTCGTGCTTCTTGCTTGTCAATAGCAGTAGCCACATTTGCTTTGAATAGCTCAGCGCACTGCACTAATCCGTCGCCTAGGATTTTTTCTTCTGTCGTAAAAGATCTTAATTGTCGAAAGATTCTAAATAAACTTATTACTTTATGACAGAGCTGTAAAAGATTGCAATCATTTGTAGCTGCATTTTTTGAAGTCGCAATCAATGAATAAAATTTTTAATTGCAGTATAATACTCACATCTTATGCAGTGAATAAGACTCACAAAAATTAAATCACCAGTCATTTTGAATGATTTTGATTTATTATTCACTTTGTGCAATCATAACTTGATTACATTGTCACCATCCTAATTCCCAATCAATTGGTATTTGACTTTAAATGCATTAAGCAAAATTGTGTGCTGATTCTGAATCCGACTTCCGTTTTTTCCACCATGCCCAGTTTTTCAAATATTTTCTTAAACATGGATTCGAGGAAGAACTTTTTAAAACTTTTTTAACTTGTGCAATAAAGTTTTTTTTACTTAATCTGAATAAATTCCACAAAATATTTGTTTGCCTACGTATCAATAACAATAATTAAGATATTCACCTGTGCATTTTACGAGGTCTAGCAGCTATATGGCTGTACTTTTTTCGCAGCTTTCTCGATAATCTTTTTATAAATAGGCGTAGGCGAAACAGTTCGGTACCATTTTCTCCTAAGTATGAATAAGAGGAAGGAGAAAGGGTTCACCAAATAGTTATTGTGTCTTTCAACCTGAAATAAAAAACTATACTAAACAATAAAAGATTGGCGAACATGGTAAGAGGAAATATTAGACACTGCTAAAATGTACAAATACATTGCAATTATTTTTCGCTATCTCTTAAGCATACCCTACAATAAGCACTTTTTTATGTAATATGTGTGAATAAGTACATATTTTGATGTTTAAATTTCTTACAAATAGTAAGTTTTGAAAATTTTTTGTTTTTTTTTTTACATCAATGTTATGACACTATATCGAAAACTGTAGCCAAAGATTATATAGTATAAAGATGTGCCACGTAGAACATTAAAAAATAACAAATATTTTTCAGATAAATACATTAGCAGAGCTGTAAAAGAATGCATTCAATTTGATTTAAATCACAGAAAAATGAATCAATGAACAACGAAAAAAGAATGCATTCAATGAATGCAAAATTGATTTATGAATTTTTAATTCACAATCAATTTAATAAAAATGATTAATTATTCATTTCAACTATTCATTTTCGTTATTTAGAATAATGAATCAAATTTTTTATTCATTTGAATGCTATTCACAAAGAATGCCATTCACAAAGAATTACAGAATTTTCAATTATTCTATTTTTATTCATTATTTATTTTTTATTCGTTATTCATTTTTTATTCTTTATTCATTTGTTATTCATTATTAATTTTTTATTCATTATTCATTTCTTATTCATTATTCATTTGGTATTCATTATTAATATTTTATTCATTATTCATTTTTTATTCATTATTAATTTTTTATTCATTATTCTTTTTTAATTCATTATTCATTTTTTAGTCATTACTCATTTTTTATTCATTATTCTTTTTTTATTCATTATTCTTTTGTTACTCATTATTCATTTGTTATTTATTATTCATTTTTTATTCATTATTCCTTTTGTTATTCATTATTCATTTTTTTGTCATTGCTTATCAATTTGACTGTATTGATAAGAACAGAAAAAAAATTTAAAAAGTTAATATATATATATACAGAGTTGTTGTTGCCTTCTTCAAACTTATTTGATCTAAATAGCTCACAATTAACCCGACACACCCTGTCGTTGCCATATGGACACGCAAACACAAACACTTAAAATGTGCTTATTTTAGTTTAAACCATTTTATATTTCCGTTAACAGGTCATTCTAAAAATTTAAAAAAAAATTTATTCAGGGTGATTCGGGTTAAATTATTTTCATTTAAAAATTGGTTTAAGAAATCCAACATAAAACTTGATATAAAACGCGTCACTCTCTAACTTCAGGAACAGAAAGATATCTGTTAATAAAAGTATGTACAATTTAAGTTACCAAAAACTGGTGAGAACTTCAAAATAATTTTTTGTACTTTTATATCGATGGCTTAATATAGAAAATGCGTAACTCGTTTTTTTTTTTTGCGAAAGCTACGATTTTAAATTTGTTGCCTACTTTATATATAATATGCATTTAAGAAGTTATCTATAGAAAAACGACTTTTCTATATTAAGCCATCTATATGTAAAAAAATTGAGTTTCTCATCTGAATGAAACATGAAATAAACATTTTGAAAAAAGGAATCCAAGTAACCGAACTACCCCCTTAAATATGAAATAACTTCAAGTACTAGTAGGTATAATATGGGGGTTCTGGGACAACGGAGCCGCTTGTGCAAGTTGACGGCACTTTTTTGCGGTTTTGCGGTTTTGGGTTGTTCAAGTTGACGTCACTTTTTGCGGTTTTGGCTTGTGCAAGTTGACGATAGTTTTTGTGGTTTCGACTTATCTCCGTCCGTCCGTTTTGCGGTTTTTGATAAGCAGTTGCATAAAATGTAAACATTTTTGTTTTTTCAATGTTTGTGAAAAAAACAAATTGTCTTCTGCGGTTTTTGACAAGAAGTTGTTTAAAATGTAAACATTTTTGTTATCTCCGTCCGTCCGTTTTGCGGTTTTTGATAAGCAGTTGCATAAAATGTAAACATTTTTGTTTTTCAATATTTGGGAAAATAACAAATTGTCTTCTGCGGTTTTGATAAGAAGTTGTATAAAATCCCTTAAAAACAGAAATATTTGTATATAAAAATTTATTAAACATTAAGAATACGGCAATAAACAATCAAACACGGAATAAGCAACTTATAAAAATGGATTCATTTAAATGTGACTAGTGCCAATTAACCTTTAAGAGAAAGTTTAATCTAAACCGACACGTGAGAGTAAAACATGAAAGTCAACAATCGGAACATTACAAATGTGATATTCGCATGAAGTTTTTTACACGTAATGATAGTTTAGTGGAACATTTAAGACGAAAACATTCATCTTCTTCAACACCAACTGCATCAACATTAACAGCATCAGCAGCGGGAGCAGCATCAAATAATGTACCAAAACTTCAGACGATTGTAACAAATACAATTCCAAATGTCTATTGCAGCGCATGCAAGAAAGATATAATTACAATATAAAGAATTGGTCTTACCACATCAGGACTAACGCACATAAAAACAATAGCGGTGAAATAGTAAACGAGCATTTAACTAGAATTTCATCTGTATTTAATGAACGTATAGAAACATTTATATATAATAATACCAATGAGGGTTTATTGAATGCCGAAATGTTTCTAGATAACGCTAAAAAAATTGTTATACAAGCTCTTCAGGATATGTTACAGAAACACATCAACATTAAATTCAATATAGAATTGTTTTGCGAATACGTAAAAATGTGTGATAGTGAGATGACAATTGATATAAAATCTCATCAAACAAAAATGGTGATGATTCAACAATCAACAGATTTGAACTCCATTTTTGATAAAAAACGTAACAATTTAATAACAAAAATGTCAGAATTTGAAGAACGTGACAGCGGTTGGTCTCTCATCAGAATTTTACACTTGGAGATTAATATTAATCAATACAAGCCAATAAAAGGCTCCCAATATATTCGATTGCCTAAAAATATATTGGAGAAACATGCTTGTATAAATATACAAAATTCTGATGAATATTGTTTTAAATGGGCAATGATATCAGCCTTGTATCCTAACATTACTTGCCCACAAAGATGTTCGAGTTATAATGTAGAAAATATAAAATCCTCTATAATACATTTGAAGAATGGTAAAACTCTCAACTTTGAAGGGCTTATCTTTCCGTTGAGAGTCAAAGATGTTATAATTTTTGAAGAAAATAATCCGGAAACAAGCATCAATGTCTTTGGTTACGATGAAGAGCTTAAGAGTATAGTTGGACCGTACTATATCACAAAGGAAGAGAAGAGTAGACATATAAATCTACTTCTGCTTCAGAAAAGTGATAAATTTCACTATATTTGGATCAAGAACATTTCAAGGTAAATATTATATTCATATCATATTTATCATATATATAATTTGTTTTGTTTTTATTTTCAGACTTTTGAGTAATCAAGTGACAAAGCACAAGACACGAATACATTTGTGCAATGAGTGCTTGCAGTTTTTTGAATCCAGCTACAAATTACAACGACACAAACAGGAATGTAACAGAATCGTTACAAAAGTTCCGGATATAGAAAATTGTAAGGTTGCATTTCAAAATTTTAAACATAAGTTAGACGTTCCTTTTGTAGTATATGCGGATTTTGAATGTTTTCTACCATCAGAAAACACTCAAAATTCAGGTTCAATAAGAACAGTTCAGAGCCACATTCCGTGCGCATATAGTTATTATATTAAGTGTAGTTTTAATAGTTCCTTAGATAAGTTTAGAATATATACAGGTGAAGATGCACCTATTAATTTTATTAAAACCTTAGTTAGCGATGCTAAGGAAATTTATAATAATTATTTAAGTAAAATTAAACCAATGAATTTCCTCACACCATTAGAGTTAGATATTCAAAATAAAAACACTAACTGTCATATTTGCGAAAAAAGTTTTAAAGAGGATGAGTATAGAGTAACAGATTATGCCATTTAACCGGAAAATATCGCGGACCGGCACATATTGATTGCAATCTAAATTTTAAAATTGCTAAATTCATCCCAATATTTTTCCACAATCTTTCTTCATTTGATTGCCATTTATTTATTAAAGAACTTTCAACGATTCCTGGTAGAATAAACGTAATACCAATAAATAAGGAAATATATGTCTCAGTTTCCAAACATATACATTTCGATGATGATGATGATAGCGTTGAACTAAGGTTTTTAGATTCCTTTAGATTTATGGCTTCTAGTCTATCAAACTTAGTCAATAATTTATCAAACAGAGATTTTTATATTTTACGGTCTACGTTTAACGATGATGTCGAATTCAATCTCTTGAAGCAAAAAGGTATATTTCCTTATGATTATTTTGATTCAAAGGAACGTCTTCAAGAAGAATGTTTACCTCCGAGGGAAAAGTTCTTTAATAAATTAACCAATGAAGAATGTAGTGTTGCCGACTATGAACATGCTCAAGAAGTATGGACAACTTTTAATTGCACAACACTACATGATAACTTAGAACTTTACCTTAAAACAGATGTTCTACTTCTTACTGATGTTTTCGAAAATTTTAGAAAAGTATGTAAATCAATTTACAATCTTGATCCTTGTCAATATTATACAGCTCCCGGACTATCTTGGGGAGCAATGTTAAAGTACACAAAAATTGAATTAGACCTACTAACAGACATTGACATGATTAAATTCATTCAAAAAGGAATAAGGGGAGGTATTGTGCAATGTTCCAATAGACATGTTAAGGCAAATAATAAATATATGGATGACTTTGATGTTACAAAACCCTCAAATTATCTCATGTATTTAGATGCCAATAATTTGTATGGTTGGGCAATGTCTCAATATTTGCCTGAAGGAAATTTTGAATGGGTTGATGATGTATCAACATTTCAGTTAAATGAGCATGCTAATGATTCTTGTGAAGGATATATTTTAGAAGTTGATTTAGAGATATCTTCTGCAATGCATGATATATATAATGACTTACCGTTTTGTTCAGAAAATAAAAAAAGCCCGATCGGTAAACATCAAAAACTTATAATCGATTTGAATAATAAATCAAATTATATCATACATTATGTTAACTTACAACAATGTTTACAAAATGGAATAAAACTTAAAAAAATTCACAGAATTTTAAAATTTAAACAATCGCCATGGTTAAAAAAATTGATTTGAATACTTTTCATAGAACGCAAGCTAAAAATGATTTTGAAAAGAACTTTTTCAAGTTATTAAATAATGCTGTTTATGGTAAAACCATGCAGAATGTAGATAAGAGGAAAGATGTTAAAATTGTTTGCGAGTGGGAAAATAGAGGAAAAAGATTGGGAGCTAGAAGCTTAATTGCTAAACCAAATTTTCATAGCTCTACAAGATTTACCGAAAATATGGTAGCAATACAACTTAATAGAATACATACCCTTTATGATAAACCAATTTATATAGGGTTTGTAGTTCTAGAACTCTCTAAATGGAAAATGTATGATTTTCACTACGATTACATGCTTCCAAAATTTAGAGAGAACTTAAGTTTATGCTATATGGATACTGACTCTTTCATCTATTCAATTAAGACTGGAGACTTCTATAATGACATTAAACCTGACATTCATTTAAAATTTGACACATCCGACTACAAACTCAACAATCCTTATGAGATAGAACGACAAAATAAAAAGGTATTAGGTCTCATGAAAGATGAAAATAATGGAGAAATAATGAGGGAATTCATTGGTTTGAGGGCAAAAATGTATTCTATTAGTGTTGAGGGCGATAATGATATCAAAAAAGCTAAAGGAGTAAAAAAATCAGTATTGATGATTATAGAAAATGTTTATTTAATAAGAAAATTTATTATGATAAAATGTTAACTTTTAGATCTAAGATTCATAAGATATATACACAAGAAATTGAAAAAATTGTATTAAGTTATTTTGATAATAAACGTTATATATTAGAAAATGGTGTCAATACCCTTGCATGGGGACATCGTAGATTATTAAATAAAAATGTATTAAAAGCTTGAAAGCTTAAAAAATAAAAACAAAATAATTTTATGTTTTAAAGGATATTTTTATTATTTAAAATGTAATATCTTCAGAAAATATTCTCAATCTCCTGAAAGATAATTCACAAAAAAACACTGTGCTGTTAATTACATTAAAATTGCTATCTATGGTGACTACTTCTACTTTAATTATCATTTTTCTCTTATATTGATCGATAAAAATTATTTCCGATTCTTTAAGTGTATCTCTCGGGATACAATTCGAATCATCTATGTTTTTCTCATTGTCCTCGCACAATTCTTCAATCTTCATTTGAAGCACCGGCGCGAAGATTTCCTCAAATCGTGGATGTGCCCATATATAGGTGAAATGATCATAATTTTCCATATGAGAATTTGCTGTTATCAAGTAAAATGTAGGTTTCGGACTGATAATAATGTAGTTTTCTGGATCGCAGGCGAATTCCAGTTCCTCTACCAATTTCCTATTGGTATTTTCCATGTTTTTATATTTTTAATTATATTGAAACTATATTTTAATTAGAATGAAACTGTGTTTTTTTAACAATTACACTTCTTTATATAGCAAAAAGTTTTAATAAAATCCGTTGAATGCTACTATCTATCAACAAAAACCGCAAGACAATTTGTTATTCTTCAATTGTATAATTTTATCTATTAGCGATAAGTGAACGCATACTATGTAATATTATATTTTTGAAATAAAAATTGTAAACATAATTGACCACAAATAACTGTGTTGTATTTTTGTTTTTGTTCATAGTTGTAATATATTGGCGTCTTTAAGTAATTGATGAGTTCTAATGGGGGTTGCAAGTTTCCAAAGCTATCAAAATATTCCTTATAGTTTTTATTTTTATAGTAAGCTACCCAATGAGTACCGGGTCCGTTAACATCATCCAAATTGAGAATACCACATTCTTGAGTATACGGTTTTGTCGGTAAAGAATCTCTCATAAAAATTCCTCTAAAATATTTAAGAAATTTACAATATTTCATTAAATCCACATCGGTTAATGGTCTTTTAGGTAGCTTTCTTAAGAGTTTTTTGACTGAGGTCGTAAAAACAAACCATATCCTTCTTTATAAGGTTTTAGAAATATACCTTTACCCATAGCTATTGACTCCATATATCTATTGTGACGAGTAGCTTCAGCTAATTGTTCTTTTCCATTTTTTATATCATTTATAGCTTTTGCTACAGCTGATCCTCCAGAAGCTATACCTCCAAGAGCACCTAGTGCTGTTAAAATGGGTATTAGTGGTAAAACTCTACCTATTTTTGGAACTGGGATTACTCGTGGTATATTAACTTGAGATTTTTTTCGTTTAAAACTTGACTGTACAGCTTTATGGGCTATTTTATAAGCATCACTGAATGAATTAGGTTTCTTTTTTATCAACATTTTTACACCCTTTTTAACTGCTAACGAAAAGAGTTTCTCTCGATTCACTTTAGGGTTTTTATACTTTTTGCGCTTTGTTTGCCTTCTTTTCGATTTACTTTTGTCCTTGTTTCTCTTAATGCCCATTCCAAATTTAACTTTTGTTTTCATTGCATTTGTTACGAACCCAGCATACGCACGTTCTTTCAAATCGCTATCTTTGGATGTAACTCTTTGCCAAGCTTTCTCAGATAAAATATTATCAGCCTGATGCCGCGTGTTTATATCTTGTGAATATGCAATATCATGCTCCTTACAAGCCGCATCCAATGGATTAATACCCTTATCACCTCTTTCTAAACGTTTTTGAAGTTTTGTTCCTGGACCACAAAATTGATATCCCGGCAAATGAAGTTCAACTGGCAATGAATTTATTAAGTTGTTTATGAAACCATATCCTCTTTTTAACTGTTGCCGATGTGTATTATCTTTGTATATTATACCCATTTTCAAAATAAAATTAACATTTAGTTGTGAGTATAAAAAGGGAATGATGATTTATATTCCATTTAATATAGTATTCAAAATGAGGTTAATTAAACAACGTATTCAGCTTAATGTTCATAATGCTGACTTAATTAATGATAGCGATAAAATAAGCAAAATTGTTCACAGTCCTCTTTTACCTAATTCAATTCGTGCATTATTTGTTGGACCATCAAATTGTGGTAAAACTAACGTTATGATTAGTCTTATTGTGGATCCCAATGGCTTAAAGTTTAAAAGCATATACATTAGGGCGGGTCAATTTGTATGGACCAATTTTTTGGAGGTCTGGCTCAGCGAAATTCGTAAAATACATGTAATTTCAAGACTTTTTCTCCACTACAGCATATACAAATTCTGAAAAAAAGCTGTGCGGACTTTCGTAAATAAATTTTGTTCTCAATTATAAAATATGAATGTATGAATGTATGTGTATGAATCTATTTACGAAAGTCCGCACAGCTTTTTTTCAGAATTTGTATATGCTGTAGTGGAGAAAAAGTCTTGAAATTACATGTATTTTACGAATTTCGCTGAGCCAGAATTTGACCCGCCCTAATATACATATATTCAAAATCTTTATACCAACCAAAATACGAATATTTGAAGAAACTCATTGTGCCAATAAAAGGAATAAATCTCTATACTTTCTCAGAAAATGAAGATGTTATAAGTCCAGATAAAGCTAAACCAAATTCAATTTTCATTTTTGATGATGTTATTTGTGACAAACAAAGCACTATACGAAAATATTTTTGTATGGGCCGTCATAAACAAATTGATTGTTTTTATTTGTGCCAAACCTATAGAAAAATTCCTAAGCATTTAATACGTGATAATGCAAACATGATTATTATGTTCAAACAAGATGAAATGAATTTAAAACATATTTTCAATGATCATGTTATTGGAGACATGGATTTCAGAATGTTTATAAAGATTTGCAATGAATGTTGGAAAGAAAAGTATGGTTTTGCTGTGATAAATAAAGATGATACTATAAACAAGGGTCGGTATCGAAAAGGTTTTGATAATTTCATACATATATAAAAATCACATCACCACCTGTTACACCTCAGATCAGTATCAGATATATACCAGATCAGTATCAGATATAAACCAGATTAGTATCAGATTATACCAACCAAAATACGAATATTTGAAGAAACTCATTGTGCCAATAAAAGGAAGAAATCTCTATACTTTCTCAGAAAACGAAAATGTTATAAGTCCAGATAAAGCTAAACCAAATTCAATTTTCATTTTTGATGATGTTATTTGTGACAAACAAAGCACTATACGAAAATATTTTTGTATGGTCCGTCATAAACAAATTGATTGTTTTTATTTGTGTCAAACCTATACAAAAATTCCTAAGCATTTAATAAGTGATTTTACAAACATGATTATTATATTCAAACAAGATGAAATGAATTTAAAACATATTTTCAATGATCATGTTATTGGAGACATGGATTTCAGAATGTTGGAAAGAAAAGTATGGTTTTGCTGTGATAAATAAAGATAATACTATAAACAAGGGTCGGTATCGAAAAGGTTTTGATAATTTCATACATATATAAAAATCACTTCAACACCTGTTACACCTCAGATCAGTATCAGATATATACCAGATCAGTATCAGATATAAACCAGATTAGTATCAGATTTTAGAAAGCTCACAGAAACAATAATCATGAAAAATACAATTACGATTACTTATATCATCATCAACTGCTGGACATAATAACCATAATAACGAAATAATATCTATCATTGAAGAGTTGAAAGAAGCTAATATAATTATATAGCTAAAAATGTTCGGGATACAAAATTACTGAAATACCATTGAATGTTATATACTTACCAGTTAATACCAAGCAAATAAGCACTCTTGTTCTTAAAGTCGTAGATCAAGGTTATAACCTCATTAATTTTCGTGGTGAAAAAATATCAATAAGACTACATTTAAAGCCTATATAAAGAATGATTGTTTTTAATAAAAAGCATTTACATAACAACTCATTCACTAATGTACCGACAACAACAACAAAAGAAGAATCAAATTCAAATATACAAAATCGAACAAAGAGTTTTTAGAAAGCATTGGATTACAATTAAAAAAACAACATGAGTGACGTAATTAATGTTCTGTATAGACCATTTATTGACGATAGTATAGTGAAAAAAGATTATCACAGCTATACATCATATTTACAATCATTTAAAAATAATGATGAAATACGTATACCAATACAAAAGCAGGACTTGTATGTATTACTAAGTGAGAGTGTTTTGTATATTGAGGGATTTGTATCCAACAGCGATAGTTCTACTTCAAAAACTGTTAAACTCTTAAACAATTGTATAGCATACTTATTTGATGAAATTCGTTATGAGATGAATGGGGTAGAAATTGATCGTACAAGACAATTGGGAGTCGCGTCAGATATGAAAAATTATGTATCGCTTAATAAATTCGAAAGTACAAATCTTCAAAACTCTGGATGGTGTCCATTTGAAAAAATAATGTTTTACTTAAAACGGGGCATTTAATTTTTTGTGTTCCTTTAAAGACCTTACTTGGATTTGCTGAAGATTTTGATAAATTAATTGTGAATTGTAAACATGAATTGATTTTGATGCGAACTAAAGATGATAAGAATATTATGAGTTCAACTACTATCACCGATAATCTTGTATTAAGCCTCTTGAATATCACATGGAAAGTACCACACATTCAACTTTCAGACGATTACCGATTGAAAATGTTAAAAACAATAAATAGTAAACTACCACTTAATATATCGTTTAGAAGCTGGGATGTTTATCATAATCCTTCTCTTGTAGAAAGTACAAATATTTTATGGAATGTCAAACTAGCAGGTGAAAATGAAAGACCACGATACATAATTTTAGCATTTAGAAACGATAATAAGTTCATACATTGTAACTTATCAGATGTAAAAGTTCATCTTAACTCTGATGTATATCCCTATGACGATCTCAACATTAGATTTGATCATAATCGTTACGCTTTACTCTATGATATGTATCAAAAATTTCAACAAGGATACTATGGACGTTCTCCACAACCACTTTTATCACCAGAAAATTTTGTCAACATTGCACCAATAATTGTTTTAAATGTCTCTCATCAGAATGAGAGTGTAAAAGGAGGACCAATAGATATTAGAATTGAATTAAAATTTCGAGCGAATGTCCCTCCAAGTACATCAGCTTATTGTATGCTTATTCACGATAAAATGTATGAATATATACCACTCACAAATGTTATTAAAAAAATAATTTAATAAAAAATATATACATGCGTTCTATATAAATAAGAGTTTTGATGACTGCGGCTATTTATTTAACACAATGTTTGCAACTGTTGATGTTCAAGGTTTTAAAATATATGACAATTGGTTAAAATTAAATCATCATAATTTATCATGGAATTACGGAAGTGACTCATTTAAAAACACCCAAAGATATTTTAAATTTCTATTGAAAAATAAAAAAGTGTACGTAAAGGGGACGGAGAAACAAAAATGGATTGAAGAATTTTTAAAACAGTGTGTTTTCAATATCGAAGATATTTCACAATGTGATGAAATAAACTTATCAATATTATATAATATGTATCCAAGAACATGTCAATGTCAATACCACTACAACAACAACAACAAAACAGGAAAACAACGTCAAATAAGATGTGCTTTAAAATCAGCGCTACTTTTAAATGAATACATGTTACATAATAATCTGTATTATAAATAAATAAAATATAATAAAGACCTTTTTATATAAAAACAGCCAAACTAGATATTCTTATCATTTTATACTGAAATTTAGTAGCGTGTATATCTCTAAGAATAAAACATAAGATGAAATTAATTCTATTTTTAACATTATTTTTCGTTTTAAGAAATGTGTCTAGTGTACCATTTTGGAATTTAGAAAATACTTCCATACCTATCATTAATAAAAACTCTAAAAGTATTGAATTTAATTTAACTCTATCTGATAATAATATCTTGAACATTAATATATAATTTTTTTTGTTGAAAGAAACTGAACCGTTAAATTTAAATGATGAAACTCATAATATCTATGAACTACTAAGTACTGAGAAAGGAACAGAATTGTCTACAACAACGGCAACAACAACAACAACAGCTGTAGAATTTGAGAGTACAACTCAAGGAAAACCTTCAAGACTTTTTACTGTGGATGAAGCCATAGAAGCCTTTCGTAAGGATCTAATTACTAAAGAAAATGATATTGGCGGAATTATTGACTCTAAGGAAGCATTTTATCGATATTTTAAACTTGAATATGAAAATATAGATATTCCAATTCGTTGTACTTATATTAGTAGATTTGAAGAGAGAAGATTGAGCATTAATTGCTTTGAATATCATGAAATTGAAACAGAAATAATTCTAAGTAATGGTGAAATTCAGAGAATTCGAATTCAAGATCCAAATTATAAACCATTGGAAGTCGAAATTATAGATGTAAAAAACTATATACAGACATTATCTATGATCATTACTTAAATAGTTGCAGCCGGGGAAAGATTCAACACAAAAACATGATCTTAAGAAACCTTTCAATATTTATATTTATTGCTTACGTAATACTACAAATACATCATATTGCATGCTATCAAACTAGAAATTATATATATGAACGAAATGAAAATACTACTACTTTTTACAATGTTGAATATGGAAAACAGGTTAGTTTTGTCATACAGATCCCAAATACTTCTCTTCAAATAAAAGTAAACATAACCCTTCAATTGGAAAATGTTAAATATGATAATATTAATACGACCCCCTCATCGACAACATTGAGATATTCATACAGAGAGCCTTCTTATGACTCACTCTATCAACAAAATTTAGAACGTTATCATAGACATAGTTCAACTCCAGAAAGGAAATTTTCTGTTCAAGATGCAATTGAGGCTTTCAGGAGAAATCTAATAGAGAAAGAAATGCAAATTGGTGGAATTTATGAAAGTTCAGGAGTTTTTCATCGTCACTCTAATTTAAAATATGAAACATTTGAAATACGAATTAAATGTTCCTACTATAGCATTTATGAATTACGTACACTTAATATCTATTGCTTTGAATATAATGGCGCTATAAATCAAAATGATAATGATGACAACACTCGACAAGAATTATACGAACGGTCAAATTATGGTATAAAACCAACAATTATTGGTGTTAATGCTTATTATCAAACGTTACATATGAATATACAGTAGTTTTAGAAGAAAATATGTCTACCATCAAGGATATCTATAACTTTTTAAAAAAATTTTCACATATCATACCGGAGGATGAAAAGGATAGACTTGTTAACATTCAAACGAAAATGGAATACAAAAACAGTTTGAGAAAAGTAAATTCTAAATTTGGTGAACATTTTGAAAACTGTCCTTGGTCAGATGATAATTGCAGAGTTGGACCAGACACTTGTGGTTGTTCATCATTTGAACTTATGGCAGATGAGGCGAATAAAATAATTCAACTTTATACAAATATATATAATTTAAACCGTTGTAAAAATTGTTCTTTTCATAAATAAATAAATAAATAAATAAATAAATTAATTAATAAATAAATAAATAAATAAATAAATAAATAAATAAATAAATAAATAAATAAATAAATAAATAAATAAATAAATAAATAAATAAATAAATAAATAAATAAATAAATAAATAAATAAATAAATAAATAAATAAATAAATAAATAAATATATATAAATATAAATAGTTTCAACATTTTGAAAACATGTAATAGTGTAAAATCAAAAGTCACCTTACGTACAACTAACAGACAAAAAATGAATAAGGATGTATTTTGGGGTGTTAACAAGGACATGGATTTTTTGAGTGAACTTCAGACATGTTATGAAAATTTGGATAAAACATTAGAGGACACAAAAAATGATATTAGTAAGAATGAAGAAGAGCAACAAAATCATCAAATGCAACCTCAACAACAGCAACATTATTTCGGGAGTGAACTTTTGCAATGTCATGAAGACTTTAATAAAATGTTTGAGGAAACTCATGATGAAGACAAACCAATTGACGATATCAGGGAACCTGTATTGAAAAAACTAAAGAAATCAATAAAACGCAAAAAAAGTCTTAAAGAACAAGAACAGAAAAAAGATGTTCAACCTGCTAGTTGCAATAAATGCATTAAACATGACGATTTAAATGTGTTGAATTTATTTAAAGATGATGAATTTACAATTACTATACAAAATCATAAGGAAAAACCATCTTTTGAAATAAATTTTAAAAATAATGTAGAAGTTTGTAGATTGAAAAAAATAATTCAACAATGGTGTAATGATGAAGTGCTGAAGGATGAAACTGTTGACTTGATGCACGTTGCTCCCTCTAAAATGGATATTGGAAGCGATATCGAATGGTTTTCCAAAGACAAATTTCTAAAGCAACTAATGGGGATTATCTATAAATACAAAAAAGTCAGCACTCTGAAGAATATTAAATGTAGCAAAAAATCAGTATTTGGATTTGTTCGATTTATTGATAATCAATTTTACATTTATAAGTGTACTGATATTTTACATTTAAAATAAAAACATATCAAATTTATTTTTTATTAAAACTATTTTGTTTGATTTTATTGTTTTTTCAGTATTATAAAACTCAAAATCAGTTTTATTGCTGTTGCCATCCATCAATTTTTTAAATGTAAATGATCCTGTGTTCATCGCCTCCAGAGTTTTATCCTTTAATTCATTATAGCATTGTGGTAGAAAGATTACATTTTTTCCAGTTCCAGCATGATTTTTGTCCCAAAGATGGTGTCTTTCCGTTCCGCTTTCAAAATTCGTAATTGTTTATTTAGAGGGATATCAGACAACCTTAAACATTGCTTTATGAATCCCGTTTTTTTGATTTAATTTAATATTATTGAGATCATCTAATATTTCACTCATTTTAGTTTTGTATATGTTTTTTCTTTTCACGACTTGATTAACGTTTGTTCAAAACATTAAAAACTGAATGTTAAATGTCAATAAGTTCCTTGACATTTTATAGTGTTTCCCATTAGAGCGCGAGTTGAAAAATCATTTCTAGAAATTTTAATTCTTATCTGGACATTATTGCGGTTTTGGGTTTTGATAAATTCAAGAAATTTTCATTCTTATCTATACATTATCGCGGTTTTGGTTTTAATAAAGAATAATTTAAAAAAATAGATTAGTTTAAAGTATACCTCTCACCATCAACGATCACATATGGTTTCATCGTGCGAACTAGAAAAGTTCTTAATAAAATATGAAAAATCAATAGACCCTGATCATGTTAAAACTTTTCAAGACATGATTACTGAAATGAGATCATCTCTACGTTTTGCATACTATATACATGGTTTACATAGGGTAGACTGCTGTAATGCTGAAAATTCAGATAAGGAAATGTGTGACATTTGTAATTGCGCAACTTTGTGGTCACGATATCAAACTATGAGAAAAGTCTATAATTTGTATGCAGCTATCTTTAAGGAACCACGGTGGACTTCCTATTAGTGATAAGACATTAAGCTTGTATTGTAAAATGTATTCTCAAAATGTATCAAAAAACCGCAGAAGACAATTCATTATTTTCCCAAGCATTGATAAAACATAATTTTTATATTTTTATGGAACTGATTATCAAAAAACCGCAGAAGACAATTTGTTATTTTCCCAAATATTGAAAAACAAAAATGTTTACATTTTATGCAACTGCTTATCAAAAACCGCAAAACGGACGGACGGAGATAACAAAAATGTTTACATTTTATACAACTTCTTGTCAAAAACCGCAGAAGACAATTTGTTATTTTCACAAACATTGAAAAAACAAAAATGTTTATATTTTATGCAACTGCTTATCAAAAGCCACAAAACGGACGGACGGAGATAACAAAAATGTTTACATTTTATACAACTTCTTGTCAAAAACCGCAGAAGACAATTTGTTATTTTCACAAACATTGAAAAAACAAAAATATTTACATTTTATGCAACTGCTTATCAAAAACCACAAAACGGACGGACGGAGATAACAAAAATGTTTACATTTTATGCAACTGCTTATCAAAAACCGCAAAACGGACGGACGGAGATAAGTCAAAACCACAAAAACTATCGTCAACTTGCACAAGCCAAAACCGCATAAAGTGACGTCAACTTACACAACCCAAAACCGCAAAAACTGCAAAAAGTGCCGTCAACTTGCACAACCCAAAACCGCAAAAACCGCAAAAAAGTGCCGTCAACTTGCACAACCCAAAACCGCAAAACCGCAAAAAAGTGCCGTCAACTTGCACAAGCGGCTCCGTTGCTCCGTTGTCCCAGAACCCCCATATTATACCTACTAGTACTTAGAATCGTACGCTTGCAAACACGAACTAGGTTAACACTAAACTGACCGCAATCGGTAAATCTGACCTGCTATTATTGTTTTTCGAATCTATACATGGTTTTTCATTCTATACCGTAATAAATACATTAAATACATTTAATAATAAATAAACCGTTATCTGCGTTTAATAATAAAAATTATGGATATGTTAATTACCAGTATGTAATTTGATGATGAGGTTCAGGAAAATGTATAAAAGAAATATCGGTAGGTTGAATGTTAATAAAATTCAGAGTAAGCTAAGCACGCAGTCATGACTATTTCCAGCGAATTAATGCCGAGCTTGCTTCTTCGTCCCAGTGGTAAATGGATAACCGAAGTGACCAACTACATACTCTTAAATTTTATGTCATAACCGATATACTTATTCCAGCGGGGTGTGAGGAATTGGTTCTTCATAAGTTAAGACAACAGAGATCAAGCGTACGTTTAGAAACTAGTAAGGCCCAAATGAAACATGCTTTTAATGCCACCGAATTCTCTCACAAATTTCCTAAAAATTTTTTTGTTGCGTTTTTTTAACAGATTGTAGACACGACGATTTAGATTTGTCTGTTATGTTTTTTTTTGATTTCTTAAGATATTTATAAAAATTTTTTTGCTGTTGTTATCTATATCGTCAAATTAACAGCCCTACTCTGGCAAATTAACAATTTGTTAACCAGTATTTTTAATATTTCTATGTGTTTGTTGTTTTCAATACAAAATTTAAAGCTCAAAAAACAAAATTTGTTAATGAAATTGTCAATAACTGAAAAGCAGTTGACAATTTTTAGCAAAATTTTTTATTTTTGAGCTTCAAATTTTGTTTTGAAATGAAAAAATTACAACAAACACATAGAAATATTCAAAATACTGGTTAAAAATTTGTTAATTTGCCAGAATAGGGCTGTTATAAAAAAAAAACACAGCCCGAGTCCTAAGCAATGACAATATTGTGAATAGCAAATGAATAAAGAATAAAAAATGAATAATGAATAACGAATGAATAATGAATAAAAAATTAATAATGAATAACAAATTAAAAATGAATAACAAATGAATAATGAATAAAAAATGAATAATGAATAAATAATGAATAAAAAAGGAATAATGAATAAAAAATGAATAATGAATAACAAATGAATAATGAATAAAAAATGAATAATGAATAACAAATGAATAAAGAATAAAAAATGAATAACGCATAAAAAATGAATAATGAATAAAAATAGAATAATTGAAAATTCTGTAATTCTTTGTGAATGGCATTCTTTGTGAACAGCGTTCAAATGAATAAAAAAATTGATTCATTATTCTGAATAACGAAAATGAATAATTGAAATGATTAATTAATAATTTTTTAAAATTGAATGTGAATTAAAAATTTTATGTATAAATCAATTTTGCATTCATTGAATGCATTCTTATGTCGTTATTCAGTTGTATTTCAAATTTTGAATATGAATGCAGACTTTACAGCTCTGTACATAAGCTTTTGTGAGCGCGATGAAAAAGCTTTCTTTAGAGAAAAGTTTCTAATCCTTGCATGCACATTCTCTCTGCAATGCTCTTTCACTCTTCACCCCACAACAGTGTTGCCGCGACGATTCTAAAAAAAATATACAGGAAAAGGTCAAAAAAGTATCCAAAAGTATCCACTTTTGAAAAAAAAACGTATACACATATCAAAATCCAAAAGTAATACTATATTCTTTTTTAACACAGAAATATAACTTTAATATTTTTAAATAACATATTTTTATTAAAATATAATAAAAAGAAATAAAACATGTATAATAATATTAAAAAGTAACATTAATTACTTCAGTTTTTTATACTTCAGTCTTTTATATGTGTGGCTATTGCCCTTTAATTACATTAATTTTATAAGTAATAATATTTTATAAGTAATAATAATATTTTTATAATATTTACAGAAAAGCAATATATAAACTACAATATATAACTACATAAAAAAGGAACACAAAATTATATAACTTATTCAGTTTAGTGTAAAATAAATTATATGGGTTGCTATTGCCCTTTAAATTTATTAAGCTTACATTGCACGTTGAAAAGAAAATAAAAAGATTCAAATAGAAACATTTATTGTGATAAGACTATAAGAGATAAACCCTTGAAATTTATTTTTCGTATATAATACAAAAAACTAATATTACAAAAAAGATATTTCGTTAATGCATTTCCTTCTAGCTGGGAGGCGTAAAAAAGTAGTCGTATTCAGCCAGGGTCAAGATATGTTGGTCCCAATTTATCGGCAACAAAAAATCAGCGCATATTAATAAAGGTACTTGTTAGTACAACCTATACTAGAATTATTAAGTTTTGAGTCTGTTCGGAAATGCAATACGACTTGCAGTATGCGCATAACTGGCATTTAGCAAGCGTGAATTTTTTGATGCGAATGATGAGTGACGCTTGATAGAAAAATTACATTTTGGAATGTTTGACGTTTGCAGTGCTGCAAAATTTTCCTTTTTCGAACATTTAGCTTGTGCAGCAAAAGCAATTTGCGCATCATGATACATTTTCGAACAGGCCCTTTGTTACAATTTACAATCGCTATCTTCTAAAGGGTTAAAAATTACAGCTTTTTTAAAAACTCGCACTCACTTTTTACTATTGGGCCGAACTCACAACAAATTCCTTAAATTGAGTGTTTTTAATATTTTCTTGCAACGTGCAATTTCACCTTAAGTTGAGAAGTTTAAATATATTATTTTGTAAGCATTTTAAGAAATAATATATTTCTACTGTTTCCAAAGAAAATCTATTAGTATTATCGTTTTTAGTTTGTTTTAAATCAGAAAAAATACGACCAGCAGCTGAGCCATGAGGTCTTTATGCACTTTTTGATAAGAAAATATTACCCAAAAATGTCTTAATGTCAACATCTCTCTTAACGTTTTTATCGTATTTAAGGGACTGCCTAATTTTTATTTTTTGCAAACAAAAATATATATTCGTGTTCATAAAGATTTTATAAAAAAGTATCCAAAATTACACTGAGGCTTAAAAAAAAGTATCCATCAATTTTTGAAGGAAAAAAGTATCCAAATGGATCCAATTGGATCCAAACGGCAACACTGCTCCACAATGCTTCAATTATTAAATTAGTAATTAATTTCAATTATTTTTTTTTCGTTATTTAGAATAATTAATAATTTTTTATTCATATGAATGCTATTTACAAAGAATGCAATTCAAAAAGAATTTAAAATTTTTCAATAATTAATTCTTTGTACATTATTATTTTTTGATTCATTGCCTATTCATGTGTAATTCATTATTAATTTTATAGTCATTATTAATTTTTTATTTATTATTAATTTGGTTCATTTATCAAAGTGAATAACAAGATTTTTTTGTCATTTTATTTATTATTCAAAAGTGAATGAAAAATTAGAAATGAATACGAAATTTATAATGAATAAAAAATTAATAATAGCTGTTTCCTTTCGCCTTAATATAATCGCGATAACAAATTTTCTCAAAGGAACGGCAAGAAAAACGACTCGTAGAGGGCACTACAGTCAAAATTAAATTCAAACAAGCAATCATGATACAATAACTATTAGGTGTCATGAGAAAGTGTGTCGTTCAAAACTGTTGTGAACTATTATGGTAGTGATACCTTAGTGAACGATGTTTTTCTCTGAATGTGTTTTACTCTAAACGTCAAAAAAGTGTAAATTATTTAATTTAATTATTAATATTATGCAATTATATGAATAATTTAAGTGCAATTGTTGGCTTCGCTGAATGCGTCCAAAGTGTGTGACACATGTGGTTTGTTTTGTTTTCTTTTGTTTAACATTCGATGGTCGCAGCTCGTGAGAAAATAGGTAGCTGTCATGACTACCTTATAATCATTGTATCAAACAATCAAAATATTCAAAAAAATGAAATGACAGCTCATAGAAATATACAGGTGCGGCATCTGTGTTTAAAATTTTTTAAAGGCTATATCACAATTTTATATGGATGGCAAAAATAATCCTATTTGTTATAGGATTATTATTTTTGTTTTTGCTTTGCATGTAAAAAAAATAATCTGGATTATTTTGAAGTGAATGGAAACTAGCTAATGAATTAAAATTCAATAAAAAAATTAATAGTGAACTAATCATAAAATATTAGTGAACAACAAAATTTTTTATTCATTGTATTTTTTATTTAAAGGTGAATAACGACATTGCTAGTTCGATGGAGTATTTTTTCTAGATAATAAAAATCATTAAACTTTTCCAGGTCGGTTCGAATTTTTTTTAGAAGAATTTTTCGACTTTTTTGAGTTTTGAAAAATATTTCCCCAGTTATGATCCTATAACTCCAAAAATATTAATTTATTTTACAAGTTTTATAAATATTTACAAATGAGACATTTATACCTTTTATTTACATTTTCTGAATACTACATTTGTGAAAGAGTTTAAAATATACTGTTTATTTATTATTTCCCCCATATCAAAGCGCGCAAAAATATGACTTTGATATATAATTTGGTTTTATTTTTACTTTGTTGTTAAAAAAATATTTCAACGAAAATATTAAGGTAAAAAGTATGATTGTAGCAGGTTGGGTATTTCGGTTTAAGTAAAAGAACTCAAAATTACCTGCATCAAAGTCGACGTGGTGAGTTCGTACTAAACAAATTCTTCAGACTTTAAAAACCCAATTATCATATATTTAACTAAAGATTTTGTTTACAAACAATGTTCTTAGCGTTTTTAGTTAAATTTAAAAATCCCTAAACCGCAATATTACGTTATAATAGGATTTGCAACACTGTAAACTCTTTGAAATGAGTAAAATAACGGAAATAACGTGAACAAAGATACGTCAAAAATAAATCAAAACAAAACAACGAAATCTTCGCGCTGGTATAAATAACCAGTTGAAACACTGTGTGTTGCTGCCACGCCCCCGTTGCCAAACGCCCATAACATGCTATCAGTGAAACGGCACGAGTAAATTGTGATCGAGTACCGAACTCCAAAGCTATTCAATATCAATAATTTCAGTTGTGTGGGAGGGGTAACGCCCATAAAATGTTATCAGTAAAACATATAAATTGTAGTCGCTATGCGGCCTATAACTCCAAAGCAATTTGATATCGCAAATTTGGGTGCTGTAGGAGGTGCCCCGCCCCCTTGCCCAACGCCCATCACATGTTATCAGGGAAACGCTACTTGTAAATTGTGGTCGAATACCGAATTCTGAGGCGTTGATATAATATATAATTATAAAGCTATCCGATATTGCATATTTGGCCTGTATAGGAGGTAATTTTGAGTATTAACCATGTTTTTTAAACTCTTTCACAAATTTAGTATTTAAAAAATTTATACAAAAATCGTTAGATCAATACAAATGATAGCTTCAATGAAAGATATAAATGTCTTATTTGCAAACATGTATAAATTTTGTAATATGAAAAAATACTTTTGAAGTTATAGGATCATAACCACGTCCTGCGTTAAGTGTACTACGTCCTGCGGAACTTGAGGTGGACTGCGTCGTTTGTTCCTATCGAAACTACAAAAAAGTTAGTACAGCAGCTCATAACGCCTATCATATCTTACTCGGATGTTGTATATAGTAGAATTGATTCCAGGACTAAGCTTAAGCTACAACATGCTTTCAATAACGCAGTAAGATATGTTTATGGCCTTCGGAAGTGTGACCGCATCAATCACTTGAGCAATCAAATACTTGGTTGCAATATTTTTAATTACCTGGATGTTAGAAACTGCATATTCTTATATAACTTGATACATACCAAAACACCCAACTATCTATTTGAGAAGCTTCAATTTTGTAGATCTAATAGAAATCTAAACCTCACTATTCCTGTCTATAATTATTTGAACTTCAACAGACTATTTTTCGTGAACGCAATCAGATTGTGGAATTTGTTGCCTGTTAGAATTAAAAGTATCCGTAATAAGCATACCTTTAAGCATGAAATTTTTCTATACTTTTCTTGATACTGTCTCTTCATCTTTCTATCAACATCTATATAATTAATTTTAAATCCAGATTTGCTTGTTACTTGTATTTTGTTGTTATAATTAGGTGATTTTTCACCTTATTTCTTTTTAAATAACTTAATTTGATTTGAGATTTGATTGATACTTGTATTTTGTTGTTATAATTAAGTGCTTTCTCACCTTGTTTCTTTTTAAATAACTTAATTATTAGCTTTAAATATTATTTATTTTTTCGGTTGACTATCCTATAACTTCTTGAAAATTTGTTAATTTGTATTGCATTTAAAAGACTATGTCTTACATGTAAACATTAATTTCAATAAATAAATAAAACAATAAAAATAAATAAATAAAATAACTAGGGACATATTTTTCAGAACTTAAAAAAATCGAATAATCTTTGAAAATTCTTAAATTCTTTTCGAATTGCATCCGTTCTATAATACTCATACAATTTAACAGAAAGTATATATAAAAAACATATTTTCTGGTTTGTTTCTTTAATTGGCATTTATACAAATCTTAATCTTAACGGGCTTCGCTCAATTTGAGTACATATATTGTGTGCATCCTAGATTAGATTGTAACATACTTAGTTTTGATCACGCTCACCTATTTTCACTTACTTAAATTTTGATATTGAAAATCTTTCTTGAAAAAAATTTTTCGCAAATTATATTTAAAAAATTTAAGTAAGTTTAGTACCAAAAACATTCACATATCTTTAGAATTTCAGAAATTTTTTGAAGAACGACTTTTTCATAAAACATCGTTCCCCAGAAATGAGAAAAAAGACATGAAAATTAAAACTTTGACTTTCGATGCAAATATATCCGCTATATTTAAATATATTTAATTCATATTTGCTTGATTAATGTTTTAATAAAAGCCCTTTACAAAAATAATTTCAACTGTAGCGTTAGGTCAGTACATATATTCTTTAATTTTTTTTTTTTCAAAAACGGTCCTAAATATTGAAATTTTACTCAAAAAATGACTCAAAAAATGTTTTTGTTGTATAAATAAGAACAATTGAAAATTGCATTTCTGAGTACTTTTCATATAGTAAAGCATGTATTTGAAATAATATAATAAAAATATATAAAAGTAGTTTAATAAAAATTTTTTTCGCAAAAAAACAACTTCGCAACAAATATTGCTTACAACATTATTGCTGATGGAATCGCCCTTACAATAATATAACGCTTAAAATATCATGTGGCAAAACGGCAAAAAAACCAAGTCAACACACAAAATATACATAGATTATGTCATCTTTATGATATTATAATCTTGAAATTATATAACAAAAAGATAAGAGGTAATGCAAAAAAATATAATAGGGCTATTCCCGATTACGGGCATATAGCGTGGCATCGTGGCATTTGCAAAATATGATGGCAAATACTTTCAACACAACAACAAAATGTACAGATTTGCATTTGCCCGACTGTGTCAAATTTGCAACACTAAATTCGCATTGCATACAGTCGAGCATGGGCAAAACTTATTTGCCGATCAATCAAAATTTCACATTTTATTATTTCACCTTATGTAAAAGTCAATTATAGCACGAACAAGTGATTTCCTGTTCTTTTAAAGTTTCGAAGTCAGAATGAAGGCTAAGGGTCAGTTAAAGGAGTTCGAAGTTATCGGCCGTAAATTGCCTAACGAGAAGGAACCTCAAACTCCGTTATATAAAATGAGGATATTCGCACCAGATAACATTGTCGCAAAATCACGCTTTTGGTATTTCTTACGCCAATTGAAGACATTTAAAAAAACAACAGGCGAAATTGTTTCGCTGAAACAGGGGTACGAAACGTCTCCAATTAAAATAAAGAATTTTGGAATTTGGCTAAGATATGACTCTCGATCTGGAACACACAATATGTATCGTGAGTACCGCGATTTGACTGTTAGTGGTGCAGTTACTTTGTGCTATCGGGACATGGGTGCACGTCATCGTGCTCGCGCTCACTCCATTCAAATTATTAAAGTAGAAGCTATATCAGCCAGCAAAACTCGCCGTACGCCGGTAAAACAGTTCCATAACTCGAAAATAAAATTCCCATTGGTTCAAAGAGTGCACCACAAAGGTAATAGAAAGCTGTTCTCCTTCATGAAATCAAGAACATATTTCTTGTAATTAAAGGTGATTATTACGGTACATTACTGTTCTAAATGTGAATTTGTTTCTATGCTCAGCACGTAAAAATATACACATTAAAAAATAACTACCGAAATCAGCTGTCACATTTTAACCAAACGCCGCTAATAAAACAAAATTAACAGACTCTGATATGGAACTACTTTGATAAATAATACACTTTGATAAATAATAATGAAAAACACCACAAATACTGTTCGTGCTGTTTTTTTTTTTTCCTTCAAAACAGCTGTGAGTTTTGTTTGCAACAGTGTTCTAAGAAGTGTGCTCACAGTTGATGGCAAATATTTGGTAGGGCATACATTTGCAAAGCTATTTGCCCGTAACTGGGAATAGCCCTAATAACTTTAAATTTATAGGGTAGTTTAGTAAAAAAATTGCCTACATTTTTTAAGTAAAACCCAGAGACTATAAATACTTATAGACATTGCATGTGAAAGCTCTGGTACGGAATGAAAAATTTGCACGTACAAGACAAGAGACCCGGCGAGTAAATAACCTAGCGAGTAATCGCTTGCATGGATTTGTGTTGCTAGCACAACATGTATATGTTGCTAGAATTTATAAATGAACAGCAATGATGCAGAAAACCACTGATTTGTTGTTGCTTCATTTGACTTTTTTTGTTACGCTAGGATTTTGTTCACGTTTTGTAAGCATTTCGTTGATCGTCAGATGTAAATCATATTTTTGCGATTTTGTCTATCTGAAGCAAAGACGTTTTAGATAAATCGCTATATCTTTTTTATTTCTGATCGGATTCAATTGCTCCAAAGAACAAAATTTTAGAAAATTTGTCAATCTTCTAAATGACATTAAAATTCAAATTTAAAAAAAATTTATTCAATTATTTATTACCTATTTTAAACAGATTTAAAAGAAAAAACTAATCTGCTGCACAGAGTTAAATCCACTCATACCATTAAATTGTATTTTTTAAAGAAAATGCCATCAATTTTGATTTCTTGTTTTTATTTCTTTGTATTTGATATTCGGCTTATTTGTTAAAAAAAGTATATACATCTATCTGAAGCAAAGGCGGTTTAGATAAATCGCTATATCTTTTTTGTTTCTAATCGGATTCAAATGCTCCGAAAGACAAAATTTTAGAAAATTTATCAATCTTTTAAATTGCATCAAAACTAAATTTGAACAAAATTGATCTAATTATTTATTAACTATTCTGACCGTTATCCTTTCAAATTACATCAAAATAAAGTTTTGCAAAAATTAATCGATTTATTTATTTACTATTTTTACCTTCATCCATTCAAATAATATCAAAATTAAATTCTAACAGAATTAATCCAATTATTTATTAACTATTTTAAATAGATTTAAAATGAAAACTCTAATAATAACTTTTAATTGAATTTTTTTAAGAAAAGACCATGAATTTTATTTTCTTGTTTTATGCACCTCATTCAGCAATGTTTTCCCTTATGCTTTTGAAATTATTTTTGTTTTTGTATGGCATTTCCTTAAAACTTAAATACATTTGAATTAATTGAAATTTAAAAGCAAAGGAGATATCTAAAAAATTTCATTTTTAATTTAACTCTGTGCAGCAGATTAGTTTTTCCTTTTAAATCTGTTTAAAATAGGTAATAAATAATTGAATAAATTTTTTTAAATTTGAATTTTAATGTCATTTAGAAGATTAATAAATTTTCTAAAATTTTGTTCCTTGGAGCAATTGAATCCGATCAGAAATAAAAAAGATATAGCGATTTATCTAAAACGTCTTTGCTTCAGATAGACAAAATCGCAAAAATATGATTTACATCTGACGATCAACGAAATGCTTACAAAACGTGAACAAAATCCTAGCGTAACAAACAAGTCAAATGCAGCAACAACAAATCAGTGGTTTTCTGCATCATTGCTGTTCTTTTATAAATTCTAGCAACATATACATGTTGTGCTAGCAACACAAATCCATGCAAGCGATTACTCGCTAGGTTATTAACTCGCCGAGTCTCTTGTCTTGTACGTGCAAATTTTTCATTCCGTACCAGAGCTTTCACATGCAATGTCTATAAGTACAAGGTTCATTTATGAGGTTGTGGCACTTGAGAGAAATGCACTCTTTTTCCCGCCTTTGCTCGAACTGTCACTGTGCTTTTCTTTGTTCTAAGCATTAATTTTCTTCATTCCCAAAAGCTTTAAATCGTTCGCTCGCTGACTCTCATAAAGCTTCTATGTGAATTTATGATAAATCCACATTCAAGTTTTACTGTGCCACTTGCTTGTATGGCGGTGGCACATCTTTCTATTGTATTATCTGTGCTGTAGCTTTTCTCAGTATAACGTATGTTTATATGAAAAGTTGTTGGTTAACAAAGAGTGGCAAACTGAAAATAGCAATAGTCGATCTTTCCTCTTTCTACGCTCATCTGAGGTCGAATTTCGACCACTGGTGAACTCTAATTGAAATAATCAACGAATTAAGAAAAAAATATCAATCAAGGAATTTCAAGCCCCAGCTGACTTCAATGCAATAAATTGTCACATAAATTATTGCAATCAAATTATGAAAAAAGATTGCTGATTTCCAATGTTGAAGTCAGAAGTACGGAAAAAGAATTATATATTGCAATCAATTTCAACAAAATCAAAGGACTCGACACGTGAAATGATTGCAATCTTTTAAAGCAATGCTTTATGGTGTGCTTTCATTAGTTTAGCTAAAGCAGTCAGTCTGTTATCAATTATGACACAAACACTTGAATTTTAAAACGTTGTCCAGGTGCTCGATTTTCAACACATTTGTCAAGTGTAGTAGAGCTGCTGAAATGGGTGTATTTCGTATTTTGCTTGCCTCGTCTTGGAGTATGTTTCTTATATTCTTCACATCCGGTCAGGTCTTTGGCTTTTGCCTTAATATCTGAAAATCTAATCCACTGCGCAGTGAAATAACTCGCAATTAAATAACTCCCAGTGAAATAACTCTCAATGAAAATGAAATTACTCCCAAACCAAAAATGAAATTAGTCCCAATTAAATAACTCCAAATGAAATAACTCCCAACAAAAATGAAATTAACGAAATAATTCCCAATAGAAATGAAATAACTCCCAAGAGAAATGAAATAACTCCCAAGAGAAATGAAATAATTCCCAAGAAAAATTAAATAACTCCCAAAAAGTTTTCATACATTTTTGGGAGTTAATTCATTTTTAATAACTCCCAAAATATTGGCAAAAAATTGTTCTAAAAAATCGCGCGATTTATTGACAAATCAAATAGTTTTTATTTACATCGAAAAATGTTTCAAAATATTATTAAAAAAATTAAAAATCTCGCGACTTTTTATAACAATTTTTCGCCTGCGCCACTTTTTTCCCTAGAAAGCTACCGAAAATAGTTTTAAAGTATTATTAAAAAAATTAAAAATTGTTATAAAAAATCGCACTATTTTTTATAACAATTTTTCGACTGCGGCGCTTTTTACTATAAAGCTACCAAAAATAATTTTGAAATATAATTAATCTCTAGATTTTTAATAACAATTTTTCGCTTGCGCCGCTTTGTCCCTGTAAAGATTTGTCCCTATTAAAAATCGCGCTATTTTCTAAAACAATTTTTAATTTTTTTTAAAAAATTTTATTTTAAAACTATTTTCGGTAGCTTTATAGGAAAAAATTAGGAGTTATTTCGTTTTCATTGGGAGTTATTTCATTTTGTCATTTGGAAGTTATTTCATTGGGAGTTATTTGACAGCGCGAATAACTCCCAACTTAAACGAAATAACTCCCAAATTAAACGAAATAACTCCCAAGTGAAATGAAACAACTCCCAAGAAAAATGAAATAACTCCCAAGTTAAATGAAATAATTCCCAAGTAAAATTAAATAACTCCCAACCAAATATTTTGGGACTTATTTCATTTTCAAATTTTTTTGGGAGTTATTACATAATTAGGAGTTATTTCATTAAAAATAAATAACTCCCAATAAAAATGAAATAACTCCCAATTTTTTGGAAGTTACTGAAATGAAATAACTCCCAAAAATGTATGAAGAATTTTTGATATTTATTTTATTTTGTCATTTGGGAGTTATTTCATTGGGAGTTATTTCACTGCGCCGTAATCCACATTGCTTGGATGTACCCACGTAACTATTCATAAATTTATACAAAAGTTATAATTGAATATTTCAACTGAATGCCTTCTCAAAATGTATTTTATAATGATTAATAAAAAAAGATTTATTAGAAAAAATTATTGATAAAAAGGAAGGAATAATGTACTGGAGTATTGTTGCAGGAATAATGTTGCAATTAGAGCATCCAGTGCAATAACCAGATAACTCTACTTTTTCGAGAAAAATGTTTTTTAATGCAAATTAAAAAAGAATCTGCTTTGTTCTGTGTAATAAAAACACATCAACGTTGACTCTAAGAGGTAATCAATTCTGGACTTATACTTGGCCATAAAAAAATTTTAAAAGGTAGTTTTCTTAAGTTTTCTTAACATTTCGATAATTTGAGTTATCTGGTTATTGCACTGGGTTCTTCAAGTATTCCTATTGGTAAAATTATACCTATCAAGGGCGTCCGCAGGATTTGTTCTAGTATGGGGGGGGGGGGGGGGCGCAAAGGCATAAAGGAGTCTATAACGCACATAAAGAAAATGTTAGCTATATAATTCTATTTTCTGAGATTTTTGGTACTAATTTTGTTATCATGATACGCCGGTTTACATATGCTTGTACACATCTTGTAGCAAAGATGGGGTAAAAATCTTTCTCGTATACTGCCCGAACAATTTTCAAATTTAATTTTTTTCATGAAATTTCAACAAATTTTCTTAGTAATTAAGTAAATTAAATAATGTGATGTCTCCTTTATCCTTAAATAAAATTGCACTTATTACTATTTAGCCCCAAAGTTTTCCTATTTTCAAATGAGAATACAAAAATTTCCCAAACTTTTTTTTTAAAAAAAAGAATAAAACCAGCAAAATTTTCAAACCATTTTTTCGAGTTTTGAAGGCCGATAACTCATAAACCAATTGCAAGGCCTGAAATTTATCAGATTTGGATTTAAGAGGTAAAATTCTATATAATCCGCAAAAATTAAGAATTAGAGTTGTCGCTATTCTTCAAATGTTCCCCGCACGGACATCAACTGACTTAATTTTTTTTTTTCAACATGCATCAGTAACTAGCAGCATGCAAGTTACTGAAATCGAGTTTGGAAACATACCTACTATATGAATTATTAAAATTTATTTTTTTTTAATTCAAAAGTATGAATAGATTTTGGGCTCCATTCATTTTCTAAATATATTTTAAAACCTTCCCTGCAATGATTCTGAATCCAGGATGTAATATCAGCACGTGACGCGAAAAAATTCAGAAAATTCTCAAAAAGGGTGGACTCCTGTTAAGTAACGTGAATTTGAAGAAGAATAAAATAAATGTTTCAAATCGAGTTTCCTATTTAAATTTTAGTCATAAAAAAACTTTGGATCATAAGATTGTCTAATGTAAAAGCGTTTTCTTAACATGAATTTGCCATCAGATTTTCTTAAAAATTAGTGCTTCATCTAAAATTAATTTACTTTATTCAGAATTTGCTAATGCTTTTGAATGAGAAGCCTTGCCCTCGCCTAGATCGCTGCAATTTTCTCAAATTTAAATGCTGCAAGATTGTTAGCAAATTAATTAAGTTTCTCTATGACAGAAAAACCATTTTTTGAAGTCGATTTTTGGGAAAAATTTAGTTTTTTAAATGCCTCTTACCATCTGATGCTCCGAAGAATGATCTTCGACTAATAGGGATATCATTCCTTATCATTCCTAAAATTCTCGTACAAATAACTTCGTAATTTCTTCCATTACATTCGTAGTATTTACTAATGGCTTCTTCGTACTATTTAGTATAAGTTGAGCTTAAAAAATTTTACGACCAAAATCTTTCAGCCTGGTTTGTTGAACAGTTACCGAATATAAGGAAATGTATGATTGCAAAGTGGCCGCAGTCTACTGAAAGATTACGTGGCCCGTAAGCTAAAAAACCGTGGTTCAAACCCCAGCTCAGATATAATGTTGTTAACTTAAATAATTTAAGCTCACTTTTGTTTCGTTTGTCATATAATGTGTTCATGGGGTAAATGTTTTTCTTATTCTATGGGTAGCACTTAGCCAATCTGACAGTTCAAAATACCGGAATCTGGCATCACTGTAGAAATTGTTATTTCCGGATAATTTTAATCTCTGTGTTCAGACGGAATAGACACAAATAAATTGTAAGTCGATAAAATTTCAACCATCGTCTTGAATTTTACAACATCAGCGATTTCAACAACCTTCGTGATGGAACCTCGCTAACCCAAGGAAGGTTCTCGTCGAGTCAGCTGATCTAAATAAAGGACACCAGGTCGCCAGGTCGTGTTGAATGGGAGGACACTTTGTATAATCAAAGCGATGGGTGCTCTTAATTTGGTATTGCTTTTGAAGTTGGTACGACGGAAAGTGCAAGGTTTAACCAATTTTTTTCTCTTTTCAACACAGGCAGTCCAATTAGTTTTATCAAGCAATCATGCGTTCCGATTAGTTTGCAGTGCACTAAAGACACATTAATTAAATCGAAATACTGTGGCCTTGGAGGGAAACCACTTCAATTTTTAAATACAATTCCTGTAACAATTAAATCTCGAAATTGTGAAAGAAAAATTCTTGTCTATGTTTTGCCAAATGATGCAATGTTGATGCCTCTTATTTTGGGGCGTGATTTTTTAAAAAAATTTAATATATGTTTAAAAAAAATTAATTGGAAATATTGTAAGGAGAGATTAATAAAAATGAATGAAAAGGAACAATCTTGCACTTTTGGGCGTAATGACTTCTTAATGGTTCTTGACAAATATGGCCTGCTTAACACTTGTGTTCCGAATCTAAATAGTAGATCTGGATGCTCAGTCGCGACAGTCTTGGGGACTGGTTCAACTGAGTTGACTGAAATGTTACGTAGACAAAGTGACATACAAAGTGACAAACAAAGTGACGAACAAAGTGACGAGATAGATGTGCCTAATATATTTAATATTGAAATTGTCGTTGATAATGACGAATTAGATATAGATTGTTTTTTAGAAAAAACTTCACGAGATGAACTAAATAGCTTAATTATGGAGTGTTATGTAGAGCCAAAAGATATCTTTATAAAACCGATAAATTACGTAATAGAGATTCATTTGACGTCTGACAGACTTTTCCATTGTGCCCCAAGAAGACTTTCCTTTTTTGAACGGACTAACGTTCAAGATATTATAGACGAGTTGGTAAGAGACAGGATTATAAGGCCAAGCAATTCTCCCTATGCCTCCGCACTAGTTCTGGTTAAAAATAAGAATGGCCAGGCGCGCATGTGCGTTGATTACCGGGGGTTAAATAAGCTAACAGTTAGGGACAATTATCCACTTCCATTAATTAAAGACTGCATAGAGTACTTAGAGGGGAAACTATATTTTTCGGTTTTAGACTTAAAAAGCAATTTTCATCACGTAAGTGTATCTGACAATTCAATTCCGTATACTGCTTTTGTGACGCCGTTTGGGCAGTACGAGTACTTGAAAATGCCATTTGGGCTTAAGAATGCCCCAGCTGTTTTTCAGCGATTCATCAATGAAATATTTCGGGAATTTGTAGAAAAAAGAGAAATTGTAATTTATATGGATGACATACTTATTGCAAGTACAAATATTGACGACCACAAAAATTTGCTGTGAAGGATATTGCGACACATTGCCAGTCAAAACTTAAAGCTTAATCTTGCGAAGAGTAAGTTTTGTTATAGAAAAAACGAGTATCTTGGATATTCGGTAACTTCTTCTGGAATTTCATCTAGCACGTCTCATATCGAGGCTATCAAAAAATACCCCGTACCCACTAATCACAAAAACTTGCAAGCATATATTGGACTTTTCTCATATTTCGCCGGTTTGTACCGTCATTTTCACGTATAGCAAAACCACTACAAAGTTTGTTGAAAAAACATTCCGAGTTTTGTTTTGACGAAACATGCATTGACGCATTTAACGAATTAAAAATAAGATTGACCGAAGCACCTGTGTTGGCGATTTATAACCCGATAAGAGAGACTGAACTACACTGCGATGCCAGCACAATTGGTTTTGGGGCAGTGCTATTACAACGACAAAACGATGGAAATCTTCATCCAATATCCTACTATTCCAAGACTACGTCCTCTGCCGAGTGCCGATAGCATAGCTTTAAGTTAAAGACTCTGGCTTTAATATATTCTCTCAGGCGGTTTCGAGTGTATTTGGAAGGAATACCCTTTAAAATTGTTACGGACTGCAACTCCGTGACGATGACTTTGGAAAAGAAACAAATTAATCCACGCATAGCTAGATGGGCTCTAGAACTAAAAATTACAATTACACAATACAGCATCGAAACGGGTCAGCTATGGGTCAGCTATGGGTCATGTAGACGCCCTCAGTCGGTGCCAAGTTGCTGCATTATTGAATGTGAATGACGTTGATTTACAAATCCAGATCGACTGGAGACGGGAAATGTAAAAAACTTTGAGATGATAGATGGACTTGTTTTCAGAACACATGTTGACAGACAAAAGCTTTTATATGTTCCTACCGAGGTAGAAGATAATGTTATACGCCTGATGCATGAGAAAATTGGTCACCAAGCAGTTGACAAATGTGTTGATAAAATAAAAATGTACAACTGGTTCCCGAAAATGCGACAAAAAATTGACGGATTCATCAAAAACTGTTTGAAATGTTTATAATGTATATATAGAACCCGCGAGTTCTTACCGGCAGAGCATACATTCTTCGAATATCCTATTCCAAAAGCGTCGCTGCCGTTTGATACTCTTCACGTCGATCATTTTGGTACGTTGCCATCCATCCAATCCAAAAGGAAGTATATCTTAGTCGTAGTGGATGCATTTACGAAATTTGTGAAATTATACCCTACGAATTCAACTAGTACACGTGAAGTTACTAGTGCTTTAGAGAAATATTTTAGTTACTATAGTCGACCTAAAAGAATTGTGTTTGATAGGGGGACCTGTTTTACATCATTAGAGTTTGACGACTTTCTTCTTAGAAGAAATAAAGCTCACGTGAAAGTAGCAACCGCATCCCCTCAGGCAAATGGAAAGGTGGAACGGGTAAACACGCTAATAAAATGCATGTTAGGAAAGTTAAGTGACCCAATAAATCATTCGAATTGGTGCGCCAAGTTGCTTAATATAGAATACGCTATTAACAATTCAGTTCATAGTACAACCAAGAAGACACCTAGTGATTTCTTATTTGGTTGTGATTTGGGAATACGTTCGAAGTAAAATAGACTCAAATAAAACCCGTAACCTACAACAAATACGATTAAATGCCGAAAATGATATTAACAAATCACAAAAATATAGTTTGAACTACCCTTAGAGCAAAACTCTGACGCAAAGAAGTACGACGTAGGTGATTTCTTAGTCATAAGGAATATTGATACCGTAATGGGTACCAATTAAAAATTAATACCTAAATATATACGTAGTACATAAAATCCTTGGTAACGACAGATACGTTGTGAGTGATGTCGAAAACTGTCAGTTGACCCAGTTGCCATACGACGGTGTTATCGAAGCGAGCAGAATCCGAAAATGGTTACCAAGTAGTGATGGGCCGGCCATTGATGTTATGAACCAGAGCAATGCGATACCTGGGATAAATTTGTGAAACGTGCCGTCTGCCGTTTATTGTGTAGCGATCGAGGTCGATCGAAAGTCAGTTTAGCCGAGTTGTAAACTTAATTAATTTAAGTTCACTTTTGTTTCGTTTGTCATATAATGTGTTCATGGGGTAAATGTGTTTCTTATTCTATGGGTAGCACTTAGCCAATCTGACATTTCAAAATACTGGAATTTCGCATTATTGTAGAAATTTTTATTTCCGGATAATTTTAATCTCTGTGTTCAGACTAAATTGAATTACATTGTAAGTGGGTAAAATTTCAACCATCGTCTTTAATTTTACAACATCAACGATTCCTACAATGTTTTGTTTTTCGTTATTAGCTAATGTAACAAATGTATTCATACAATATACATTTGAAGCGTTCTCGCGAATAACGTTGTAAATGACAAAATTATAATTGTTCACTTTAATTCGTTTTAGAAGCACTTTTATGCATTTTTATTATTTTTTTTTTTGTTTGGGTATGCAATAAAAATTCCCGAAAATTGCTCAACTACTTACTCAGTTCTGTTTTTATATAATATAAGAGAGTGATGCAGGTTATCGCAAAAAAAAAACACTAAAAAAATGTCGTTTGCAACGTTATTCGCGATTATGCATCATTTGTTTTTGTACGAATACGAATAAAATATTTGAAATATGTACCAAACTAAGCACAATCTACGAATCCTATTCGTAACTGAAAACTACGAATAATATTCCTAGAATGGACGCAGTTTTTAGTTATATTTACACACACATTTTTTTGAGTGTAAGAATACGTATTGAATACGCTGTGAAACAAGGGTAAATGAAATGGAATCGTAACTTATTACTGCGACGGGTACAACATACTATTTACAAATTCATGGTTTAGCTCAGCTTTATTTATAAATATACTTTAAAAAAAGTCTTTTTGAGTTCTCTTCAAAATAAATTACCATATATGTATTTCGTGTTCTTGGGTGAGTTGAAATAAAAACTCAATTTGCGTTTATTTTATTATTTAAAAAAGATACTTTATTTTACTTCATTCGATAAAGAAACTTTGCGAAGCGTTCGCTTAAGAAGACAATCAGAAAAAAGTGAAGAAAAAATAATTGTTGAATAATTTGCAGGGTTGCTTTCATCTAGCAGTGTTGCCTTTTTAGGACCAAAAGTTATGACGGCTACAGTACCCCCCATCTAGATAAGACCACGTTCACAGAAACCGATATGGTATTGTAACATGTCGTCCGGATCTTGTTACAGCTGGCGTCTTAGCGGTGGTCGCAGCGCTTGCTGCATCAGTGCTTCCTAGACCATCTCCTTCGTCAACCACGTAGGCAGGCTTCAATCTATCAATTGAGACATTGCTTGCTTTTCCATTTAAACTGATCTTAAAAAATTTTTCAGCTCGCTGCAAAACCTCAAATGGTCCATCGTAAGGTCGAGATAGCGATGGTCGTATTGAGTCGTTGCGTATAAATACGTGAGTACACTTATCAAGATCTTGGTGAACAAAAACTTGCCTTCTTGAGTGCCAAGATGTGGCTGGCGCCCGCATCGTTCGCATCGTTTCACGCAGTTCGGATAACAGTTCATTTTCCACCTTATTATTCGGGTTGTCAATAAGAAACTCAGACGGAATTCGCAACGTTGAGCCATAAACTAATTCAGCTGGTGACGCCTTTATGTCCTCTTTGTACGATGTGCGCAAACCCAGCAAAATTGTCGGAAGATGTTCAGACCATTGGTCGGGGTTGTGACATAAGATGGCAGCTTTTAAAGTTCTGTGCTACCTTTCAATGGCTCCGTTGGACTGTGGGTGATACGCCGTTGTCCGAAGGTGGGTAATGCCTAAGGTACGCATCAGCTCATTGAAAAGCGAACTCTCGAACTGGCGACCCTGGTCAGAAGTTATGCGGGTAGGTACTCCAAACCTCGATATCCAACCTCGTATTAGAGCTTCAGCAGTCGTAACGGCAGTTATGTGGAACTGGAATAGCTTCTGGCCATCTTGTGAACCTATCTATGATCGTGAGGCAATATCTAAAGCCATTGCTTGGTGGAAATGGACCTACCAGATCAATATTGATGTGTTGGAAGCGGTTACCGGTTTCTGGATAATGAGCAAGGGGTGAAAGCGTGTGACGAGTTACCTTCGACCTCTGACACTGAAGACATCGCCTTGCGAATGACATGCTGTCACGTCGAATATTTGGCCAAATAAATTCTAAGAGTCACAATTAATTTATCTGTCTAATAGACAGCCTAATTATATCTGTGGAATAGTCACAGTACAGTTTTTTACCACTGCCTGGAATGGTAAAAAGTTTAAGTTTGATTGTTTCGTTTGCATTACCTGACTTTAAAAAATGTTGAAGCTCTTTGTCATTTCGCTGATCATCTGCCAGATCGTCAAAGTTCGTTACAGGAACTGCATCTAGCGTTGCAATTCTGGAAAGAAGGTCGGCTGTCACATTTTCTCTACCCTCGACAAAACGAATATCAGTCGTAATTTGACCAATACAATCCAGTTGGCGAGCTTGACGACTTGAGGCTTTTTCAAGATTTTAATGAAACGCAAATGTAATCGGCTTATGATCCGTATAAATATGACATATGCGCCCTTCCAGCATGAACTTGAAATGCCTTACTGCTAGGTAAATGGCCGTAAGTTCACGATCGTACGTGCTGTATCGAAGTTGCGCTTTGTCGAACTTTTTCGAAAAAAAACCGAGTGGTTCAATATTACCATTGATTAACTGATGTAGAACGGCGCCAGCAGCAATATTAGATGCATCGACCCAAAGAGAAAGTTCGGCATCTTTAGCGGGATGTGCAAGCATTGTGGCATCAACGAGCTGCTGTTTACATTTCTCAAATGCAAGAGAAGTTTCTTCGCACCATGCGAGAGGTGACTTGTCATTTCGTACGTTACCTGGTATAAGTTTGTACAACGGCGATTGAGCCTCTACGGCTTGCGGTATAAAACGTCTATAAAAATTTATTACAGCAAGAAAGTTTTTCAAATCCCTGACGATCGTTGGTTTTTCAAAGTTTTTTATAGCCTCTGCTCTTTCTGGTAATGGTCGGATGCCATTTGCCGACACTAGATGTCCCAGGAACCTATGCTCAGTCCTTCCGAACTCACATTTGGATATGTTGATGGCTAAATTATACTGCTTAAGGCGTTCGAAAACTTGACGAAGATGAGCTTTATGCTCTTCCGGCGATGATGATGCTATGCACAGATCGTCCATATAAGAGAAAACGTAGTCCAGGCCGCGGACGACTTCGTGGAGCAAGCGTTTGTACAAAGAGAAACGTTTGTGCAGCGTTGCGCAGCCCAAAAGTCATAAAACTGAATTCATATAACCCAAAAGGCGTTGTTATCGCCGTTTTGGGTACATCATCTGGATGAACGGGCACTTGATGAAATGCTTTTTGCAGGTCGACCTTAGAAAATATGGTCTTGCCGTGCAAAATAGTCGTAAAATCTTGTAGGTATGGCAATGGATACCTATCAGGCACCGTTATCGCATTCAGTGCACGATAATCTCCACATGGTCGCCATGAACCATCAGCTTTTTGCACCATGTGGAGAAGGCTGGCCCAGCTGCTACTCGATGGCTTGCAGATGCCAAGCCTCATCAGGTGCTCGAATTCAGTGCGAGCAGCAGCAAGTTTCTCAGGTGAAAGACGGCGTGGTCGAGCAAAAACTGGATGTCCATCTGTGTGGATTCGGTGCACAACTGATGTTTGGATCGCAGCTCCAGAATGCGAAATGCGTGTTATTGATGCAAACTCGCTGAGCAACTCTGAGTAAGGCGTCGCTGCACAAAAGCTTTTTATTGAAAAACTACAAATTCGCGCAAGCTTACCTGTAGATTCAAGAGCAGTTGTGTTGTCGATGAGGCGTTTACGTTTGAGGTCGATTAATAGATCGAAATGGCTTATAAAATCGGCGCCAATTATGTTTGTTGAAACATCTGCGATGACAAAAGTCCATAAAAATTATCTTCGTAGGCCTAAAATAACTTTAAGAAGCGCTTCACCGTACACTTTGATCGGCGTGCCATTTGCGGCGAATAACTGAATTGACGTTGGTTTTATTTTAATTAATCGTGACGTTTTGGGCACTACTGAAACGTCAGCGCCCGTATCTATGAGGAATTCAAGATTGGTGGTGTCTGCTACTTGAAGGCGGAATATGGAAACATCACCGGAGCGACCGCCAAGCTCTGGTGTGCGATTTGTAAGGTTGAGTCATTGTTGAGAGCTGCCATTTGGCGTACGAGCGAACGTGCTCGTAGTATGGGCGACTGTGCATGGTGCCCTGCACTTGCGAGCATTAGGACCATAATTGCGATGATACCAGCACACTCCGTCTGTCGAGGTAGCCGTGCGACGAGGTGTGTAACGATTATCACGGCTGTGAGAGCGAGACCGTGGTTGGTCGTGCCCACGTTGCGACATAACCTTTTCAAATTTTCTTGTTAGCTGCGCGATTTCGTATTGCAACGTCTCGAGACTGACAACAGGTAGCGATGCCTGTGTTTGTGGAATTGCCGCTGTTATTGTTGTTGAGGCTACTTCCACAGTGTTTATGTTACGCAGACTCATGGAGTCGACAATTGCATCTGCAATGGCCATTTTGTCCACACTATCCCCTTTCGATGCAATGACTGCAGCTTGTGCATGCGGTAGTAGGCGCGATGTCCATAGATCAACCAATACGAGCTCGCTAAGTGAGTCGCCAGCAAGTCTCTTCATCTCGTTGAAAAGCTGGCTTGGTTTGCGGTCACCCAGGGGCATGTCCGATAGAACTCGCTGCAAGCGCCGCTGCTGACTGTCTGCAAAATAACTAATTAATTTAGTCTTTATATACTCGTACCGGTGTTGTTGCGGAGCTGCATCAATAATGGAGCGAAGTTCGGTCAACTTGTTAGGCGGAACTTGGGCCATGACCAAATTAAATTTTTTAAGATCATGCGTCACACTAGAAGCAGCAAACCAGAACTCCAGCGACATAAAGTACGACTCTATGTTAGAAGACGTCATACATGGCGGATTTATTCGAGGCGGCGCTACTGCATTGACGTATGTGCCCAAGTCAGTTTGCAAATCTCCAACAACTTCCACAGCCGGTTGCACTTGGCCACGAGAGCCTTCGGGAGTCTCTACAGAGTTGTCATCCATAACCTCAGATGCACGTGCTGAGCAACGCGTTGAAAAGCGAAAATTGAATCGTGACTTTCCTGATTGATCACGTCGGGGTCACCACTTTAGTGTTCTTGGGTGAGTTGAAATAAAAACTCAATTTGCGTTTATTTTATTATTTAAAAAAGATACTTCATTCGATAAAGAAACTTTGCAAAGCGTTCGCTTAAGAAGACAATCAGAAAAAAGTGAAGAGAAAAAATAATTGTTGAATAATTTGCAGGGTTGCTTTCATCTAGCAGTGTTGCCTTTTTAGGACCAAAAGTTATGACGGCTACATGTATATTGAAAATATCGTCAAATAAAATCAAAAAAGCCGTAAGTTTTAATGAACTCAAAATCGATTTATTTTTATTAGCTATTGATGCACCTTATCAAAATACATTCTCCTGCTAAATTTAACACTCCTATATCTAAAAACGACGTTTTTATTACAAAATTTCTAAAATCTCTAAGTTTGAGCGCAACTTACAATTACAATTTAGAAAGCTTACGGGTTTTTGGTTTAATATGAAGATATTTAAATAATTTTCACTGCCTATGGAGGGCGAGCCACTCATCTACCCCCTGCGGAAGTTATGTCAGAATCTGACATCACCACTTACGATATCGGGCTGCAGTCAATAAAAGAAGAATATAAGAAATAAAGAATTTGCAACCACTGCATATTTATTTGCAGCTGCAATCGTCTCTATCGTCGACTGTAAAATTGACGTAGCGAGGATTCCAAACACAGAAAAATATTTGATTGTATAAGTATAAGTTTTATATTTCATCGTCTTTATCGTCGACTGCAAAATTGACGTAGCGACGATTCAAAACATAGAAATATATTTGATTGTATATTTTTAAGTTTTATCTTTCGTGTTAGGCTTAAGTTATATCTTTAGTTTGATAAGTAAGTCAGTCTTAAGATTCATGTTCAATAAAGATCATAGCACAAAAAAATGCTCTTGTTCTTATTCAACAATATAGCTGGCGCAGTCGCGGAAATTTATTCTGAAGAATAAATTAAAGAACCTAAAAGCAAACATTTATATATCCTTCTAAACACAAAACTCGAAAAATCTAAAGATTTATTTATATAAACGGGATAAAATTCGCTTTGTTGTAAAATAAACAAAGTTATAAACTTAACACAACAATTTGTTAACTAGTGAAATATAATTTGTGAACTGAAAAAATATAGAAGGAAATAACAATTTACGAACTAGTGGAGAATTTTTGTGAAATAAAAAAAAAGTAATAAGAAGAAATAATAGAAATAAATTTAACTTGTAAAGGCAAAAATCTTTTGACAATAATAGAAAGATCGATATGGAGGAAATCAACAGGGAAAACGAAACCGTCATTAAGAGGCAAGAAGAAATTATTCAACAACTTCAGCAACAACTGCAGCAACAAACTGAACAGCTGCAACAACAATACCAACAAGTGCAGCAACAACAACAAAATGAACAGATGCAACAGCGGCAACCACCAATTGAGTTTTTTCTGCGACCACAGGACATTTTGGACCAGTTTAGACGACTGAGACCTTTCGAAGACAACAAAAACTATGGTTACTCGTCCTTTATAAAATCAATCGAGAACACTTTGGAATTGTGCAGAATTAATTCACAACTTTACAACTATGGCATGCAAATTATTATTAACGAGAAAATCCGTGGGGAAGCAGCAAGGTGTATTCGTGAACTCGGTGATTTTCCAAAATGGGAAGATATTAAGCTGAAACTTAGACAACGCTTTAAGCCTAACAAAACATATGGAGAACTTTTCAATAAGTGCCAGATCATGAGGGTGAATAATTTAAGTGAATTATTCAAACTAACTTTTGAAATTAAGTACGAATTAAATGAATTATATGATTTTGACGAAAGAAAACCCGATCTTTATAAGGCAGCAAACATAGATATAGATTTAGTAGAAATAATTTTAGAAAAAATTGATGGAACCGTAAGGGCCCATGTCGATAGTGACAAAACATTGGATGACATTTATAAAAGGTATGATAGATTAAAGTTGTTAACAGATCCTAGATGCATAGCCTATGGTCATAAAAAACATTTCAAGCCAACAATAATTCCACAAAGAAAAGAAGAATATTTTAGTCCTCCTGGTCGAAATGGTAGCGACCAATTTGTGGGAAGAAATTTCAATCAGAACTCTAATGGTACTAAGTCATATTCGTCTAATAATAATAAGGTCAATTTAGAATTTCAGGGAAGAAATTTCAATCAAAACTTTAACGGTACTAGATCGTATTCGCTTAATAATAAAAATAATTCAGAGTGGAATCAAAACTGTAATGGTACTCGACCGTATTTAGCTAATAATAGAAACTACTCAGAGTACGGAAATCAAAACCAATTATACCAGAATAGGGTTAATTCGGCTCAAACTCGCTATACACATATGAGTGTTGATACACAAAACTCTAGACGAAGCCAATTCCAACCGATGGATATTGGGAGTTTCGAAGAAGATGTAAATTTTACCAACGAGCCTCGGAACCCACATTGCCCTTAATTAAATTAAGTATAGAAGATAACACTTTTAATGCGTTAATAGATACTGGCTCAAGCACCAGTATAATATCCCCAAATGTAGCAAGACTTTATCAACCTTTTCATGGGAAAAACCAAAGTTTTTCTCAACCATAAATGGTGTAAGCAAAATAACTGAAAGGGTAGTCACACCAATACCTAAAGAATTTCTTGCTCATGGAACTATTTCCTGGAATGTAGCCCACCTACCTAACAGAAAGTATGATGCCATTATTGGACAGAATATTTTAACTAAATTTGATAAGATAATTGATTTAGATGAAAAATATATAAAAATGAAAGGACATAAAATTTGGTTTTCTAACACAAATTTTCCATACGGTACCAATGATGTATGTTTACTTGAACCTACTCAAAATGATTTCTTAGGAAAAATTAATTTAAGCCACCTTAATAGTGAGGAGACAAAAAGTGCATGAATTATTGACCCAATATAAAGATATATTTTTTTTGGAAGGAGATTCACTGACCCTTTACTCACAGCATTCAACATGAAATAGTTACAGAAACAGATAGACCAATATGCGAAAATTTATAGGCGAAAATGTATATGCATATGCGAAAATTTATAGGTACCCTAAGGTACATGAAGAGGAAATTACCACATTATGGTAAAACCTGAGGACAGGTCGACCCCGCTTGGGCACTTTGAATTTGTGAGAATGCCATTCAGCCTCAAAAATTCTCCTGCAACCTTCCAGAGGTTAATGAATTCAATATTAAAGCAATATATTAATAAAATTTGTGACGTGTACCTAGACGACATTCTAATATTCAGCACATCGTTGCAAGAACACATGAACAATATTAAATCTATTTTTGAAACTCTTAGGAATACAGGACTGAAAATTCAAGTAGATAAGTGCAGTTTTTTAAAAAAAGAAACTGAATACTTGGGTCATATATTAACACAAAACGGCATAAAGCCGAATCCAACAAAAATTGAAGCTATCAAAAACTTGTGCCTGCCCAAGACACAAAAACAATTCAAGTCATTTTTAGGAGCAACCGGCTTCTATCGTAAATTTATTAAGGACTATGCAAAAGTTGCATTTCCTATGGTTAGATATTTAAAAAAAAAACTCGAAAATCAATACCAATGACCCAAATTACATAGCTTCTTTTGAGAAGTTAAAGGAAATAATTACAAATTATCCAATTCTACACTATCCTAACTTTAATTAAAAATTTAAGCTAATAACTGACGCTAGCAATTTTGCTTTAGGGGCCGTTCTAACCCAAGACGGACATCCTATATGTTTCGCTTCTCGTACTCTAAATGATCATGAGAAAAGCTACTCTACTGTTGAGAAAGAGTTATTAGCAATTGTTTGGGGTTGCAAGTATTTTAGACCATACCTATATGGCAAAGAATTTGATTTAAATACAGATCATCAACCACTTAAGTGGCTTCACACCAAGAATTGTGGTAGGGATATCAACCCAAGACTGCAAAGATGGTTGATTCAATTGGAAAATATAATGCAAGGATAGATTATGTTAAAGGGAAAGAGAATAAAATAGCAGATTTTTGAGTCGCATCGATGTTGATAATAATAAAAAAAAATCTATATGAAAGTGATTTCTACGAAGAAAGTATAGATAATGTTTCCACTGATGTCCAAACAGCACATTCTCAAGAAGAAGACTTACACGACCATATTCCGATTTTGGATACAATTGTGAATAGGTTTAAAACTCAATTATTTTTAGTAGAAAGAAAGGAAAAGGAATTTGAAAAAATATTGGGTAACTATAGAATTTATTTTGAAAGAGCTGATATACCGAAAAAAATTATCGATATTGTCCGAAGACATATATGTAAAGGAAAAATTGCTTTTTACACTGATTTAGATGACACAACTTATAACAATCTTCAACAAAAACTTATCGAGTTGTTTCCAAGAGACTCAAGCACAAAATTTGTGAAATGTAGCCATTTTGCAAGAGACATGAAAGACGACGAAGAAGCAATAAAACAGGTAGCTATTTTTTATAAAAGGGAATCCGGTCATTCAGGAATTATCGCAAATTATGAAGCTTTGAAGCATAAAATATACTATCTTAACTTGAAAGTCATTATCCATAAAGTAGTAAATAACTGTGATTTGTTTACTGCAGCGAAGTACGATAGAAACCCTATTCAACCCAAATTTAAAAATACAGAAACACCTTCTGATATCAACGAAGTTGTACATATCGATACATACGTAAATTCTAAACATTCTTTCATGAATTTTATTGATAAATTTTCCAAGCATGTTGTAAGTTTTTATCTTGAAGATAGGAACAGCGTAAAATTAATAGAAAAAATTAGACTTTATAATTCCATACAAGGAAAAATGAAGAAAATTATATGCGAAAACGAATTTAACAGAATAAATATTAAACAGTTCTGCCAAGACGAAGGCATTGAGATACACTTTGTCAAACCTAATAGCCATACTGGCAATTCGGACATTGAAAGGTTAAGCAATACACTCACAGAGAATACCAAGTTTTAAATTTAGAAAACAAAATCCCAATAAAACAGCAGGTAATTAAGGCCATAGAAACATATAATAATACATATCATTCGACTATAAACCGTTTGATGTTGTCCAAAATAAGGTTAGTAAGGAAAATATAAGAAATGGGATTGACAAAGCAAAAAACGTAACTATTACAAGATTAAATAAAGACAGAGAAAGTTACGAAGAGAATAGACAAGAGGGTTTCATAAAAAATTATATTAGCGTAAGACATAAAGAAGAACCAAAATTTAGGAAATATCCATTAAAAAATGTTCATACTGCTAATATAAAGAGACCTTTGAAATTTTCAGGTAATCAGCTTGTTGGTTCTTCTGGGGATAGTGTTTCCAATTGAGGGTTTATTGCAGATAAGCCCCATTGAAGAGGAGTCGGGGTATGTCCAGATAAAAATGAGAGAAATTGAAGTGGTGAATCAAACTTAAACAATTTTACATTTAATCGATACAATTGAATTTAGCCATGTTGTAGACGAAATAGAGAACAATGTGAAGTCTCTAAATTTACATAGCAAAGAAATAGTTCAAAGAGAAATAGAAATAATAAAATCTAAATTAAAATCTATAACCCCAATAGAACCTAGGAAAAAGAGAGGATTGATAAACCTTGGAGGGAAAGCTTATAAATGGCTTTTCGGAGTAATGGACGATGACGACCATCAAGAAATCCTTGAACATCTCAGTATTACTGACCAAAATAATCACAACATCATAGACGCTGTTAATAAACAGATTTTCATCAATACGCATTTTAACAAATCAATCCAAATTTTAAAATCGGCGATCGAAGAAGATAGGGAAATTACAAAAAGTTCTGAAAAGGAAATAAAAAGCAGGCAAAATGAAATCATACGACGCCTTCTGTATACGGATCAAATGTCTAAATTTATCTATCTGAAAGATAAAGTAAATCATATACAAGAAAGTATAGCACTAGCTAAAAACCATATCGTTAATCCAAATATACTCACATCCGAAGAAATAGATCAATTCGAGGTAGACTTCTTTAAATTAAAATTAATGAAAGTTGATGTACTTAATTATAAAAAGGGTGTACTTATTATAGCGCTAAAGATTCCAGTTGATTATATTTCAGCCGAATTAAAAGTAATTGTACCACTTCCTAACAAGAATTATATGGAAATTATCGAACAAAATAGCTACGTAATTCAAATTGAAGGCAATACATTAGATTATCAAGAAAATGTGTATTTGAAAAGTTTAAAACGAAGCAAACATTGTACGATTTTAAATAATTGTAATTATAAATATAATAACAAAACTCAAATCGAGGAACTTGAAGATGATGTGATTTTAATAAAAAATGCCGTTGATCTGCAAGTAAATCAAAATTGTGATAATAGAAATCTAACCGTTAGCAAAAACTATCTTTTTACTTATTATAATTGTAAAGTAGAAATTAAAAATTAAACTTTTCAAAACTACTTGACAGTAGTGCAAGATAATTATTTTTATCCAAGTAACAACCCTTTATTTACAGAAATAAAATCAGTTAATTTTGGAAAAATTGAATTAGAAAATTTTTCAAACATCAAGGAGATTAAAGAACTAAATTTTCATAAGAATGTTTCTTATGGAATAAGTATAACGATTGTTATTGTCATTGTTTTTGTAATCATTATATTTGTGTTAAAAGTAAGAAGACAGCCCACAGTAATTAATAAAACCAAAATTGTAAGGGCACCTCAAACATATGATATCGAGTTGCAAAAAATAAAAAATAAATATAGAACTAAAGTAAAGTATAGGAAAAGATAACAATAAAAATTTAGCTATTTAAATTCCGTTCTTCTACTTCTAATTCAAAGAACTTAAAATGTAACGATTCAGGAGAATCTTAATACAAAAGGGGGGAGAAGTTATGTCAGAATCTGACATCACCACTTACGATATCGGGCTGCAGTCAATAAAAGAAGAAAATAAGAAATAAAGAATTTGCAACCACTGCATATTTATTTGCAGCTGCAATCGTCTCTATCGTCGACTGTAAAATTGACGTAGCGACGATTCCAAACACAGAAAAATATTTGATTGTATAAGTATAAGTTTTATATTTCATCGTCTCTATCGTCGACTGTAAAATTGAAGTAGCGACGATTCAAAACATAGAAATATATTTGATTGTATATGTATAAGTTTTATCTTTCGTGTTAGGCTTAAGTTATATCTTTAGTTTGATAAGTAAGTCAGTCTTAAGATTCATGTTCAATAACGATCATAGCACAAAAAAATGCTCTTGTTCTTATTCAACAATATAACTCGGACGCCCATGATTAAGGCTATCAATCCCGAGGGGTTTTGGCAAATCCCAAAGAGTTTTGGGATACGACTTCTTGGGGATCCTTTTCGTAGTCGATTTGCAACATGCAATAGCTTTCTTGATTCCACATTGAGGCATTCGTGGACATAAACGTTGTAATCTGAGTCGAGGCTAACATTTCTCAAATTTACGTGCGTCTTGGTGCATCTGCGCTAATCGAAAAAAGCTTTAAGTACCACAGACAGATCGTGCGGAGTGTACCATTTGATGATTATCGCGGGATTTTAATTTGTATTATTTGCTCTCGGTGGAACGCAAACAATACCCTTAATGAGTGGTGGCAAGTACTCGATGGAAGGACTCTGAACTTACTGTAACTCAAATTAAACGCCTTTTGTTTTGAATGAGTCAGTTGCTTAGAGTTGCTTTGATATGGAGTAATAACAGTGTCTGATCAATGATAAGCAGAGCCACTGCCGAACTAATCATGTAACGCACAGCGATGTGCGGCGTAGAGAACATGATGTCGACAATATTATTGTCGACGGTGTCGACAATGTCGTGTAGACAATTGCTTTTAACGACGTGTAGATAACTAATGTAAGAGGCTGCATGTTTATTGTGATTTTTAATTAAATTGAGTCAAAGTACGGATTATTCCATATTTTTACGCCTTCTGGGCATGGTTTTTGTTTGTTTAATTGTAAAATTTGTTAGTTTGTGTTAATTAAATGAATTTTCAAAAGAATTTAGGAATCTGCATAATCTAAATAGAACTTGCATTTTCGCAGTGTTGCATTTTGTTGACGTTGTTAACACAATTCTCGACATTGTCTACATTGTCGACACTTTCTACATTATTGACACCAAAATGTCGACAATTGGAGACGACGCGTCGAGGAACATCACTGGTAACGCATTAAAATAAATGTTTTCTACCACATTTTAATTATGTTCATAATTACGCGTAAATTTAACTTTATCACTCCGTTTGGGACCTGGCAGGATAGAAAAGTATACATATTCTTGATCAGCATCACCTCCTGAGTCGATTTTACCATGTTCGTCTGTCTGTCGACACGAAGCTGAAAATTTAAAGCTATCGTATTGAAATTTGGTATAGTTGTATATTCATGATGAAAAACGCACTTAGCTCCCATTCAAAGTGACTTGATCAAAACAATTAAATCTCTAAAAACGCCATCCAAATTGGTTTAGTGACTTAAGATTTCGTACATAAGCTTTGAATTAAATCTTACACCATATATTTGAAAATTACCTCCCTCCAATCTAACGAGACTTTATCGAATTGGTAAAATCTCTGAAAATGCCACAAAAATTAATGCAATGACTTCAGTTTTGCACATAAGCTTCTGCCTCACAAGTTCACCATATAATTTAAATTTGTGAAAACCGAATGAAAGCACGCCTACCTCCCAAACAAAGTGACTATAACAAAATGGTAAAATCGCTTTAAATGCCACAAAAACTAATATGAGGACTTGAAATTTTTTACATAAGCTTTGGTCTCAAATATTCACTATATTATTTAAATTTGTCAAAGTGATACAAAGTGACGTAATCAAGCACCATAATTTTTATAAATTACACAAAAATGTGTGTAACAGCATATTTAACACTTAATCTTCGATATCTAAAACGAGTTCTCCATTTGAGTTTGGGCAAAATTGGATGAGCCCATCCTCTACACGAAGTGACGTCATCAAACTTTGAAAACATGCATGGGCGTCCGCAGGGGAGAAAAACGGCACTTTCCCCCCTAGGCAATAACCATTTTTTTATATCTTCATAATAAATCCAAAAAATCCATAAGTTTAAATTAAAAAATTTTAAGAGAAAATCAAAAAACTTTCTAAATTGTAAGTTGCGCTTAAACTAAGGGCTTTGAGAACTTTGTTAATAAAAACGTTGGGTGTAGTTGTAGAAGTGTAAAATTTCGCGAAACATGTATTTTGATAAGATGCATCATAATCAATCAAAAAGTGGATTTTGAATTTTTTGTAACTTATGGCTTTTCTGATTTCATTTGGCGATATGTTCATAATGTATTTAACATATTTTGAAAAGAATACAAAAATACTTTTTTTTTGGTTAATTTATAAAGAAAGCATAGCTAAAGCACTCATTTTCAAATAGTATGTTATATCCGTTGCTGTAAGGCCGTGTTCAAATTACGCGTTTTAGTCGCGTTTTTTTTTTTGCAAACGCTGCTGAAAAGTATTGAATTTTGTATACATTGAAATACATTTGTTTATTTAATATTCAGTATTTGTCAGCTGCGTTTGCGAAAAAAAAATTGAGAGCGGTGTCGCAATCGCGACAAAAAAGAGTAATATAAACACGGCCTAATAAGTTACGATACCATTTTATTTACCTTTAGCTGCGTTCCATTCTCTTCAAAATAATCCAGATTATTATTTTTTACATGCAAAGCAAAAGCAAAAAAAAATAATCCTATAACAAATAGGATTATTTTTGCTATCCATATAAAATTGTGATATAGCCTTAAAAAAATTTGAAACACAGGTGCCGCACCTGTATATTTTTATGAGTTGTCATTTCATTTTTTGAATTGTTTGTTTGATATAATGACTATTAGGTAGCCATAACAGCTACCTATTTTCTCATGAGCTGCGTCCATCGAATGTTAAACAAAAGAGGGGTTTTGGCAAATCCCAAAGAGTTTTGGGATACGAATGCTTGGGGATCCTTTTCGTAGTCGATTTGCAACATGCAATAGCTTTCTTGATTCCACATTGAGGCATTCGTGGACATAAACGTTGTAATCTGAGTCGAGGCTAACATTTCTCAAATTTACGTGCGTCTTGGTGCACGTAAGTAACACAGACAGATCGTGCGGAGTGTACCATTTGATGATTATCGCGGGATTTTAATTTGTATTATTTGCTCTCGGTGGAACGCAAACAATACCCTTAATGAGTGGGGGCAAGTACTCGATGGAAGGACTCTGAACTTACTGTAACTCAAATTAAACGCCTTTTGTTTTGAATGAGTCAGTTGCTTAGAGTTGCTTTAATATGGAGTAATAACAGTGTCTGATCAATGATAAGCAGAGCCACTGCCGAACTAATCATGTAACGCATTAAAATATATGTTTGGGACGTGGCAGGATAGAAAAGTATACATATTCTTGATCAGCATCACCTGTATATTTTTATTAGTTGTCATTTCATTTTTTGAATTGTTTGTTTGATATAATGACTATTAGGTAGCCATGACAGCTACTTATTTTCTCACGAGCTGCGTCCATCGAATGTTAAAGAAAAGAAAACAAAACAAACCGCGTGTGTCACACACATTAGACGCATTCAGCGGAGCCAATAATTGCACTTAAATTATTTATGTAATTGCATAATATTAATAATTAAATTATATAATTTACAATTTTTCTGACGTTTAGAGTAGAACACATTCTGAGAGAAACATCGTTCACTAAGGTATCGCTACCATAACAGCTCACAACAGTTTTGAATGACACACGTTCTCATGACACCTTATAGTTATTGTATCATGATTGCTAGTTTGAATTTAATTTTGACTGCAACGGTTAGTGCCTTCTACGTGTCGTTTTTTTGTCGTTCCTTTGAGAAAATTTGTTTTCGCGATTATATTAAGGCGAAATGAACGCAGCTTTTGTTTCACAAAAACTTTTCAATACGGATTCTTTTTTTACTTTTCATATGTTAAGAAAACGTATGAACCCCAAAACACATCTAATATACAGAAGCGGACAAAATTATTCACACATATTGCATACTAAAATTTCCCACTTTACATCTTGAAATCGTTAGAAAATACACTAATACTATGTTAATACAAAATATGTATTCTTTCATTACATATCTAAATACAGTAATAAATTTACAAAAACATGTACAAGAAAATTTAATAAAATGTAAAACAAGTCATACGTGAGTAGGGACAAAATTATGCACACAAAGCATGTTTTTCAAAACTTAAACTGATTTTACTTTGTAACAAAGCAACTTATACTTTCGGAAAAGGGCCGTTATGAATGCGAGTATTCCAAATTCCACTTATTAAGTAGGTTTACTTTTTTGGGTTTGGCGTGTGAGTTGTTAAAAATTGATCTGGAGTTGAAAATGGGTCGGAAACAAAAAGAAACAAGTGAAGCTAAAAAAAAGTTAGTTCTACATCTGCACAATGAATATAAATCAAGTGCAGAAATCGGCTAAAAATAAATTTGAAGCCGTTTTACTATTTATAGTATAATAAAGCGGTTTGAAGCAAAGGGAACTCCTCAAATCCGACCTCATACCGGTAGACAATGCAAACTAACCTAAACAGATCAGGTGGGTCTGTTCCGGTGAAGTAATGATTCACCAAAGAGCGCTGGCCTTTAGCTGCAAATCTTGGTAAGTCCTGCTATTGTTTGCATATAACTTTCGGGCGATTGGTGCTCGGCTTATATGCAAACGGAGGAAAACCAAATAAGAGCAAAAACACCAAGTAATTAGTTAACTTAGATTAGATGTACTATGTTTATTTCTTACGTTTTGTTTGTTAGGCAAATCTTCAATAGGTGAAATTTACCATGGCTGCTTCTTACTGCATGAAGTGCATATACAGGAACGTTAAAGAAAACATAATTTATGCTGCTGACAATCAATAAGTGATTGCATGCTGATATTCAATAAGTGATTAATTGATTCCAATTTGGAAGAAATACATAAACGATATCAAATTAAACGCGGTTTTACAAAATGAAGTGTAATACTTTCGGAAATCAATTTGTGTTAAAAGTAAAAAGCGTCGGAGAAGCCGATCGAGCGACTCGATCGATACTGGATCGAAGCCGATCGATACTGGAACGAGTCGATAAAGTAGCAAGTAAATCTATTACTTTCTTTAACCTTTAGGGTTGAGGCCAATACAAACTACCTTTGATGAGTAAAAAATAATAAGAAAAACTAAAAAAAAAAACCAAAAAATTATTTTAACTAGTGTCCGACCGATTTTGGCCGAAACCGTAACCGAATATTCGGCCATTTTATAATATTCGGCCGAAACCGAAACCAAAACTGGTTATTAATATGAAAATATAAGTTTTTACAAATAGTTTTTTTTTATTATTGGGGGTTGGAAATAATTTTAAAGGTTTTTTTTCGGTTTTTGAGCATTTATTTAGAAACAAAGGTACAATGTATATTATTCAAAGTATTGTCCATCGTTAGCTACAACATTTTCCCATCTTTCTGGCAGCATATGGATTCCGCGCCGGAAGAACGATTCGTCTTTTGAGGCAATCCACGAATCGACCCATTTTTTGGTATCCTCGTAAGAAGTGAAGCGCTGCTCAGCCAAGCCATGCGTCATCGATCTGAATAGGTGGTAGTCGGAAGGGGCTATGTCTGGGCTATAAGCCGGGTGGGGTAGCACATCCCAATTCAGCGCCTCCAACGTTTCCTTGACGGTTCTTGCAACATGTGGCCGTGCGTTGTCATGTTGAAAAACCACTTTGTCGTGTCTTTTGGCATATTCCGGCCGTTTAACCTTTAATGCTCGGCTCAATTGCATCAATTGTTGTTGGTAGCATTCCCCAGTGATGGTTTCGTTAGGTTTTAGCAGCTCATAGTACACGACACCCTTCTGATCCCACCAAATACACAGCATATGCTTGGCGCCATGAATATTCGGCTTGGCCCTCGATGTTGATGCATGGCCGGGTGGTCCCCACGATTTTTTTCGCTTAGGATTATCGTAATGGATCCACTTTTCATCGCCAGTGACAATACGATGCAAAAAACTCTTCCTTTTATGCCGTTGAAGCAGTTGTTCGCACATGCAAAATCGCCGTTCAACGTCTCTCGGCTTCAACTGGTACGGCACCCGATTTCCTTGCTTTTGAATCATTCCCATGGCCTTCAAGCGTTTGCCGACCGTTGATAAGTCGTCTCCCAATGATTCTGGCAATTCTTGAAGGGTTTGACACGGGTCTTCATCGAGCGAAGCCTCCAATTCCTCATCTTCAAACTTTTTCGGCTGGCCCGGACGCTCTTTGTCTTCCGTATCAAAATCACCACTTTTAAACCGACGGAACCAGTACTCACAAGTAGAAATCGATGGAGCATAGTCCCCGTAAGCCTCAGTAAGCGTGCGTTGTGCTTCAACCGCTTTTTTCTTCAAATGGAAGCACAAAAGTAAACCTTCCCGCAAATTGCGTTTTGTTGGAACGAAAGTCGACATGTTCACAGAGAAAAAAATATATGTTGTTTACACTTCAGTGGAATGACACATACTGAAAAATGAAGCTTAGACAATGTGCTTTGAAATGAATATAGTCACAGGTGTGCCCGATGCGATCTATTGATAGTTACGCCATCTCTTAGAAAACCTTTAAAACTAATTCCAACCCCCAATAAAAGGAAACAAAAGTACTTTCATACACATATGAAAAAAATATAATATAAAAAAATTATTATTTTAATACTAAATTTGTAATAACTAATTAAAGTTTACTATAATAATAAATGTGATAATATTTTATTTTTTATTACAAAAGCATTGCATAATTCATATCTTCAGTACACAGTCAAAATAGTATGCACCTACAATATACATTTTTATAGAACTACAAAAAAAAAGTATTTTTGTTTTTTTTTTCAAAGGTTTAGTATTATGAAAATAAAAATATTTTGTTTTCTTTTCCTTTATTCCACACACACGGAATTCATTCGGAAGTTTAATTATCATTTTTTGGCTTCAGTACCTATAAAACTTTAAGATTTATTGCAATAAAGATGATAGAATCGAAAATAATAGTATCGAACGCATAAAATTAACCAAAATGTTATGCGTTAACACGAGAAATCAAATTATAGACGAAATAATAATTTTTGTTTTGTGCAATGCGTTGTAAATATTTTTATATTTGAATTAAATGACTGATGCAAGAAGTTTTTACCAAAAGTTTCGGCTAGTTTCAGCTATTCGGCCTCAATATGATCGAAACTGACAAAAATGGCCGAAACTGGCCGTAACCGAAACCAAATATTCGGTCGGACACTAATTTTAACACAGGTTGCAGCAGAGGTTCAAGAAAAAAATTTATAAAGCAATTTATCCGAAAACGGTTGAGAGGGCCAAAAAACGTGCCAGTTATAGTTCGCGATTGGCGGGAAAAAAACCTGTTATCAGCAAAGCCAATAAGAAAAAGAGGCTAGATTTCGCAAAGGTATATAAAGATAAGCAACTTGATTTCTGGAGCAACGTATTCTTCAGCGATGAGAGTAATTTTAACATATTTCAATCGGATGGAAGGATTCGAGCCTGGTTAAAACCCGACACAGACCTCAAATAATTAATACAATTGGTACAGTGAAACATGGTGGTGAGGGATTCATTGGTTGGGGGTTTATGTTAGCGGTTTATTTGGGAGATCTTGTATTTATTGACGGTATTATGGACAAATCAGTTTACCTCAATATTTTAAAGAAAAATTTAGTAAAATGTGCGCGGAATCTGAGCTTTGTTAACAACTTTTATTTCCAACAAGATAATGATCTCAAGCATGCAGACCACGAGGTGCGTATGAGTATCATACATGAAGCGCTTCGCATTCTCCCAACACCACCACAATTTTCAGCCTTAAACCCATCGAAAATTTGTGGGATGAAGTTGAGAGGCGTATCGCTAAAAGTAAAATAACCAGCAAAGCCCAACTAAAACAAGTGCTCCAATAGGAATGGAAGAGTTTGGATGAAAGTGTGACTAAAAAATTGGTTCACTCCTTTCAAAATAGATTCAACGAAGTTATCAAGCAAAAAGCTATGTCAACTATATAATAATATTTTACTGAACCTAATATTTTTTGTGAAAATGGAATGTGTGAATAATTGTGTCCCTTTGAAATCTGAAGATGCTTATGTTTAATGTTATTTTTTATTTCATTTAAAACAATTCTGCTTACTTTTTGTTATTTTAATATAAAAAACAAAGACATTAGTTTCTTCTAAAATACAATTTTTGAAACATTAGTCTATTTTTAATATATACCTATTTTTTAATTTTTAATTAAATGGAAAAATGGGTGCTGTGTGAATAATTTTGTCCACCTCAGTACATGTACCTCTTTATTTATTTATTCATACGTTTTGAATTAAAAAAATTAATGTTTTAAATCATTCAGATAATAGGTATATTTTCTTACTCGGTAGTAGGAACTTTGCAAGCTGCTAAAACTGATTCATGATGGAAAAAGAAATAAGTAGATTTGAGTGAATACGGTGTGTGATCCGGTGAAAAATATCTCCAAGATGAACTGATGACTCTGGCATACCCTTATCTCAAAAATGTTTATCTCAGTTTTACTGAATGAATCCAAATCAAATAATTTTTGTCACCAATCAAACTGTGTTTATACAAATATTTAAATCTAAAATAAAAAATGCATTTACCGATGTCTTTGTTATAAAAATAATGGGCTCCGTAACTGCGTTTTATTTAAGAGGTTTAATGGTAAAAAGGACACGTCAGAATACGTATTCATTATAACGAAAATTAAACCAAAGTGCTGGCAAACAGAACTTTTAAATGCATACAAATGTTTACCCATAAATTTTTAATTGTTTTGGTAGAATGCGTTTATAGTGTTAATCTGGTTTTACTGCAAATCATTAAAATTCTTTGTAATCTTCACCTTGTAATCTGATTAGAAAAGCCTGGTTATCAGAAAGCAAATTTTCATACACTGAAAAGCTGCGTTCAATGGCTAGTGAAGTTATTGGCGCATATGTGAAATAAGGAAAGTCATTAGTTAACAAATCATTCGAAAATTCTTCTATTCCTCCTTCTTCACTGTTAAGAATTTCGCGGTTTTTTCCAATACACTTTTAATTTTATTTTGTATATAAAAATCACCTGCATTTTTAAGTTTTGCATCTTAAGTTTCACAACATTGACCGAATCATAAGGAGATCATCCTGAAGCTTCTAGTTTAGTAATGGAATCAGAAAGAGTCCCAAAATTGGTCTTTATATAAATAAAATAATTTTGTACATAACAACTCTTAGGACTTTGATATTGAATCTTCGGGATTTTAATCCATTACAAAGCTCTTTATAGTTTCGAAATGCTCGCAATAATAATATGCTGCTTTTAGCCACTTTCCCCATCTGGTCAGTACGGGCTGAGGCACACCAGGTGCCTTTTCTCGGAATAACTGAATACGTGAAGGACATTTTACAAAAATTTTTTAACATTTGATATGAATTGGTTCGCGATCGGGAAATGTTTCCTAATTTCTTCAGTCACTCTATTAAGTCCATGAGCCACGCAACTGACATGTATCGTTTTGGTGTATATGATTTGAATGCCACTTCCAGCCTTCATCATGTATAGCGCAGCGTCACTTTAAATAGCAACACATTGTCGTGTCTTATATCTAGAGGCCACAATATATGAAGAGATTTATCAAAAAGTTTTGCCATAGATGAAGGATTAGCTCTTTCAAGAACTTCCGAAATAAGTCGGAAGTAAGTCTTCTTCAAGTGGTTCTATGACGTCCGTCGTTTCGTCAATTGAAACCCAAATCTTTTTATTTTCAGCATGAGTTCCGATTTTCTGAAGTGGTTCTTTGTAGCATTGAGCATCATAGCACTTTCTACACTCAAAGAAATATTCTTGGGAAAATTGATACATAACTTTATTAATCCCTTACAAAACCAAATTGTCCAATCAATTCAATTTTATCAATAATGCATTATTTTTAGTCAATCATTAGAAACTTTATCCATTTGATTAAAAACAGCAACAAATTCAATGCGTTGTTTTAAAGAAATTGTTTTACTAGCTTGAAATATAAGTTTGTTAACTTGATTTAAGCTTGTTCACGCTGACAAACTCGTCAATATATAAGGAATAAATTTTCATCATTTTAATAAATAATTTTAAGAAATTAAAGTAGTTGGCTTGATAAATAGATTTGTTACACAGAAGAAATAATTAATGTAATTGATGATCGATTGAGTCAAGTGTACAAAATTTCCATTTCATAATGATAAAATGGATTATCAATTTCAAAAAACCTTTAATCACGACAACAGAAAGAAATGCTTGGTATTTCGGTAGCGTCATTTGCCTTTTTAAATCAAGTACAAAATAAAGTTTAAGAGATAAAATTCGGGAAAGCTTAAAAGTCCAGTGCAATTTTTTGAGTGTATGGAAGCTAATTAGCCTTTTATATTATTATACCAACCGGAAATATGATCTTGTTAAATAAATTGTTCTGGGTTTCAAGTGCACCAATTTTGCCGTAATATAACTTCGCCATATGAGGAACTTCTACATTTTTGGCTGAGTTTCTAAATGCATTTATCATTAGCGGTGTCAAGAAATTGAGTTCTTTTCCAATGAATTCGGCAGGAGTTTTGGTTATTTATTTATTTGCATTACATTATTATTTGTTCAGATTATGCTATTCGTTATTAGTGCTATTCACACTATAGCAATTCACAATGTGAACAGCAATGTTGACAATACTGTGCTTTATAATAATGTTAACAGATATAATAACGAATAGCATGGATAATATCAACCTTTGTGAATTCCATAATTATATTTATAAGTAATGTGCTTATTATATATAAAATCTAATGTGTTTATTACATATATATGAAATGTAATAAAATCTTTTTATCAGACAAAAAACATTTTAGTATTAAGCATAGTACTCTGTTCAGTTTGTAATGGCGCTTGTCGCAATAATTTATTGTTTCCGTATATTAAATTAGTTTTATTATTGCAAAAGCACTTGTTTCGATACTTCCGTCTGTTGTGCCATCTATTTGTCAAAAAAAAAACATAACTCAGTATAAAGCTCATTGCTACATACGTATATTTACTTCCAAACTTTTATCAATTCTCTTTTTTCAACGGAAATAGTCGGCCATTGCCAACTCTTTTGGTACATGTGCCTTCTGGCTCATCAAAATAAAATTTCTCGATCTTTTCCTATCTGGCTACGTAAGGCGAAAGATCAATTCTTCTAAAGTGCGCTACTATATTGCACTAAGTGTAAATATATTAAAGTTAATATTAATAAGTTTTTGTAACTAAATCATCGTTAATAAGTTGCTAGCACAAAAATTGGAAATAAGTTGGGAATCTGAAAATTCTTCATGTAAGTGTTGATATAAATTTTCTTTATTTATATAAGAGAACAAGTTCTCTTTTTGTATTGCAAACATAGAGTTGCACAAAGGTTTTCTTCTAACTTTACTTATTTCTATTAAACAAATTTCTAGATAAACTCTGAATCTTAGTTTGAAGAAGTTTATTAAAATTCCCTATTTTCTTTTTATCATTCTGATGCCAATCCAACTAAGGGTAAATAATAATTCATTAAAATTTTAATTTTTCTACATAACTAATTAGTTTGATTATGTAGATTGGCACCTAGTTTATGGTTCATAAAAATTTCTCGCAAGATATAATTTTCATATCGTTTATTTGAGACACAATGGACAGAAGATCGTGTCAGCTAAACGTGGAGATTAGTCATTACTCGACAATCGACGTTATAACCTCGATGTTCTGACCACGCGTGTGAAGAAAAAAAACTAAAAGTTAAAAAGACACTTAAACAGAAACAAAAAGTGAAATTCTCATTAAATCATTCTTATTATTAAAATTTTAGTAAAATGCTATTAAATTAAATAGAAGAAAAAAAAGCAAAAATACTTAAAGATGAAAACAAAGAAAACTAAGTTAAAGTAAAGAATAAAAGTATAAAATTATGTGCATAAAATCGCGGTAAAGAAAAAAAAAACGCAGTGCAGTTTATTGCAACAAAAAGAAAAAAACAAAATGTTGCTTCTAAAATCGGTATACATAGCCGATAATTAAGTCATTCAGGCTTATAGCGTGTGATTTTCAGATTTTCTTCGAATTAAATGTTTCTTTAAAAAAATAACTAAAATAAAGTTTAAAAATTAAATTTAATGGATAACTTAAGGTAGAATATTTTCATAGTTAATTAATTTGTCGAGTGAAATAAGAAAAAAAATAAAATCTGACAAAGTAAAATAATTTATGTCATGCAACAAAAAAAAAAAAGAAACCGAAAAGAAAAAAAAATCGCAAGTTGGTCACGATCAGGGTAATAAAGAGCGTTAGCAACATGTTGCGGTGCCAAAAATTGAGGCAGGTCAGTTCTTGCTAGCAATAAAAATTAACCAACTTAGATTCCACAGCGAACGCGAGAAAGATCTTTCGCCGTGGGGCTGCTAAACAACAACAACAACGCAAGTAAGTCTTTGTCACTTGTATGTATGTATGTACCAATTTTAGTTTTTAATTGGATCAAGGTTTTTCGTAACTTAACTAATGGCCTTGATCTTGAACTTCAACTTGCATTTTTTTTGTCAATTCTTTTGCATTAACCCTTTACTGGGCACAAAATAATGTAATAACATAAAAATGAGCTGTATTATTTTGCGATTTTCTTTGTTTTTAATTAATTTAAATTATTTCTATACACTTCTATACTATTGTTAATGACATTAATAATTTTTTTTATTAATCTAATATTTTTTTTTCTCTAAAATTCATTGGCTTAACATAGATGTTTTTTTTAAATACTTGCGTAATCTTATTGTTAGCCAACATACTATAGTTTTACTGAAAAAAAAATAATCAATGGAGTTAATTATAGAAAACTTTGTAGCCACAAACTGAACTTGTTAAATAAATAAAAAAAAATGAAATTCTAACTTAATCATATTTTGGTTTCAACGCATGGCAGCAGTAGCCTGATTTGGTTCGTGGGGTCAGAATGAAAATTCTTTTGGTAAATTATCTGACCATGGCTGGGAGGGCGGAAATTTGGTGTTGGTTCATCTTTACACCAAACGTTAATTTTTTTTAAACCCGCTTTACGAAATGCAATGAGCTAGATTTTCTAATGTTGTCCTTTTGGCTTCTATCAGTCCTCTCTTTTTCCTGTTCCTCGAGCACGCGTAAATTAAAATAATAATTCAAACACTAATGGGTCGAAATATCAGATAGAGGGTAGAACCCAACCCAATTGCCGACGAGCAAAGCCGTGAGTCGATGCATGCTAACCTTCTAAGCTGAGAAAAACAAAAAAAAAACAAAAGAATGTCTTCATTCCAAAAGATAAAAAGATCATTAAAACTAGATAACTCATTATAGAAAAAAAAAACGTTATATGTTACAAGTTTCAAGTGACAGCTGCGAAACAAGCATGGAAATTTTCACAAAATGTTCATGAGACAGTACTCTGTTCCTCTGCGTCAAATTATCGCAACATGTTTCTGAGCAATATTTTTTCACGACAATTTAATTGTACTGCCTAGTTATTTTGAAGTGATAAGAGAGATATCATATGAGATCTCCCAACTTATTCTCTGAGTCTCTCTGAGAAACGTTGTCATAGAATTCCCTCGCAACAAACTTTAAGCCAGATATTTCACGCAACAAATAAATAGATGTTGCCAGCGAAATTTCACGCAAACAAACAGAGTGCTACGCTTAAGAATCCACAGGAATAGGCATTTTCATATATTTTTCCAAAAACGAACGAAAGCATTTATTTGAAAGCTTTTTTGAATATATGCCGAAAGGACTCTACATAATTCGTTGCTAAAATCACTCTTTTTAAAATTCCTGTCGTCATAATTGCTGCACTTTGCACTCTGCACATGCTGTTCAACATTAAATTATCTTGCAGCAGAAACTTTTAAATTACATATTTTACAGAAAAGCATAGTTACATCAGACGAAAATATATCTGCACCAAATTCTGATATGCCTATGTTTTTATTGAGTACGAAATGTATAAAAGAGGTAATAAAACCTGCTCAATAGCAACACTTATCGATTGATAAAGTACTAAAAGTAGCAAACAGTTTACTAGTTTTCTGGGATCATATGACTGTGGTCATAACATGCATTGGTCACTGAGCTCATTAAACGCAAAAAGTGCGTAAAAAAGGACGTGATCGGGGATCATATGACCGGCACCATAACATAGCCAATACAAAACCTCAAAAAGGGACACTTGTTGGTCGTTTAGTTTTTGGCATTTTAAATAATTAATTCGACTGCTAAGGGGCATGTCACACATTGTCCGCTTGTCTGTCAAACATTGGAATTTTCGCCATTTTTTCTCTCTTTCATTGTTTTTTCCACGGTATGCTAAACATAGTTTTCTGTTCGATAATGGCGGAAGTAAAATTTACTACGTATTTGATACCACTTCGTGCAGACAATTATCCTTTATGCAATCGATTCAATAAAAGGGGTACCCTCTATAGATTATTTGTAAGTGGTTTTATTTGCATTTCAAATGGATGGGTTGAATTCTCATCTTCTGGGGTTAAAATTAATTAGATTGGCCAATATATATGCAGGAAATATATCCACATGTAGTGTGGGCGCTAAAATAAAATTATGCTGCACTTCCTAGCACACTATCAACATTGTTAACTCTAATTGTGTTAAACTAAAAAAAAATAATGCTTACAACACATATGCAGATATGTACAAATTGTATGTGATGCGCTTTCCTATAATTTTTAGTAATAATTCAATAATAAACAACAAACATAGCATTACTGATGAATTCAAATAGTATATTTCCTAATGCAGTGCAGTTTTATTACTACTAAACGTAAAACATCAAGAAAATGCAACCGTTGTCCGAATTGTTTTCAGCTTTGGACCGTGAACATATTTTGTCGGTTGCTTAGAAATTTTTGGATGACAGAGACGCTCTCTCAATTTCAAGTTTTTTCTTTACCTGCGGGAACAACAACTAATTTATCCGTGTATGTTAAGTGTGACATGAGCCTAACTGCCCTGTTCACACTTATCAAATCGTTTGTCAAATCCAATAGAACAACGTGGGAATTAAATGGAAATTTCACGTTGTTCTTTTGTATTTGATAAACGATTTGATGAGCGGTTTGAAATGTGAATACCCCTAACTACGTCAAATTGCATCGAAGCACAAATCATGTGTGAACCTCTCTCGTAAGGCCAATTCTTGAATATACATCAGTTATATGGAACCCACAACATAATGTCTACATCGACGCCATAGAATCCGTTCAAAAACAGTTTTTACTTTTTGCTTTACGTCATAGTCGTTGGAACCCCAATATTATGCTTCCATCGTATGAAATACGCCTTAAAATTATTTTACTACTTCCCTAAGAAGCAGAAAATTATGCTTAATATCATGTTTCTGTATAAATTACTTCGTGGCGAGATTAATTCGGAATATATCATCTCAGCTCTAAATTTTAACATCCCAAGGAGAGGAACTAGACATTTTCTGTGTTTTCAAGTTGAGTCAGTGCAGTTATAATTACGCTAGTTACGCAGTTATTAATAGTGATTTCAATGATAACTTCAACATGATTAATTTTCTGATTCGGTAGACGTTTAAAAACGGAAAATTATATTACATTTAAATAATGAAATCAATTTAACTTCATCCTAGTATACCTAACGCAGTTTTAAAATGATGTAATATCGGAAATTGAGATTGTTCTGTTTCTCCTTTTTGTATCGATATTATGTTTTATATTTAAATATATTTTTATCATATTTATATATTTTATATTTATATTTATAATTTATAATTATATTTTATTAAGTAAGCACCATCAAATATGAATCGTTTTTAAAACTTACTTTTTAATTATTCAATATTTTAATTTTAAATTGAATTGTGATTTACGTGCTCACGAGGTTTTCTGATTTGAAATTAGACTGAACTCACACTATCACCTGGATTGGTGTGCCAGAGTATATCTTTTCCACACAAGTTTATGCCTGCGTTGGCCCAAATGCATATCCAACTAATTGGGATTTTGATTTGGCAGATATGAGATTTATCTTATTTCCACGTAGGTCCTTGGGTTGGACAATGGCCGCAGACCAGTTAAAATGAGTTTATTGTTTTGGATTGTTTTTGAAATCAGGATTGTTTTTCGGGTACCTTTAATTGATAATCACTATAATGTAATTTGATGTTGCTGATTTATATAGAATTAAATATACTTAAATACGCGTTTTTTATATATTAAATTTTTAAGTTCCGCTGAAAAGCCAATTAATGTTCTTAGTGGAAAATCCTAATTGCCAATATGGGGTATGTTTAGTACGTAGGTGCATTCTGTCTGTCCCGGCTGATCCGGCAGGATCTAGAGTGTAAATCGTGCATGCGTATAGGTCGGTTATACGTATCTTTGGAAGATTCATACCTCCGGGCGAATCAAAAAAAAACATGAAGTAAATGAGGATGTAAAATAACGAAGTAAAAACTTTTAGAAACTAAATAAAAAATGCAATTTAAATAACAAAATCCCTTATTTAAAATATAAAATGATGAAATGTTACCAATAATGCTCTTAAAAGTAAAAAATGCATTATAAACGAAAATAATGTGGAAAATGACAAAAATAGCAAAATAACAATTGGATTTTTGAACTGTACGTTTAATGAAACGGATTTTGGTGTTTATAAGCAATGTCTACCTCTATCTAAAAAAATACATTTTACTATAACTTCCGAGCCCCAGTTATAACATATTTAAGGCCTTAAGGGCGAACCTGCTCCAGTTTTTTTAAAAACTGAGAGTATTTATAACATTGAATGAAATTACATATTGAAATTTATATTTAAATGTATACATAAACATTTTTTAATAAGAAGAGAAAATTAAATTGTGGCGCTACAGCTGCTCAAACTTGGCTCCTTCAATTTGTGCTGTGGAATGCCCTGCCCCTTGCAGTCAACTGAAATCAACGAAAAAAAAAGTTTTTCATTAATATAAGTTATTTCGCTTTGCATATGCACACCTGTTTTATAAGAAAAAAAATGCAAATTTTAACACAAAAATAAAAAAAGTACAATTTTTTTTATAAACAAATTGTTGTAAACAATATTTCTAGTATTAATTAAAACTAACTCTTAGGTATAAGCAAAGGCTAATAAGTTGGTATCTTAATTTCTTTTTAAGTTATAGTCCACAGCGCGGGAAAAACATAGGTTTGTTTCCGTACTAACTTCAAGTAAAGTTCAAGTAATAGAGAGTAACTTGATTGTCTGTCAAAATGAGAATATTTCTCAAAAAGTACGGAAACGACTTCAAGTAAGTTTCAAGTTGTTCACGCCTTTTTGCAACAGAAAAAATTTATTGTTGCTTGAAATTATTAGTTTATTCGTAAACTAGTAAAAAACACTTTGTTCGTATAAAAAACAATAATACTTGCATTAAATGATAGGAATCATTTTTATTTTACAAAACAAAATATTGATCTTATTATTTGACATTCAGCCGTTTGTAGCTTGAAATTCGTGATCGAAAATTTTTTTCAAGTATAGTTCAAGTAATTGTAATAGAATAGAGAGTGACATTTTGATTGTTCTTCCTCTCTCTCGAGCTTGAAAAATGTGTTAAGAAACGCTTTCATAAAATTTCAAGTTACTTGAAGCGAGTACGGAGACAGACCTCATGTTTTGAGAAAAACGTGATTAAAGTTTTCGTTCTTGTACTCGGCGCTCTCGATGCTCATCACTTCAGTGACTTTCTAGGGACTTTTTAGACTTTCTATTGAGCTTAAAACATTGAAAATTTTCTTAACGTTGTAAATGAATTTTCAAAGAAAACAAAGCCAACAATTTAAAGCTCCAGAGCTGGTCCCCCCCTAAATTGTTCAACGAACTCAATCATGATTTTATAATATCAAACATAATTTTATAAGAAGAAGATAGTTTGTTTGTTTCAGATGAGAATGAAATTGGCAGATAAAAACTTCAGGTAAGGTGATTGCATTCGTTTTACAAAATAATAAGGCATTATAAAAGAATTTTTTCCAGGCTTTATTTATTCAAGGTATACGACAATGATAAGTTTCTGACTTATTGACTTCTTAACAACAAGAAAAAATACTTCATTATTCTATTATAACTGCAGTTGCGAATGCCTGTTGTGAATTAATTAGAAAACTTTCCGTAAGTACATCAAAGGAACTCGCAAAAATCATGCAAACTATCGAAGCATTTGGATTGGTAGCCAAGAAGTGTCTGCACGCACATATCTATGATTAAGACATCAGTCTACTTCCAATTGAGAAAATCTGGCAGTACACGACTAAGAAACAATGAGAACAAAAATTATGCTGCAAAATATATTGTAGACAAAGTTATGCTAAAAATGAAATGAGTTTCGTATAGCAAACAAAAGACAACAATTATATTTATTATTTGTTCCTGAAATAAGACACCCAAACTATGTTGGTTAAACGATACAGAAAGACACCCAAAGAACAATTTTATTAAGTTATATTATATGATTTTAATTTTTTAAAAATACTAGCTGATGTACCTGGTGTTGCCCTGAAAGTAACTGATTAGTAAAACTGCACTAAATTTACCTATGAAATAAACATAGCATGGACTTTAAAAGACAGTTTTACATTAGCTCATCCAAACACTATTCCAATCATGGATAAATAGAGTTTATTTGATTAATATATTAGTTTGAGATTATGATTAGTGTTGCCATATTTTTGTTAATAAAAAAGTCATTGGTCGATTCAAAATACGTAATTTTAAAATATTTTCGAAAAACTAATAAATTAACGCATATTTTTATAAACATTAATTAATGCATAGTAGTGCAAAAAAAAATTTATATGTTATAGACATACAGGGTTGCCCATATTCGACGGACCCATCTGGCAACGCCATATATTTCATACAACACAAAACAAAACATCAATAAGTTGAACTTATTTAGTAGCTTGCACTTTGTACACTTTGTTGAAAACATTGTAACTTATACTTTAAAAAAAATAACTATGTTAATTGTCAGTAAAAAAAATTTGTAAAACTTCAAATGAAATATTTTTAAACTGAAATTTTTCAATAAAATTTTATCAGTTGGAAAAATAAATTTGCAAACGAGACTATAAATTTTGAAATTCATAATAAATTAAAATCCACTCAATCTTCAAAATTTATAAAATAAAATGTTCGTTTGCCATTCACCACGTAAAGAAGCTGTTAAGGCCAGCAGTTGCGGACTATGCAAAATGGAAGATAATATGGAAATGGTCCAATGCGATTTGTGTGATCATTTTACCTGGTATCATTTTACATGCGCTGAAGTTACAAGATCCATAGAAAACTATGAATGGAGATGTTCCGAGTGCTCTAAAAAGGCGGCAGTTAACAAAAAAGCAAACAAACACGCAATATGCAATTAAAAAACAAGATCAGTTCGTTGAAGTACATCATCACCAAAGAAAAGGACAAACTACCTCGAGCTACAACGTCTAGAAGAGGAAAATGAATTGTTGTTGCAACGCATCGACAAGGAGAAAAACTTGGAACGCATCGAACAAGAGAAACAGTTGCAGCGCATCCACCAGGAGAAAAAAACTTTCTCAATCGAAAATTTGAAATTCTACACGTGTACAAAACGTACACAAGAATGGATTTCAAAACTACAAATTCCTTTACACAAAGAAGTTAACTATACAAATCTTCAAGAGATCAAAAAATCCGAAAAGAGATCCAGAAGGAGGAAACTCAGAGAGAAAATGAAGCAGTTTTGTCAAAAGCTCAACTTTCTGCACGTCAAGCTCTGTCGAAGAAACTACCTACGTTTGCTGGAAAACCTAAAGAATGGCCTTTGTTCTTTAGTTCATTTATGGAAAGTAACAAACTTTATGGGTTTTCAAATGCCGAAAATCTCTTGCGATAACAAAGGTACTTAAAAGGAAAGGCATTTGACGTGGCTGCCATCTTACGATGCCCAAAAATGTTCTTGAAGATATTCGAACGCTTAAAATGATGTTTGGCTGACCAAAGATCATTATCAACTCCATGCTGGATAAGATTTGAACTGAAGTTGCACGGAAACCAGATAAACTTGACACTCTCGTTAGCTATGCAATTTCAGTTTGAAAATTTATGTTCTACTATAGAGGCTTCTGGATTGGTGGCACACATGAATAATCCAATGCTGTTGCAAGATCTCGTGGACAAGCTACCAGCGCAGACAAAATTTAATTTGGCAATGTACGTTACAAAGCGAAAATTTCTATATTTTCTAAATGGCTGTTTGAAATTGTTGAAGCAGTAACAAAAGTAAGTCTGTCTATTATTTCTATTAAAACTAGTGGAAATTTGCATACACACGAAGCGAAAACAAGACCAACGATTCAAAGCACATGTTCTTAATATGGTAACGGTCACCTAATTCATGCATGCGAAAAGTTTACTCGCATGAAGTTAGCTGACCGATGGGACAAGGTTCGGCAGTTGTGGAAGTTGTGTTTAAAGAAGCACAGCAACTTCCGCTGCTCTGAAGATAAATGCTCCGTTCAAGATTGTGAGGCACGACATCACAAGCTGCTACACAAATTTGTACAGAACCCAACAGTGGTCACAGCATACTCGAGTGCAAGTAACAGAAGAAACACTTTTTTAAAATTCTGCCCGTTACTTTGTACAGCAAGAACCGATTCATAGAGACCTTTGCATTCCTTGATGATGGTTCGAATGTAACGCTTATGGAAAAAGAAATCTGCAAGCAGTTAGAATTAGAAGGAGAAGCTAACAATCTCTGCTTAAAATGGACGTCGGAGACATCACGCATCGAAGAAGACTCAATGCAAGTTACCGTAGAGATTTCAAATCGTAACAGCAATGCAAAAAGTTATGAGCTAAATCATGTTCGCACGGCAGAAAAACTGTCACTACCAATACAAAGCATTAAAAAGGATTTAGCTGCGTATCCTCATTTGAAAAACATACCAATCGAGCCTTACACCAACGCAATACCACAGATTCTTATTGGTCTTAATAATTGCTATGTTTGTAATGCGATGAAGACAATTGAATGTAGTGCAAAAGAGCCCTGTGCATCTTAAACACGTCTGGGATGTGTTGTTCATGGCAGAGAAGAAAAATCTCAAGAGAATTCACTGGGATATCATCAGATCGAGAAATGCGACTGCGAGTACGAAATGGAAACTTTACATAAAATCGTTTCAGATTACCTGTCATTAGAAAACGTTGGACGTACGAAGGAGTTAGTGTCACCCGAAAATATACGTGCAAAGCTAGTGCTAGAAGAAACATCGAAACGCATCGGTAAGCGATTTGAAACGGGCTTAATTTGGAGAGAAGATATTCCCAAAATTCCAAATAGTTATCCGATGGTAATAAAACGACTACAATGTCTTGAAAAAAAAGCTTGATCCTCAACATCTTCCAATTATTTCTCAACAAATTAAAGATTTGGTATATAAGGGTTATGCCCAAAAGCTGTCTGCAGAAGAGGTAACCCAATGTACATATGGGAAAATATGGTACCTTCCGATATTTACTGTCGTCAATCCAAATAAGCCAGGTAAAGTTCGATTGGTCTGGGATGCTGCCAAAGTAAATAGAGTTTCTTTAAATTCAATGCTGCTCAAAGGTCCCGACTTATTGGCACCACTGCTATCAGTCCTATATGGGCTTAAAATGAAAAAAAAAATTGCAATCTGTGCTGATATAAAGGAAATGTTTCATCAAGTTAAAATTCCTAAAGAAGACCAAAATGCTCAGCAATTTTTATGGTATAACAAGGAAACAAAAATATGTCCTGATTTTGCAAGTGATGATCTTTGGTGCAGCATGTTCCCCAAGTTCAGCGCAATATATTAAGAACAAGAATGATGTGGAGTTTAAGCATATATATCTAAGAGCAATGGATTCTATAATACATCATCATTATGTAGACGATTTACTGGATTGTGCAGATTCTGAAACTGAAGCAATAGAACTGGCAAAAGAGGTATCTTTTATTCATAGCAAAGGCGGATTCTTCATCAGAAACTGGAAATCAAACACAAAGACCGTTTTAGAAAGTTTGAGAGCATTGGAAGAAGATAATAATCAAGTGTCAATTGGTTCAAACACAGAAATGCGCAATGAGAAGGTATTAGGAATGTGGTGGTCGACTGATGAAGATGTCTTTACTTTTTCTCTCAAATTCAATCGGGTTAATACAGACATATTATCTGGAGTAAAGAGACCAAATAAAACTGACATATTAAGGTCTCTTATGTCTATACTTGATCCTCTTGGTTTCTTATCATCATTTGTGGTATACTTCAAAATATTGCTACAAGAAGCCTGGAGAACTACTAAAGAATGGACCGATGGATGAGGTGAATGACGATGTCTTCAAAAAATGGCTCATGTGGGTAAAAATGTTGCCAAATATTAAAACTGTGAGAGCTCCTTGGTGGTGCTCGATTTATCTGAACTCTACAGTACAACTTCACGTCTTTGTCGATGCAAATGAAAAGGTATATGCAGCAGTTGCATATTTTCGAATTACTTCTTCTGATACCATACAGTGTACTCTGGTAAGTGCTAAAGTTAAAGTAGCTCCGAAGCAACCTGTATCTATTTCACGCATGGAACTCATGGCAGCTGTGTTAGGCGTTCGTTTAGCTAACACGATTTGCAGCAGTCATAATTTTTCATTAGAAAAGCCTTGGTTTTGGTCAGACTCAAACACCGTTTTGGCATGGTTGTGTGCAAATCCAAGAAACTATGAGCCATTTGTAATGTTCCGAATTGGTGAAGTACTTGACCACAGTTAAATCTCTGAATAGAGATATATTTCCACTAAAGAAAACGATGCAAATGATGCTGCCAAGTGGAAAAATTCCTTTAAATTTGTCATGCAAAGTAGGTGGTTTAGTGACCCCATATTTTGGAAGCAGCTTAAATCTTCGTGGCCTCCAAAAAATTTGGAGATACTAAAATCATAAAAAGAACTAAGATTACATTTAATCATGGTTCACTCTTATCAGTTACCCAATCCAACTTTAATTGAATTTCATAGATTTTCTTTGTGGAAAAGATTGGTTAATACTATTTCCACGCTTTATACATTTTTACATACGTAAGAAATTCTATATACCTCGTCTAAGGGTTGAACTAAACAAGGTACGTAAAAAATGCCAACTTTGTAAAAACAATAACGCGAAACCTGTTGTACCACAAATGGCAATACTACCAAAAGCTTTACTTACACCCTTCTCTCGTCCGTTTTCGTACGTAGGTCTTGACTACATTGGCTCAATACATGTTAAAGTAGCTCGACATGAAGAAAAACTTTTCTTTTAGTTTCTTTTTACATGTTTCGCGCAATTCGCGCAATACATTTATAAGTTGCACGCAATATGACAACTGACTGCTGCATAATAGCTATTCAGAATTTTATAGCTCGACGCGATACTCCAATTGCATTTTTTCTGGTTTTTCTGATTTTTGTACAAACTTTCATGGAGCAGAAACCGAATTGAAAAATGCAATAAAAGAGCTAAACGTTGAAAATATTGCACTTAAATTTATTACTTCATCTACAACATGGTTTTTTAATCCACCAGCTGCACCACACATGGGTGGTAGCTGGGAACGATTGGTGCAATATGTGAAAAATTTTCTTCATCAAATATCTCCAAAATTTACCTTCAAAAATGACACATTATATAACGCATTACTGGAATGTGAACGTGTTGTAAACTCAAGACCTCTTACATATGTCGATTTGGATTCAACAACGGATGAAGTATACCAGGCCTCTTGCATATGTCGATTTGGATTCAACAACGGATGAACCAAATCATTTTCTGCTTGGTTCTTCCAATGGTGAGAAGCCATTATTGGAATTTACGAACAACGATTGCTTGTTAAGAAAAACTTGGAGAATGGTACAGTACTTTGCTGATATGTTTTGGAAACGCTGGGTTCAAGAATATCTCCCAACTCTTATCAAAATTACCAAATGGCATCAGAAATGCAACCCCCTGCAAATTGGTGATGTGGTAATTTTAATTGATTCAAACCTACCAAGAAATAGTTGGCCCATGGGAGTAGTTAAATCCACATGCAAAGCAAAAGATGGTTATGTTAGAATTGCAACAGTTTTAACTAGAGGTGGAACCTTCAACCGGCCAGTGACAAAAATAGCGAAGTTGGATGTCAGGAAATCTGATGATGAAAAAGATGGTTAAAACACGTGGTATTTTAACGAGGGGTAGAAATCGAAAATATTGTAACTTATACTTTAAAAAAAAATATTATGTTAATTGTCAGTAAAATAAAACTTTAGAACTTCAAATGAAAAATTTTAAAATTGAAAATTTTCAACAAAATTTTATCAGTTGGAAAAATACATTTGTAAATGAGACAAGTGAGAGAGAAGTGATTCATAATAAATTGAAATCCACTCTCAAAATATAGTTTCATTTCCAGCACTCTTCGTTCGAATTATGTCCTGTTTCGGATATAAAATATGCTTCCAACAAAATTGTATATCAGATAATTACCTTCACTTACCAGCATTCAAAAATGCCGTTGACAATTTTAATGCTAAGCCAAACAGGAGCAGAGATATTGGCGAATGACCGATTTCGCACAACCTTGAACCCAAATATCTTCTATGCATAGATAGAGATAGACAGAGCTGCAGCGCCAAAAATTGATTTCCATATTTTGTAAAAGTAATCCACTTGCATCAAAAATGAGACATTTTGAAATTTTTCTCATATTGGGATTTCAAAAAACTTTTATATATAAAACAATTAAGGCTTTCAAGAGTGGAAAATCATATAAAAAAAGCGGTTCGGGAAAAATTGTACTCTGCAAAGCAGAAAGGTTAGAGCTAAATTGAAAAATTTAATTGCGGGTCGATTACAAAATCGTATCGTGAATCAGCTAAGAAGTATAGTCTTGACGATAAAAGTATTAAGAAGTATAAAACAGATATGAGAATCATTAAGTGTGTAAAAAAACTGTGCCAGCAGTCTCTGAAAAGCAGGCAGCAGTAATTAAACATAGCCTACGAGCTATTTCCCAAGATTTGTTTGCTGCAAATTCTCCGTACATTTGCATAATGGATGATGAGAGCTATATGACGGCTTAAGGCAATTAATGCACTCCAAAATATTACTTCAAGCTACCGAATACCAAACCACCTGCTAAAATAACCAGCTCTTCCAAAACAAAGTTTTCCAAGAAGCACCTAGTGTAGCTGGAGATAAGTTAGCGCGGAATAAGCGAGTCTGTGTTCATTAAATCGAGCTTAGCTGCAAACGTTGATGTGTATATTGATAGATGTCTTCCTGTTCTAAAGAATTTTATCAATAAGTATCATAGGAATGGCAAAACAATATTTTGGCCAGATTTAGCGCTTGCTCAATATGCCAATGCAATACGGTCTGCTTTGACTAATCTAAACATTGAATTTGTACCTAAAGAAAAAAACCCCAAACGTGATTCAGCTAAGACCCATTGAACATTTTCGGGCCAATTTTAAAAAAGAAAAGTTTATGAAAAGGGCAACAAGCCGAAAAATTAGGATTTCCTGATGACACGAATCAAAAGAGAGCACGATAAGGAAGGCTCATCACTGCGGATATGAATATTTTTTATTAAAATTATGTAAGTCATGTACTTTATCTGTTATCAATTTTAAGTTTGTAAGATATGAATAAAAGTTTCAGTTACTCTTTATATGTCAGTTTATATTTTATTCCGCACACGCATGATTCAATTATATATAAGGTTGAGTAAGCTGAGAGCACATATCTCTCGGCGAATGTCAAAAACAGCTGTTTGGTGTTCTTATCTTTTACTTTGACATTCGCCGATCCAAATTCCATCCATCCAGCGTTTTAAAAGTTTGACTTCTAGTCAGAAATTTGAATATGATTGTTTACTTGTCTTTTTTTTTGTTTCACTTTGACATTTTGCAATCCAAGTTTTGTTGTTGTATGAGAACAATTTCATGGTTACTTAACCTTATATATAATTAAATCATGCGCACACGTTAAGAGGTTTGATCAAACAAATTGGTAAAAAACGTATATTTTTGGATTTCAGATTAAAAAAAAAACAGATGCGTCACTGGACACACGAGAGAAGCGAAGCTTTTTCGCAGTTTTATATGTTTCATAATTTATTGGTTTTTTTAATAAAAAAATTTTTAAATTTAAAATTTTAAATACCTAATGTTAACTAAAAAAATAATTTCCCACCAGTAAATTTTATTACCTTATGAATGTTAATGAAATTATTGGGTTTTAATATCTAAAATATCAAACGCATATTATATAGATGTAATGTCATCGATATTTCTAGCAATTATTACATCAATAGTTGTAATAATCTTGTTGTGCAAATATTTATCATTCGCAAATTTTATTTATCAAAACAGCATTGTTTAAGGCTTAGAATTTTTATAAAACTTATTTTTTTATATTTCAAAAGTATAGTCTTTCTGACGTTAATGTCCAATTATAATAGAAGTAACGTAATGTGATCTAATGTCAGTTGAGCAGTGTGTTCTTTCACTTATTGTTTGAAGCAAGTGACGGGACGTATAAATCTGTGGATTTTAGATTTCTACGTTACTTTACATTGCGTCTTGTCAAAAAGCAACTGAACATTGTATTTTCACTTCTACAGCCGTTTTAGTAGCTGTCGAGCCACAGTGTTTCGTCTACATTCATTCTCTTAATACGCATTTATCTCGAAACTACTTTTTTCGGCATGGTGTTGTAGAAAAAACAAAACCTATTTAGCCGAATCATCTGAAATTCAAAATTGCTGTTCATAACAACTGTGGCTATTGCTGGAACTAGAATCAAAGTTTTAATTAAAAAACATCGTATATTTTACACTTAATAACCGGTAGAAAACAAGCTGTTTTAAGAACTTAATTTTCAAAAGCTCGTCATTCTGTCAATTTTTCATCTCTTTTTTTTTAGTGCCAGCCATAGCTGCACTAATAGTGAATAATAATATTCTAGGTTTTTATTTTTCAGATAAATAGAACAGTCAAAATCTACAACACCGCCCATGCCCCTTTTCCTTGAGAGCGTCTCATTGATCGCCATTTTGAACAAGATCAACAATTTTTTAAATTAAAAAATTATTTTTTTAAGATGAATAAGAGTTACAATACACCTTAAAAGTTTAAATATCGTTGTTCAATATTTTAACTTTTTAAAAAAAATCCTAAAAATACCTTAAATTTTCGAGCGCTAGACCACCATCCTTGCCTTAAGTGCCTATGAACATTCATGTATGAATTCGCAATTAAAATCCACCAAGTTTCGCGGAGTTTCGTGGATTTAACGAAATTCAACTCAACTCGCGTTTCCATGGGAAGTTAATCCCGAGTCGAAACGTTGTATTTGATCGATAATTGTGATCTGCTGCACTATAACTTCACGCATTCACAATAGAATATGTAGGGCAGCTAATGAACAATCCCTTGAATAAATTCCTGTCATCTACTGCAACACAGCTTCAGTTAATATTGAATGAATCACATCGTATCAGAAATGGTTGGTTTGTGGTAGTGGTTAGCGTGTAGAACTCTCGATCGGAAGGCGCGAGTTCGATCCTCACGGTTGCATAGAAAAATTTTTATAATAATAGACGCAAGTAAAAAAAAACAACAACAACGTAAAAAGCTCCGCTTCAAAAAAGCAATCTGTCATTGAAATACAAAAACCCTAGGGTTTTTAGGCAAAAAAAAAACTAGAGATGCAGACAAATTGATTTCGACGAGGAGTTTTTAAAAACATATGAAGCCGGTGAAGATTTTTTGTTTCCATACATTTCGTTAACTCTAATATGCATACAGCTGTGCTCAAAATAATAGCAGTACTCTTGCTTGTATTAATAATATTTGTCTACAAATTTCGGATCCGGTAAACCCATTATCATTCCTATATGTACTTTCAACTTGGGATGTGCAAGTTGCAGTCGAAATAAGTAGAAAACTTACTTTTGCGTGATAGTTTTCGACTTTTGGTGGTCGACTTTCTAATTTTGAAAAAGTCGACTTTTTCATTTTATGCGAAACTAAACTTGAGGATATTCAGAGAACTGCTTGTCCCTAAACCGTTCGCTGTTTAAAAATAAATAAAGCTGTGTTGGCAACTCTTGATACGATAAATGTAGTCACAAATTTAAACGAGTTTTTCTCAAAACCATGTTTTCGAAGTCGGTGATCACTGTTACTTTAGAACGGCTTCACCGATCATTTTGAAATTTTTCTCACTTATTCTATACATAATTGCCCTCCTTATGAAACAAGGATTTTTTAACGATTACATTTTTTTGAAAATATGAGTTAAATTTTGATCAAAAAAGCCACTTTGAATTTCAACATCTGCCATTTTTCGAAAAATCAAAATTTTTCAAATTCTTTCGTTCATCAGGATCATTATTTCATTAACTAATGATCCCTTTTTAATTTCGGATTATCCAGTGACGAGCAGCAGTGATCTAGGCAAAACACTTTTTATATTCTTTTTTTATAAATTTGCTGTATCCCACTAATTAATCTAATATTTTGTCATAAAAAAATATTTTCTGCAAATTAATATCTTTCATTTATATTAGCAAAAATTTGTTATTAATTATTTAAATGTGCGTCAAAAAAAAATTTTGAACAAGACCTTTTCTTGTACGTCCCAACTAGTTGTACCCCATTAATTCGGCGGTTATTGCTCGCTATTTTCTATAACTACAAGAACTAAAATTGCAATATTTTGTTTTGTTTTTTGTATTTTATTTATTTACTGATGTACCATGTTATTGTTTTTTTTTAACAACAAAACTTACTCAGTAAACAAAAAGTATCTTTTTGAATTCATTTATGAACCTTTTCGGGTAGAAAAGTTAAGTTTTGACACTCATAAATGGACCCTTTTGGGTTCATTCGTCGGACTAAAATGCCTCTCAGAAGCGAGCTTTTTTTTCAGAAATGATAAAAAAAGAATCATCAATTGTACTTTTTTTGTTTGGAAACGAGTTAAAAAAGAACCATTGAAAAATTATTTTTTGGCATTTAGAAATTAACCATTTTGAATTCTTTCGCCTGACTGAAATGCCTCTCAAAGACGAAACTTTATTGTTCGAAAACGAGATGAAAAAAGAACCATAGAAAAGCACTTTTCCGGCACTCAAATATGATTTTTTTTTTCAATCATAAATTGCATATCTAATTGGTCGAAGAACTAAATTTATTTATAAGAAAACAATGAAATAAGAATTACAACGAAAACTTTATGAACGTATTGAACAATTTTTTTTATAGAAACTAACTTTAAGGGATTCATTTTTATCAAGGATGTTGTTTAGATCTTCCAATTAAAAGGCATAAAATAAAAACAATTCTCCGGAAACGTACGCATAATTCTAACTTTATGTTTGGAAGGAGAATAGTTCATTATTCTTTTTTGAACTCATTAGAATGTGAAAAAGTAACATTTATTTCTGAACTTATTTATGAATAAAAACTGGTTATCTTATAAGTAACTGTTTTCTACTTAAATGATAAAAGATTTTTTTAGGCTCAAAGTTCGTTAATAATTTTGCAATAGAACTAATTTTTTGTTCTATTAAAACTGTAATCATACAAATTTAAAATGCGTGTTTTTCAAGTAAAAATATACTTAATCAACAGTTTTTTTTCTAAATTCTTACTTTGGAAGCTTACAGCTCTGCTAAAACAAAAGATATAAAACTTGTTTATATTTCGTTGAATAATCTCAGAATTTTTGCTCCGCTACCACACATAACACCATAGTTTGCATAGATATATTGACTCAAAAGCTGATATTTTTTTCTAAAATATAAAATTCTATTTTTTATTTTACAGTGAGTAGCTTAGATTCTAAATCAATAATACTAAACACGTCCCAAAAACGTAAAACACCCTGTATCTGGAAAATTTTACAAAATGGGAGGAAACTGAGAACAGATTTTGAACCAGTGTTGAAAGTAGTATATATAGGAATGATAATGGGTTTACCGGATTCAAAATTTGTAGACTAGTATTATTTATCCAAACATGTCTGAATATAAGAATACTGCTATTATTTTGTACATTAATTCTCGTTTCTAAAAATTGTCAATTAAACTGATTATTAGAAATAAAGTCATAATAAGAAATGTTTTCTCAAATGCACTTTTAATTGCTTGATTTTTTTAAGTATTAAAAAGGTAGTATCAATTTAAATGATCTATTAATTAATTTTATTAAATTACAAAAAGACATACGTATTTAATTTAACTTGAAATTAAATAACCCGAATAATGAAAAAAAAATTTTTTTGATTTTAAAAAATTTTAAATTTAAAAAAAAAGATGAAAATGTGAGCATATATAAATCAAGCAAGTGATATTGTCATATTTTTTAATAAAGCAATATAAGTTCTAAACATAAGAAATTTATTTTTGTTCTTATCATCTCATTACTGTGCTTTTAATCTTCAGATATAATATATTTACACTATTATCAGTATACTTACACTCTTTATTTCGTTCATTTTAGTAAATTGCCGACCAAATTCCCAAAGATCCACTCCAAATTTTAGGGCCCAATTGCGCACTCTAGAAATAATATTGAAATTGATTATTACTTGCAAGAAATAAAAACAGAAAAGGAGTAAATTTGATAATTAATTGTGATCTATTCTTTGAATTTTTACATGAATTTAATTGTGATCTCTTTAGATCAAGTAAGGGGTCAAGTAATTCATTCGAATGATTATATATTTTGACTAGCTCTGACAATTTTCACTAGCATTAGTGTCTAGTATGACTAGATACATTAAAGGAACAATTGGAAAAAAAATCAATAATTAATATCATCTGTAAAAGCTATTCCATCTGCGATCCAAGATTCGATGCTCTCAATCACTGGGATAGAAGAAGCTGGTAGCTTTGTTGAGGATTCTTCAAAATAGAATTTTTCATCGGATTCTATGTCGACCCATTCAGGTGAATCCTCATTTCTAACGCAAAGAAATTCACCTGGTCTTTGACCGAGTACCCTTAAAGGCTGCACCCGAGCTGCACCAAGTTCTGTGTTTTTGTGTAAATGCTTTCTGAAAATTGATTTATTTAAATTGTATGTTTTATTCCGATTTATTGTAAACGATATAATACAAACTTATGACAATTCATAGAAGTTTTAAAAACGAAATACAAGCCGCAGGTAGGACACGACCTTGAACCGATTTCTTCTTTCTGAGAAGGACAGTGCATGTCATACGGTATCTCCTTTGATCAAGAACATTCAGGCCTTAACGTCAAAGCCTGTCGCAAAAGCAAAGACCCACATTTTTCAGACGTGTGCTGAGATGGTGAAGGAATACCAAAAGGTTCCTGTGTCGAGGGAAAAGGCGGTGGAAGAAATCATTGAAACAAAAGTTAACCATCAAATTTAGACGATCAAACATAAACATGTAAGGTTAAAATTTTTTGAAATGATTGTGTTATTAATTAGAGGTTTTTCGTCGATTTTTTTAATTTTTGGTAACGTTACAATATCTAAACACCTCCCCCCCCTACCGTTACTTATAGTAGTGCATTTCAAAACCCCTCCCCCCCTAAATTGGTAACGTAGTTTATGGACGACCCCTAAGTTTGAAGAAGGCAACAACAACAGCAACAACAACAACAATAGCATTTCTGTATAGACTCAATCACACAGCCTGTTTTGGAAATCTCTACATTTCCTCTTCTTGAATGTGAGTCTTGAGTGATTCAGCTGTGACCAACCCACTCTTAAAGTTTTATATGATTTGACACTTGTTCGAAGATTCTTTTGCCAGAATCGTCAAACTCCAATGAATATTGAAAAAATACGAAGCAACTAGAACTGACGGCATCCTGGTAGAGTTAAAATTTTTATAAAAATTTTTTATACCACAGTAAAATAATTATATGTGCAACACTTCAAATGCAATTCTAAGCAAATATAACTTAATTTGTTTTTATATTATTCGTTTATTGATATAGTATTAAGGACTTTTATGTAAAAGCAGATATAGCTTATTTAAAAAACTTGTTGTTATTAAGAAAATTAGAATGTATTTAAAATGTTCATAGAGAATATTTATATGTGCACAACCTATTTTTATTGATTTTATGGAAAAATAGAAATATATATAGATTTTACAAGAGAATATATGGTTAAACGTGAAAGGCATGAAGTACATCAGCGATCTGAGGATGGAGCCATCGATTTTCTGCCATTCATCTTAAAGAACTGTTTTCAGATGCTTCATCGACTCGAACCTACGCCCGTTTTTAGAAAATTGGGCCGAAAGAATGCCCCACAAGTTTTCGATAGGATTCAAGTCATGACTAACAGCAGGTCACTACAGTAAGTAAGGGTATATTTCAAATTTATTGGAAGTCATTTGTGGCTCGGGAAGAACTTGTGGGTGCGTTGTCCTGCTGAAAAGTTAAGTTATCCTGGTATTTGTAGCATGTGAACTCAATAAACTTATTACTCATTATACATTTTTGCATTCGATTTGCACGAAATAAAATACAGGAAAGACTTTAAAAGTATCTGAAACCGGCTAAAATCATCAATGATCCTCGCCCATGGTTACGCGCATACCTAATTTGTCGTAGCTATCGTAAATTGTGCCGATATTTCTGCTAACCGTCGGGCCCGTCAAGGTTGAACCTTTCCTCATCACTTAATATGACATTCCTTAATTCTTTCTCACAAATTTTGCATTTTTCGGCATATGCTAGACTGGCCGCAATGTGTCATGGTAGAAGCCTGGGTTGAGAGAAGGGCGATTCATAACTGAATTCATAACTGAATTCATAACTGGCATTTTCGTCCAAAATTTTTTGTATTCTGCTTCTGGTAACCCTTAGATCCAAATGCACAGCAATTTCACCACAACTCATCCCTTTCTCTACAGCAAGACGTTGAATTCGTCTTTTGTGCCGTTGGTCAATCATGGATTTTCTTTCACTACGCTTGATAATATGAAATGTGCTCATATTTTGTTCCAAAAATGTATTACCGTTATGTTTATGGTTTTCCTTACAAAGGTTATCAAAAAAATTTCGTAATTTTTACGTTATAGCAGTTAAACACAAAAAAACCAATTGTGCACATATAAATATTTTCTATTGCACACGCGAGACTTCACATTATTTTCGATTAAAGGTACTACGTATACGAGGAAGAGAAGAATTCTCTGTTCGACTAATAAACTTCATCACTTAAAAAAATTTTTGGCAATCTCAATAAATATTTTACTGAGGTAGCTGCATTCGATTTTAAAATCACCTCATTTCCTTATAAAATCTTGATTTTTTAAATGAAATTATTATAAATAAGAAAAAATACAAATATTTTTTATTACTATCTTTGATAAAATTTTTACGTTTTATTGGGGTGTTAACTTCCGTGTGGACTCCTTCACAAAAAACACACGGTAAGAAATCTTTGAATAAATTTTAATACAAGCAAGTGGTACAGAGATATTTAACACAAAAAGTATTTAATTTAATATTTCTCAATTGATTATAAAATTCTTAAATATTTTTTGTTTTACATTTTAATACAGTTTTAATATTACAATGATATTTTATACCCTTGGAATGAGTTTGGTACTATTGTGAATTTTGTATTTAATTTTGAAGGCATGCTGTATTATATTTCAATACAAATTGCATTAAATTTTGTTCATTAAACAGTTCAAATAAAGGGTGTTTTTATAGAGTGATACAACTTTGAGTTGGCATCACTGCTTTATTTGACCACCCATTTAACAGCTGATAGTTGCTTTTTGTTAAATTTGCTTTGACATTTCATTATGGATCGACTTTCACCAGAGCAACGCGTGCAAATTGCAGTAATTTTTAATCAAAATAATGGTTCTGTTCGTCAAACTTATCGTGCACTTCGTCCATTTTACAGCGTACATAATCGTCCTTCAGAGCTGCTAATTCGAAGAACAATAGATCGTTTTCGGACCACATTTACTGTTACTGATAATGTGCATCCCGTGAGACGCCGAACAGTGCGCACTAAAGAATCTGTAGCCGCTGTGCAGGAAAGCATTGAAGATGATCCTAATCAATCAATTCGTCGCCGTTCTCAGCAACTGGAGTTGTGTCCTTCCACTTTATGGAAGATTTTACGAAAAGATCTTGGCTTAAAACCTTTCAAGATTCAACTTGTGCAGGAATTAAAGCCAAACGACCATCGTATGCACCGCCAATTTGACGAATGGGCTGAAGCACAAATTGATATTGATTTTGAATTTCCATGGAAAATTTTATTTTCCGATGAAGCCCATTTGTGGTTGAATGGGTACGTAAATAAACAGAATTGTCGTTTTTGGAGTGAGGAGAATCCACAAGTTTTTGTCGAAACACTATTACATCCACAGAAAATGTCTGTTTGGTGCGCTTTATGGGCTGGCGGAGTTATTGGCCCATATGTCTTCAAAAACGATGATGGTCAGAATGTTACCAGAATGTTAATGTGTTTATTCGTACCTCAATAAGCTAGCATTAATCTTGCTGATATGTGGTTCCAACAGGACGGAAACTTTTGACGAAAAAATAATTTCACGAAATGGCCCAATTAATTGGCCCATTGGATTATTTTCTTTGGGGTTATGTAAAGTCAATTGTCTACGTCGATAAATCACAAACAATTGAACACCTGGAAATCAACATTCGAAGAATTATCGGCGAGATACGGCCGCAAATGTTGCGAAAAGTTTGTGAAAATTGGTGTTCCAGATTGCGCCTTGTACGCGCCAATCATGGTGGCCACATGGCCGAAATCATTTTTAAACATTAATGCCATAAAATTTTCTATTCAATAAAGCCCGTTTTATTAAAAATATATCACTATGTTTTATTATGATTTAAACTTGTCTCACACTAAAAAAACACCTTTTATTTCAACGATATTTTATACCCTTTGGAATCAATATGATGTTATACCTAATTATTAATACAAGTACAAAATTTCAATACATATTGTTATTAAAAACTAATTTTAATATTTGGCCAGTATTTAATTTGAATACAATTTTGGTGTGGTCATATATGTAAGCCCAAAAGTATTCAAGTTTATTCCAAGATTTCTAACCGTGTAGCTATGTTGCTCGATTTATTTTGAGAGCAGTTTGACTGTTTCTTTGTTTATATTTCGTTAGTTTCCCAATAAGCCAATCGGATTTATTTGCTTAGTTTCAAAGCAGTGTCGGGCATCATTGAAGAATTGTTCTTTGGTGATTTCTTAAAGAAGCTTGCTATGCAGCAAGCCAAACTTGCAGAATATTCTTAAACGTGTCTGTCTTGTATTCGTCAATAACAGACTTGAATAATATTCTTTAACTCATCTGCATTGTGTTCGTCAACAATAAAGAAACAGAAAGAACAAAGCAACAAAGGAAACTGAAAGCTCGCGATAACTCTTCTCTCTTGTGTGTCTTGTCGAAAATTCTTAAAGGCGTCTGTTTTGTATTCGTCAACAAAAAAAACAAAGTAACAAATCAGAAACACATGTTCTAGTACGCGGTTAGACAAAACCAAAATGCAACAAAACTTCCTTGTCTGCCTTTGTGGTCTAGTGAAGAGTGCGCTAGAATATCAACTCAGGGGTCCCCGGTTCGAGTTAGGTTTCGGGCATGGCTTTCTTTGCTCTTTACTACATTTAGGAATTATTGATACAAAAAAATTCACCACTACATTGTGGACATTCGCCTCGGTTATAAACAATTTAATTTTTATTTTTTAAATAACTTTCGGTTTTTACTTCATAAACGAAATTTCATCAACTTTCTCTCTCTTTTCGCTTACGAAACTTATACAACGTTCTGAATTGCGTTCTTGCACGAATTTGGAACATTTATATGAGATTTCAGTCAATGAAATGTATGGCCGATTCAGCATGTCTCGTCCATGAATCGGAAAAATCACGCATGATTCTTTTACGATTTCTTGTTCGTTTGTTGTATATGTTGTGACGAGGCAAAACCTGTCCCCAGTTTTGCCGCATATGCTAAACACAACAACACAAGCATAATCATCATCAACAAGCGCGGAGCATATAAATTATAATAAGCAAATTATTTTTTTTTCTTTCTTAAACATGAAGTATTTGATCTGTGGACACTTTTCTTTTATATTATATTAAAAACAACACATGAATTACTAACTAATACCTAGTTATTATTTACTACAAATGGAAATTAGTCAGAAAAAATTTAAAATAACTATAATAACTATATATATGTTTTGAGCAAAGCACCCTTTGACGAGAGTATGTTTTGACGAGAGCATGAGTAGCAGAGCATGGCAACACTACTGAGCGGTATCAACATGCTACCAAAAACATGAGTACGAAAAGCTAACAGCAAAAAAGTGAAGCTACCAACAATTAGCAATATTAGATTAAGCGCCAACGGGATCGCGAGTACTTCGATGTGGGCCCGAAACACGATGCGTGTGTTTTAGAAAACCACTCAGCGGTATCAACAAGTCGACGAGAGCAAGAGTTACTACTAAGCGGTGTCAACATGTTAACGAAAAATGAGTATAACTAGCTAACAGCAATGCTGCTACGACCAACCAGCAGAGGTATGCAATGGATTGAAGAATAACGAGACAGTGAGTTGCTGGCAGACAATTAAAGCAAGCGGTTGGGCTTACTGAAGAGTTCGTGGCAGACAATTAAAGCAAGCGATTGGGCGTATTAAACAGTTGCTGACGAGCCACTAAAGCGAAGAGAAGTACTAAAGGACTTGGTGAAGAAATTCTCTAAGCTTCTAAATGGCGACACTGACAACAATCCCGCCAATAGAGATGATATTCCGGAAACCCCAATTTCGGATGACAGCGTCGAGGTTCCGCTGCCCAATCCACAAGAAAGGCGATCCCACTATCTGTGCCAATAACCGTGGGATAAGGCTTCTTAATATCTCATATAAGGTGCTGTCGAGCATTTTATGTGAAAGATTAAAGCCCATTATGTGAACGAACTGATCGGACCTTATCAGTGTGGCTTCAGACCTGGAAAGTCCACCATCGACCAGATTTTCACGCTAAGACAAATTTTGGAGAAGACTCAAGAAAAACAAGTCGACACCCACCATCTTTTTGTCGACTACAAAGCCGCCTTCGACAGCCCAATAAGGAAGCACCTGTACTCCTCCATGTTTGAATTTGGTATTCCTGCAAAACTAATACGACTTTGCACGATGACACTGAGCAACACCAGCAGCACAGTTAAAATCGGGAAGAAACTCTCCCCACCATTTGTTACCAAATGAGGTTTCAGACAAGGTGATTCCTTATCGTGCGACTTTTTCAACCTAATGATGGAAAAGATCATCCGAGCTGCTGATCTGAGACGTAGTGGCACAATATTCTACAAGAGTGTTATGCTGCTTGCGTATGCTGATGACATAGATATCATTGGCCATAATACGCGCGAAGTCAGTGCAGCATTTTCCAGATTAGAAAGAGAGACAAGTCGAATGGGTCTGGCAGTGAATGAGATAAGACGAAATACTTGGTGTCAACAAACAAACAGTCCCAGCGTCTTGGAACCCACGTTACAGTTGACAATACCTACTTCGAGGTTGTAAAGGACTTCGTTTATCTGGGATAAAACATAAACTCAACCAACAACCTCAGCATTGAGATCAAACGAAGAATAACTCTTGCCAACAGGTGTTACTTTGGGCTCAGTAGGCAATTGAGAAGCAGAGCCCTCTCTCGACGAACGAAAATCACGCTCTATAAATCACTCATCATGCCCGTCCTACTTTATGCATCACAAACCTGGACGCTGAGCAGTTTAGATTAAAAGATTTTAGGAGCATTCGAGAGAAAGATTCTTCTTAAGATCTACGGACAAATCTGCGTCAATGGCGAGTACCGAATACGGTGGAATGATGAACTGAAAGCTGACATCGACATAGTCAAGAGCATTAAAATCGAGCGGCTTCGCTGGCTTGGTCATGTTCAGCGCATGAAAGACGATGCTCCAGTGAAGAAAACATTCGATTCGGTACCCAGCGGCGGTCAACGCAGAAGAGGACGACCGCATCTTCGTTGGAAAAACCAAGTAGAGGACAACCTGACGAAGCTTGGAATTTCCAACTGGCGCCAGCAAGCGAAAGACAGAAATGGCTGGCGGAAATTCTTAGATGAGGCCAAGACCGACATACGGTTGTAGCGCCAACTAAGTAAGTAAGTAAGAATTCTTTAGTTCTCCAATACTATTAATGAAAGCCACCAAAAAATCACTATCCTTTATTTTTGAGGCAATTTCAGGGAGCATTCTCCGCTCTGTGTTGAGTATTTCCCATTCTGATTCAGATGCTACATTTGAAAAAAGGTTTAACTAATGGTAGAGTTGATAGACTATCGCCGCTAACGGCTGCTTTAGAATCGATAATTGTAAGTAAGAAAAGGATCATTAAGGGAGGGTTCTCCTGGATTTTTTTGGATTTAGCCGAAAAACAAGCAAAATTTGAGAATGGTTTGTGGGAAAATGAAAAGACATACGAACTTATGCTTTTGAACTTTGATTCGTGGTTTATTGACGAGTAAAAAAAAAAAAGATATTTGAAAAATTCAAAATGGCGGCTTGAAAATGGCGGATCTCGTCGACCTCTGCGCGCAAAATATCGACCTCCCGCGGACAGTGTGGGGCCTCAGGTAGTGAACTGAAATGAGAAATGTATAAAATTTATTAAAATTGATAACATTTCATATGCCTGGAACCTAACTTCAATTAAGTTTGGTAAAAAAAACCAATTTTATGGACTTTTAAAAAAAAAATTTAAATTTTTTGCTTTTTTTTACTTAGATCTCGTTTAAAAATTATAAATAAACAATTTTTTATGCCAATGTTAGGTTCCAGGCGTACAAAAAAGTATATACTTTCAAACATTCTTTGAATGAAGGAAATCGGATCAATAGAACAAGCCCTGTGCTGTCCATTAGATTAGAAAACATGGTTCCGAGAACATGGTTCGTATTGAAATATCCCTTGGCACAAACATTCTACATATATGTAACTTTCATTTTATGTAAAAAAAAAAAAATGGATTTTTTCAAAAAAATCCAGGAGAACCTTCCCTTAAAATGTTTTCCTTTTTTTTATTTCAGAGCACAAGGTTATATAAAATTGAAGACCACGTAGTCGGAAGGCATGTAAATCCACTTTTATTATTGTCCCTTCCTCGATGAATGATTCTGCTTTGGCTCCAAAATAAATATTTTCGTAGGATAGACATTCACGTGGGTTCACAGGCTCCACTTTACTGATATGTGTTCGATTCAAATAATTTTATTTCATAAAATTCTTAAAAAGGATTTTGTATACTTCTGTTATTCTTGGTAGCAAGGCATACAGCTTCGGCTTTTCACTTTGAAATGCCTTATTTTTGCGTTTCACCATTTCCGAAACATATGCCAAAAACATAAAATAAAGTTTAAATGTCGGGTTAGTTAAAGCATTAAGAATTGTTATTGGTGCTTGCAAATCATCTGCAGTTGTAGCTTCCTTGAAGAATTGGATGAGTGCATCCCACTGTTCTTACATGCGCTTTACGACTGCTTCAAGTGATAACCAGCGCGTGTTGGCCAGTTTCAACAACTTATGCTTACCAACATTTGCAATAGCTTGAAGTTCTTTAAACTTGAGGAGTCGTTTAGAGCTATTGCAAAAATAGAAGTTAACGTCTCGGGCCAATTCGTCAATTATTTTTGGAAAGCCACGAGCTGCGCTAGCATCACACAAATGCATCGAGTGACAAATGCATCCAATGCTGAACAAATACGGTAATTCAGCTTTAAATTTCGCTACCACGACGTTAAACTAAACTCGCATGACAGATGCATTGTCAGATGCAAAGCCTATCATGTTTTGAATTGGAATATTGTGTTTCTGAAGATATAATTTCACTATGCTATGCAATCCATTAGCAGTACCTTCTTTGACTCCAAGAATTCATAAAAATCGGCCTCGAACCTCTAAATGAGTTTCACAAAAGTATCTAGTTATTATTCCAAGACATCCCTGAGTGCTTACATCGGTTGTTTCGTCAGTTATGTTGGAGTATTTTGATTTTTGAAGTGACCCAGCAGCTTCTTCAATACCTGCTGGTGCTAAAATGTTTGTGACTAATTCTGTAAATTTCGTGAGACCACATGAGATATTTTTTGAAATATCTGACTCACGAAAATAAGAGTTTAAAAATAAACTTTGGTGATTTAAAAAAGCTAATGGTAAGTTATGTTCTACAACTTGCTTTACAGTCTTTAGCTCAACTCATCGAATTTCAAGTTTTTTCTTCAAATAATCGCAGTTCTTGAAAATTTCTGATAGCAATATATTTTTTTTTTTGAAACCTTATAATTCTTCTTATGGAAATCTGTATTTCCGTGCCGTGCTATGTGAAAAGTTGTCCCAATTATGGATTTTTGGCAAGACAAACAAAATGGTTTGCCTTTTTGTTCGCCAAGCCATCTTTTTTAATGCTATTGGTCTTCTTTTGGAAATGCCGTAATATATTGATGTTGTTGGTTTTTGCTCTCCCTCATTTTCTTGTGGCTGATCATCTTGACATACATTTAAGAGAAATCTATACTACTCACTTTTCCATGCGTATCTTTAATTATTATATTCCAATTAAAATCAAAAACAAATTACTGTTGACAAAAAGTGTCGTAAAAATAAAGGCGACAAGCTTGCGACGAACAGCCATAAACAAGTAGCTAGATATTACCGATTTTTTTGATTGGCAGCACTTTTTAATTAAGGGCTTCTACACACTGAACGTAAAAGTAAGTAGCACACATGAAACAAAGATATCCAGGTAGCATACTCCGCGCGCAAAAAATGAAATCGTCTGAAATCTTATTCGATATTTTGATAATAATATGGGAAAAATTCGTGACCGATTTTTAAACTTAATTGAATTAGAAGCAAGTGATGCTAAGTCTATTTACACTGCCATAACTTCACTTTTCTCAAAGATTAACGTGTCTTTAAGTAACTTAGTCGGTTTTGCAGCGGATAATGCATCGACAATGATAGGAAATCTGAACGGGGTCCAAGCATTGCTAAAGAATGATAACAAACATTTGTGTGTTATTGGATGTCTATGCCATTCTCTAAATTTATACGCTTCCGCAGCTACGAAGGCACTTCCTGCAGAGCTTAAACAACTTGTTCGCGACATTTATATGTTTTTTCTCATAGCAGTAAACGGCGGAAGGACTATAAAGAGTTTCAAGATTATTTCAACGTTACCCAGAACAAAATATTGAAAGTAGCTAACACAAGGTGGCTATCACTAGGAATGGCTGTACAAAGAGTGCTAGAACAGTGAGTGTCTTTAAAACACGTTTTTATCGTTACTGAATTCTGATATGGCAAGTCGTATTGCAACACGAATGACAGATACAAATTTAATATATTTACACTTCTTGTCTTATGCACTGAGTGCTATTAATTCACTTAATTTAGAATTTCAATCAGAATTGCCTAGATTTCATAAATTGTTACAATCATTAAAATTGTATTTCAGAAGTATTGTAAATACTTTTATTGATATCTCTGCCGTAGAATTTGATACACTTTTTGAAAATGATCTCAATACTTTTAACTTTAAGCGTTTGTCTGATATATACATATATAGGGGCTAGAGCCCAAATAAAAATGGATACCTATGATATATCTGCAAACAATAAAAATGACATTTTGAAAAATATATTGGAGTTCTATTGCATAGTTTGTAAGCAAATTATTAAAAGAATAAATTTCAAAGATCCAGTTATCCATGAAAATGATATCGACTGTCTAGAAAGCGAATGGCGTCTCTTGATATAAAATGCTTTTTCAGCTGAAAAAGAATTTGAAGAGTTTTGGTTTTACATTTTTAGATTAAAAAAATGCCCTAGGGGAACTAATGTACCCAAAAATACGAAAATTCGAAGGAGCATTGCTAAGCTTTCCGCATAGTAGTGCAACAACAGAAAGGGTATTTTCACAAACAAAACTTATTAAAAATCCAACAAGAAATAAATTAAAAGTAAGCACCGTAAATTCGATAATGCTTATAAAACCACTTTCCAAATGATACTTTTTTTGAATGGATTCCCTCTAATAATATTTTGTCAAAAATATAACAAAAAAAATAGCTGTGCTATGCGAAATGTATTTTGGTTTTTATAAGCCTTCTCAAACTGGATCTATGAAATCTTTTCTTTAATATTGTTTATTATACTTATCGTCGGTCTAATTCTAAAACAACGGAAGTCAAGATATAGATAGATAGATAAATAGCGTTTATTAGCGGTTTCAATATACACTGACAACACATGTTTCAATATAACTTAAATGTGATTTCAGTTTTCTTCGCCTCATGAATATTCAATAATTTTGGCTTACGTAGTATTAAAATTAGATCGAAGATATGTTTAAGTAAATGAAATGTACTTTAGTTTTTTCTGACTGAACTTTTTTTATTGATTTAAAATTTTATGTTTTTCATTATTCATTGTTTCACGTGATATTGTTACATTGTTATATTACTTGAAGGGTATATTTTTCGTTATTTATTATAACATGTGTATAATAAGTCTGCTATTTTTATTGAAGTGTATGCACCTAAATATGTTTAATAAACATTCATGTTAAAAAAATGACTTTATTTTTATTAACACTTCGAAAAATCTGAAAACACTTCCTTCTTTCACCCTATTTCACTACGTTTTTAAATTCTCTAGCGGCAACGCTGCCCTCCGTGTGGCTAGTTAGTATTTGTTTACCCGCTGTGGCTAGTGTAACGATATCGTCAAAGCCATTTTTTAACTCCTTCAAAAATAATTTTTGGCCAATGTTTTAGATAAACATTTCAATTAAAGGAAAAAAGTGCTTTGGCCAAAATGTACACTCAGTTTTGCGCCAAAAATTTCGGAATTCCCGAAAAAGAGCATTTTTTCGTAATGTCGTAAAAAATAGGGTGACGATATCGTTACACTAGCCACACGGAGGGTTAATTACTCTCTCGAACTGATAGCCTGAACAGAATTAAGTAATTTCATTCAATGAACCCAGTGGTAAATAGACACATGACGTAACCAATTAATTCTTTAATGCCTACAATGTAGCTGCGAGACCTCCAACGCCTATAGAGTTAATAATGGAGTTGTTGAAGTGAAAACTTCTTCAGGCGCGTTAAGTCATTTTATGTAGAGGAAAATCGTTACTGTAACGAAATCCTTATTCATGACACGACATCCACAAATTAAGAGAAATGCCATATTTCATACAGTTTTAGTCGTATAAGCCAAAAATGTATCAAATGTAACAAATTTGGTATGTTAGTGATATTTAAAAAAGGTTGACATGACTACTTTCAACGGCTATTAAACGACAACACTGTTTGTTTGTTTGTTTGTTTATTTGTTTGTTTGTTTATTTGTTTGTTTGTTTATTTGTTTGTTTGTTTATTTGTTTGTTCATTTGTTTGTTCATCCACTGAGAATTTTTTATGATTTTTGGAGCAAATGGACTTTATATGATCTGAAAATATATTCAAAGCCAAAACTTTGATATTTTCATGTCCATTAAGGATTTTCAAGAACCAAAAGTTTGTACTGAAATAATTTTTTTGCACCAAGTGACCTTAAATCAATGAAGATTTACAAATACATTATTTTATTTGTTAAAATTTGTTCCTTCACTAAAATTGCGCTTTTAGTATTTTAGTAAATGAAAAAAAATAACTAATATCCGCTGCTCATTTTTTTTGTAAAAATAAGTGTGACGCGAGAATTCCGTGAAAGTTTACAAAACAGCAAAATGAACATCGAAACAATATGAGAAGCAAACATAAACAATAATCAGCGCAATTGATACATAAAAATTTGTTTTACATTCTGATTCTGCTAACAGCAAGTACAGGGTACGTAAAATGAGTTGTGGATATGTATTAACCAAAATTATTTATCAATGTAATGTGTTTTAACTATGATAAACTTTTTCAATAAAAATTTAAAAAAAAAAACAAAAGACAAATCGCTTTTGATATGATCGAATTTCGACCACAGGCGATACTAGAATATTAAAAACACGGCTATATACTTTCACTGTCGAAATGGTTTAAATACAAATTTCAATAATAACAAAAACATAACTACAGTTAAAAAAACATACAAAAAACAAATAGCAATTAAAGCAAATAGCAATATAAGCATAAAGCAAAACAAAAATAAGCATAAGTTCCATGCTGGTTGCCTTTCTTTCTAACAATTGCACCACTTCTACCAAGGACGGCATTTCAGCATTTGGTTTGTCTGCTCGCGATAACTCTCAATCTCTGCTGGTGTAGGAATCAATTCTTGACATCAAAAGATGAACTATCAAGACATCCCAATGAACAATCGTAGTTATCGACTCATATTACCGATTTGACGTCACTCTGATGTCACTCTGACTTGCAATTTTTCTGTATGTATCTGAATCGATTTATGTTCGATTCGTTCGTTCCAAATCGATAAGCTATCACATGTTCCGATTTCATTTCAATGGAACCTTTAAAGAAGTATTTCTGTAAGTAAAGTGAATCGATAACAATGTGTCACTTTTCTCACTAGCTTTGAGGCAAGTGAGAATTCTACCGATTTATCTAATGTCAGTAATGTTGTGGATTATTAAGTTATAAGTACTCAAAATATAATTTTAAAAATGGCTACTTTCATATGAATCGAATTTTTTACTGATTGAAATATTTTCTTGTTCTTAAAAAAGTTTAAATTTAAAAGGTAATGCAATTTATTAATAATGCCTACATAAAAGTTAAAAAGTTTAGCAAAACAGTATATGTTTGAGCTATGAAAAAGTACCCGGTTGCATAAATTTGCTAAGTTTTTGCTGCACAGCACTAAGTGAAAAATTATTTACATTCATAATCGTTGATTATTTCCGCAACCATTAATACAAATCATTATAACATAACTAATTTTCTTAAACTGCAAATATTCACTTTTTATTAGCAAGACAAGCACCTATTTATTATAAAGTTTAATAAAGTAAACAGCTGCTTGTCATTTGACTCAATTTCACTACTTTTCTTCTCGATTTGTGTTTTTTTTCATCACAGTCCGAGTTTTTACCAATTTAAACGTACAGAAACATTAGTTGTCACGAAATCGAAAACTAGGAATCGATAGCAGCTGACGTCACTCAAATCGGTGATGAATTAATCTATTTGAATCGGACCTAGATTCGCTGTATTGACTTCCACTTGTATCGACCCTGATTGTGCTGTTATGGTTGTTGTTGGTGCCTGTAATTCTTTCATGCGCTTTTTAATTTTTGATGCAGTTTAACATTTTGCCAGTGCATATATTTTTATAAAAATTAGCAAATTAATTATGGTTTATTTCGCGGTTGATAGGACGATGAAAAATATTGGTAGAAATAATATTTAAATTAATTTATTTTTTTTTAGTGGACTGTAATTAAGTTATCTTAAATGCTAATTTTTGTATAAATCTTTACAATGTAAACACTGAACTGATTTTTACGGCTTGTTCTCGACTCTCGCTTCTTTCAATTCTTCTTCTTCTTTCAATATTCTTTGCAATGTTGAACACAGTGTAATCACTAGAATGGACCATGATAAAACTAGACAAGGTAGTGTTAGGGCGCAGAGCCGGTTACCGAAACTGTCAAAACGAACGCATACAAAATATGCAACCAATGAGAATACAATGAGAAAGCAAAAATAGCAAAATGGCTGAGTTCAACAGTTATGGACCATATAAAAGAGAGCACATTCTTATAACCGAGTTCAAAACGCTATAAACAAGCGAAATAAACTACACAGTTTGTGGAAAAAATACCCCACAGTTGAAAATTGGGAAAACAACCGATTAGCTAGAAACGAATCAACACGTATCTTAAGACACTCAAAAAAATTGTATTTCTTCTCCAAACTTAAAACATCTCTTTCTTCAAAAGATTTGTGGAACAATGTCAAAAATCTTGGTATTTGTAGCAAAACAAAATCTGAATGTCGTATTGACCCTGATCTTCTTAATAATTTTTTCTTGTCTGGCACGCAGAACTCCGCTTATATAAATTTTTCAAATCCAACACAATATGTTGAACAAACGTTTGAGTTTTCTGCAGTAAGTGAAAGCGATGTAGGAAAATGCGTTCAAAAAATTAAATCATATGCAGTCGGAGCAGATGGAATTCATATTAAATTCATAAAAGAAATCTTACCATTTATTCTCAGTCCACTGACACATATTATTAACCACAGTTTCACAACATCTTGCTTTCCAAGTTCTTGAAAAACTGCAATTGTTCTTCCTGTTCCCAAAAAAACAGCAGCGAATGAGCCCAATGATTTTAGGCCAATTAGCATTTTGTCGTCATTATCAAAAATTTGTGAATCTCTAATGGCTTACCAAATATCAAGCTACCTATTGCAAAATAAGCTGTTATCTCTACAGCAGTCAGGTTTCCGCGCTGGACATAGTTGCTCTACTGCTGTGATAAAGATTTTGGACGATATAAGAAACTCGTATGACAATGGATCAGTAACTCTGCTATGCTTACTCGATTTTTCAAAAGCGTTTGACACAGTTAATCACCATTTACTATGTTATAAGCTTAAATATAAGTATTGTTTTAGTGACAGCGCTGTGTTACTCCTGAACAACTATCTTTCCTATCGAGTACAGAAAGTTAAGGTCGGTGAAAATTTTTCAAGTCTTTCGTCTGTTTGCAGTGGGGTTCCCCAAGGATCGGTACTAGGTCCTCTTTTATTCTCCATTTTTACAAATGATATTTTCAGCGTTTGCAGGCATTCTTCCATGCATGCTTATGCTGATGATATTCAGATATATCTCTCACGTAGAACTGGTCTCATGGAAGATCTGGTATTCAGGCTTATGGGCTTCAGGCTTAATGGGCTTCAGCTTAATGCTGCGAAATCATTTGTATTACCCATCAGCAAAGATAATGTCTTCTTTGAAGATATACCTGACCTTATTTTAAAAGACCAAAAGCTAAGTCTCGTCAGCAAAATCAAAAATCTAGGTTTTCATATTAATTTTACACTTACCTGCAGTGACCACATCAACAGTGTGGTTCCAAAAGTGTATTATATTCTGCGTAATCTAAGAGTTTCAGCTGATTATACGCCAGTTGAATTGAAACATAAGCTTGTTCTTCAACTTATACTACCTATAATTACTTATGCAGAATGTGTTTATAGCAATTTGGATTCCCGATCTCAATTAAAATTAAACTTAGCATTTAACCAGGTTACCCGATATGTTTATGGACTGCGAAAATTTGATCATATATCTCAGTTTAAAAAATCTATTCTTGGAAGTGATATTATTAACTATATCAATGCTAGAAATTGTATCTTTCTGCATAAAATAATAGTGTTTAAAACGCCTCCTTATTTGTTTGAAAAAATTCGATTTGGTCACTCAACAAGAAGTTTCATGCTAACCCCACCGAGTTTCAACTACCTCAACTCCACAAGATTATTTTTTATTAATGCCACTCGTCTTTGGAATTCCTTACCGAGCCATGTAAGAGCTTTAAGGGAAATAACAAGATTTAGACTTGCCGTATTTCAACATTTTGCTTCTAGATAATGATTAATAAATTCGCCCGTTTTCTTTAAATCTATACTTTCTTCTTGTCACTTTTTGTTTTTCTCACTTAATTACTTCAATTGTATACTCTATCTGGATTTCTCTATTTCTACTTAACATTAAGATTAATTTTATAATAAGTTTAATTGTCTAAATTAGGTTTAAGAAAATCTTTAATTTGTATAATCCTAAAAATATTGTTCCAACTTGTACATTAAAAGAACTAAGTTCTTATCGTACTATAAATAAATAAATAAATAAAAAATTCAGCCCTAACACTACCTTGTCTAGTTCTACTATGGAGTAGACCTTATTTTAAAAGAGCAGGACAGGTGTTCAAACAAAAAATTTGAGTAAAATTTTAGAAACATCGACTGAATATAAATCCTAGCATACAGAGCTTATAGTTTCCACAGATATTTGAAAAACAAATTTTTTTAATTACAGTGGAATTCACTTATAACGACCTCGGTTATAACAACATTTCTGCTATAACGTCGTATTCTTGAAGTCCGCTTTTTCTAATTTCTCATTCCTTAGGAAATGCGTTCGCTTTTAACGTCGGTGGATATAACGACGAGTTCGCATATAACGACGTAGTTTTCATAAAATATAATAAATATTTTCACATATAGCGACGACGAAAGCAAGTTGAGACTAGATTTGCTTACTTATGAATTTATTTTATTTACATGTGAACAAATAATATTCACTGAATATATTTGCAATTTTTGCTTTGTTGAAAGGAAAATAACTGTATAAAATTCATTGACAACAAAACTGCATAGCTTCATTTGCGCATGTGATTTTGCTCAGTATACATTTGTTCCTTCAATTGCATGATTGATTTTTTACTGTGTTCAAAATGCCTCCGCAAACTAAACGTAACGCGTTCATCATTGAAGAAAAATCTGCAATAATCTGGCGGCTTGAAAACTCAATATCAATCATATGGAAACATAGGAAAAATATTAGGATCACACCTCCTCACCGATCATATTTTACAAGAAAAAGCCAATGATTTAGTTAAAATTTTAAGTAAAAAAAATTTTTCTTGTTCAGAAAGTTGGATTTACCATTTTCGATAGCGACACTGTATTGTTAACTGCAAGGTTTCAGGTGAAGCAGGTGATGTATCCCAAGGTGACTACAGAATTCCCAAAACTTCGAGATGTATAATGCTGATGAAACAAGGTTCTTCTTTTAACTCATGCCCGATAGAATTTTAAAATTTTAAGGTAAAAAGTGTATAGGAGGAAAAGTTTTGACGGTTTGTGTTACAATTTTGGTTGCTGCAAACATAGATGGAAGTTTGAAAAGAAAAATATTTTTTATCAGAAAGTCAAAGAAACAAAAAAACTTATTGTATTTATTTACCCTAAGTTTTATGTTTTTATTTTTACTATTGATAATACCTTTTTTTTCTTTATAATAAATTAATTAAGTTTACAATGAACAAAAAAATTATGTGTGCATATAACGACATTCGGTTGTAACGACGAAATATTCCGGTCCCTTCAGGGTCGTTATAACCGAATTCCACTGTATTTTAATTTGTCTTGCTCGGTGAAGTGCCTAGAAATTTTCCTCATACAAATAAGGCTAACTCTAGTAATCACTTTAGCCATTAAATTCAAAATAAAAAGCAAAACATGTTTCTAAATTTAAGAGTACCACATAAACAACTTTAGACGGATTTACCACAGGCGTTTTTACCACACAAGAGTACCACACAAACATCTTTACACGGTTTTTTCGCAGACGTTTGTTTTTATTATCATTGTTTCTGTATTGTCCTGCTAACGAAATGCTTAAAAATTATTTCTAAAGTTTAACAGAAATTTAGTAAGAAAATGTATACAACTGATATAAATTTAATTCAAACAATCGTGCTGAAGCAACTCCTCTTCAAGAAGATATAAACTAAATTTTAAATCTGCTGATATTGCAAATGCTTTAATTCCTTGATGCGACAACAGATTCTTCGTTTTTGCTCATGTTTTCATACGAAATTGCTTACAACGCTTTGACGTAAAAGCATGGAATAAGAAACCACATGCTGTTTTTCCGATGGTCAAGTTACTTCGAGTAACTTCGCTGTGTCACGTTATGCAAAGAAAAGAAATTAAAATCGTAATAAAAACTTTAATAAAGCAATTTCACAAAAAGATACACCTTTTAGTTATTTTTTGTCGGCGTTTCTTTTTTCTCCTCTTTTAATTGTTGTAGAGCCCCTTTGTATGAAGTAAGCTGGTTCCCAATCTTTGTCAATTTATCAATCAACATATCAATTTATCTATCTAATACTATTATACGAGCAATATTTGTTTGTTTGTTTATTTGTTTTTTGTAAATGAGTTCTCGAAACTCGATGAAATTTTTAATATAGGGGCTTACAGGGCCGAAAAATCGATCTAACTAGGTATCATTTCTGAGAAAATTAGTTTAACAGCGCACATTGGTATATTTGACAGATTAAGGCGGCCAAAATTATTTCTTTCGGAACGTAGTTTTTATTCTAGTATGTTATTTGATTTAAATCCTGTTCTACCATTGAGATATATTAACCATTGCAAAACTTATTTTTTTTCTATCAAATATATGTTTTATAAAATTGGCTTTTGGCAGCCCAAATCCGTGAAATACCCCTAAGTGCATCTCGAAAAGTGTTCACACCTAATGTTCGATTCCCATAACACTGTGATTGGAATAACTGATGGAATCCCTGATTAGGACATTAGGAAATTGTCTTATGGACTTATCAACCTAGACGAAATAAAATCAATATTTTGATCTCATGGGCAAGTTACACTGTTACGTGCTGTATTTTGATGATGGACAAACTTTATTCAGTGGTCAAAATAAGCGAAGAATTAAATCACTGTAAATACACTATGCGTCTCTTTGTGTAGAAAATTTTTCAGTACATAAATCAATCAATGAAAATATTACATCTCAATATATAATCGGTATGTAATGAATGGCAACCATGAATGTACTAAAAAAAGGGCATGGATTCATTTACTTCAAATGAAACTTCAAACTTTTTTATTGTCTTACTCAATTTAACTTTTTATTCAGGTGAAGTGTCAAAAGATCAGTGTAGATCGCCGTTAAGTCTTGAAAAACTATCATAAACAGTAGTCAGGATTTCTTTGTTCTGGCACCAGTCCCTCTATAAACGTTTTCTTTTATATTTTTATCATCAGAACAAGTTGCAGAAAAGAAGGTCATATTAGATGATAAATGGGAAGGCTACAAAGTATACCAACCATTCAATCAAAATATTAATTTATATTTGAAAAGGGCAACAGCATTCTTGTGGCGTGAATCTCTCGTTCTCTTATCAAAAGTAATGTAATTTAAAAAAATTTTAGCATAAGTAATTGGGATGTTGAAGATTTGGAACCTCTTTCTCGTGCAATACACAAATAAATTTAGTGTCCTGATGTATCTGAGCCTTCAGTATCGTATCATTAAAGTAAAATTAAAAAATAACTTAAGTGTAAAGAAGTGCAATATATATTAAGATGATTTCATGTTTTCTTAATTTATGTGCTCATACAACGTTTATATTCAGCTGAAGTGAGACGCGTTGCACCCGTAATAATTTGACGTTGGAGCCCCGATTTCTTTTAAAGTGAATAATTTATTGTTTACTTTTTTTTTTCTATTAATTTTAATAAATCTTTAACAGTTAACAGGCTGTTGAGTTTTTGTACTTTATTCTGGTAAGTTGTGGCCAATTTTGTTACACCCGCTATAATGCTCTAAGTCGCCCTAGTGAGTTTTAATTTATTTAATTTTAAATTTTATAATCGAATCAAGACAGAACACTTAAAAATGTAGCCTTCCAAAGAGCAATTGCATGAAAAATGTTATCCATTTTATCAGCAAGTGTCTTTAAATGCGTCTTAATGTTGCACCCGCCATAATGGCGTTGCCCATATACTCAAATATGTTCGTCAGCTCAGAGCTTGAGTTTTCTATGGGGTAGCTATGGTACCCATTTAAAAGTTTAGCTATATAAATGTACTAATCATTGTTTAAATAATTAAAATCATAAGAGCTTAACCATGGTGTAAGAAATAGAGGTGTTAGTGAGTTTTTGACAACACCATGAATTTCATTGCTTCCGTCAAAAAATTGTAAGCGAAAGAGCGGAACTGTTGATAGTTGTCAAATTTTGTTATTTGTTTGAGTTGCTAGATGATGTGCTATAGTTTTTATTGTGCGAATTAAGTGTAAATGTGAAAAACGGTCATTTTTCTGTTCGTCGGACTATATCTTTTTAACGAATTGAAAATGATAAATAACTCTCAAACCATCAATGGTAAACAAGTAAACAGAGTAAATAAGTTTTTACAATTGTATGGAAAGATAAAAAAAGTAACAGGTGTGAAAATCTGCAAAAAATGTTTGAACGCCAATATTTTCAAAACTACTCAAGATAATTTAAGTAAACAGAAATGTCTACGTCGAATATTACTTATTAGGAGCGATTGAAATTGTCCAATGATATACAAACATATGGTCCAATTATCAGAATAAGAACCAGTATGCATATTTTTGCCTAAATCTCAAAAACTTTACCTGATGGAAAACGAAACGGAAAATACATATGAAACCACATTCGTCGATTTGATTTAAAACATTCACCTGCGCAATCGCGCACTCACTTTTCACTCAAGGAATGACGCTGATCAAAAATATATGGGCATTTCTAGAAACAAGTCTACCGCGACCAAAAAATTAAAACTTATTAAAAACTTATTATTGTATCTCAGTAAAATAATTATATTTGCAACACTTCAAATGCAAAATAACTTAATTTGTAAGCAAAAATAACTTAATTTGTTTTTATATAATTTTTTGTATTGAAATATTATTAAGGACTTATATGTAAAACAAGATAATGCTTATTTAAGAACTTGTTGTTATTAAAAAAATTATAATGTACTTATAAAGTTTATAGAAAATAGTTATATGTGCAAAACCTATTTTTATTTATTTTATGGAATAAAATAGAAATTTAAGTAAATTTTATAAGAGAATATGTCTTCCTTTCCTATATATGACTTGGTTAAGGATCTGAGGATGGAGCCATCGATTTTCTGCCATTCATCTTAAAGAACTGTTTTCAGATGCTTCATCGACTCGAACCTACGCCCGTTTTTAGAAAATTGGGCCGAAAGAATGCCCCACAGGTTTTCGATAGAATTCAAGTCATAACTAACAGCAGGTCACTACAGTAAGTAAGGGTATATTTCAAATTTATTGGAAGTCATTTGTGGCTCGGGAAGAATTTGTGATTGCGTTGTCCTGCTGAAAAGTTAAGTTATCCTGGTATTTATAGCATGTAAACTCAATAAACTTATTATCTAATAACTCAATATACATTTGTGCATTCGATTTGCACGAAATAAAATACAGGGGAGACTTTAAAAGTATCTGAAACCAGCTGAAGTCATCAATGAACCCCGTCCATGGCTACGCGCCTACCTAATTTGTCGTGGCTATCGCAAATTGTGCCAGTATTTCTGGTAACCGTCGGGCCCGTCAAGGTTGAACCTTTCCTCATCACTTAATATGACATTCCTAAATTCTTTCTCACAAATTTTGCATTTTTCGGCATATGCTAGATTGGCCGCAATGTGTCATGGTAGAAGCCTAGGTTGAGAGAAGGGCGATTCATAACTGAAGTTGGCATTTTCGTCCAAAATTTTTTGGATTCTGCTTCTTGTAACCCTTAGATCCAAATGCACAGCAATTTCACCACAACTCATCCCTTTCTCCACAGCAAGATGTCGAATTCGTCTTTTGTGCCGTTGTCAAACATGGATTTTCTTTCACTACGCTATGATATTATCTTAGAGATAACATTTTAATTTTATTAATTTAAGCAATTTGTCATAAATTCATTTACTTTTAAGATCAAATCGTCTGCACTGTTTCATAAATGTAGTTTTTTTCGTAAATGTTTAGTAAATGTTTCGTAAGGTTTTTTGTTTTATTAAAAATGAAGTCGTTGGCTAGAGGTAATACAAAAAATGGTTGAGGCAAGGAAAGGATAATATATTAAATTGTTTTTTAATTACTAAATTACATTATTACTTAATTACCTAATTACTTAATTACCCAATTGAACGACAATAGAAATTTAAGTAACGTAACGCCATAGCAAAAAGCCTAATAAAAAACAAGAGAAGATTTTTAAATTCGATCACTTGGAAAATGAAATTAAATGATTTCAAACCTTTTTAAAAAAAGTTGTATACAAAAAGTCTCGTTCAATTCAGAGAGTTTGCAAACTTAGTAATTCAAGTCAAAAATCACTTCCGTTTTTGTAACGTAACGCCAGCACATATTTGTGCTTATATCCTTAAATCCTTAGAGTAAATTGTTGTCAGTGTTTTTACTTAATATAGTGCTACTTAATTACTACGCAAATATAAAAAAACTCTTTGAATATTGGACTTTTCATTCTTTTTTGTAGAATTTTTTCATACAAGTCATCCGTAACGCCAGTTTGCCCATATATGCATTTCTATACCGGCCACGCCTTCTTTTGTACATTACAAACGTTTTCACAATGTTAATATACTCTGACCTCTTCAGGTGTAGGGTATTAACAAATGTGAAAATATGAAATGGGAGAAAAACTGAGAAATTGACACTTGAAATCTCATCGCCTCTGTGGTGCGCTCTTGCACGGCGTTTCACAAAGATTCCTGATGAAGCCTTTAGCAGGGCCGAAATTGCAATAAAATCAGCTAGTGATTTTTTTCCTTTTCATATTGAAAAAACGTTGTTGTTGTTGTTGTTGCTTTGGAAAGATCCGCTAGAACAATTAACTGTTCTAACTGTGACCTAAAGCTCAATAAACGATTTTAAACTATCAAACAACTAGAATTTTTATTTGCAATCAAGTATGATTTAAACTATCAAACATTTAGAATATGTATTTAAATCATTTAAAATAAACATAATAAGTAACAAGGTCATTTAGAAAAAACTTTAATTTTTACTTTTGGTAAAATTGTATATATTACTATTGTATAGATTTCGTCTTTAAAAAGTTTTGATTTCGCCCATTTCAGATTAAGGTGACTTAGCAGTCTCACTGACCATCTCCGATTTGGCTCAAAATTTGTTTTTAGGTTGGTTTTTTATTAAGAAAACCAATTTCGGAGTTTAAAGTTAAAAAAAAAATTTTTTGCGGAGCCACTGCCACTCGAATGCCAAAATTGGGCCTATTTTTAGACAACGTAGCTTAGACAATTTAAATCCGATTTTCGTAAATAGGCTATCATTGGAAAGGTTATTTCGTTTATTTTAAGAGAAAAATAAAAAACTTTTGGAAAAATTGCAGTAAGTTGTCCCATTCTTAATTTTAAAGTTTAATGCCATGCCAACAACAGACGCTATAATTTTTTTTTTAGTTTTTTTATTTTGGTTTTTTGTACACTTTCCAACGAGGAGAGGGATAGCATTATGTTCGATTCAGGGAATGGAAATAAACTTTATGAACGGTTCGTTTTTTGATCTGTTCTGTTTTTTTTAGAAAGATCAATCTTTATTACGCTTTATTTGCATATAGCTTCTGAACTTAAACGCAGGCACAGCCCCCAGCAGGCTGAAGAGAGAGACCGAAACATAATGGTAGCGTTGTTGTTAAAAGAGCTCATAATTTATTTGCTTTGTTCGGATTTCTCCATACGTAAAGTTTATATTAATTGTTAAAGGTTTTGTGCAAAATTTGAAGTCATTAGATTCATTTTTGTGGAATTTAAAGAGATTTTACCATTTTGTTGTACCCACTTTGTATGGGAGGTAGACGTGATTTTTATTCGACTTGTACAAATTTTATTCTAAAAATGCATATTGAAGGTTAAAGATTATGTGCAAAATTTTAAGTCATTACATTAGTTTTTGTGGAATTGAAAGAGATTTTACCGTTTTGGGTAAGTCACTTTGTAGGGGAGGTAGGCGTGGTTTTCATCTGATTTTTACAAATTTCATACTCAAATTTTATATTAAATATTAAGACACTGTGCAAAATTTTAAGTCAATGTCAGTTTTACATTGGGCTTTGCAAAATCTTCTTTAACATCATTTATAATTTTATATGAGCAAGCAATGAGCCAATTATAACTGATTAATTTCAGCACAACTCTTGAATTTTAGTGGTTCTATGCCACCATTAAAAGTGAATATTTCTTTTTTTGCATCAATAGTTCCCCCTATTTTTTAAATAAAGTCGTATCTTACTATTCCATCGCACGATTGGAGTTCAGGCTATAAATAAAAATATGAATACTCATACACACATTTACTAGACATTTTTGATCTATGATCAATTTACTATTAACTGTCTTTGAAATAAATGGGTGTTGGAGTTTCTTGACCCTCTTTAAAATTACTCCCCCTTTAATATAATTCTTAGCCGTACCTGTATCCAAGAGGAATTTAAGCAGTTTGCCATTTAGATATCTCTCTATGTATGGCAACTGCGATCCATTTCTAAAAAATTGCACTCATCTGTCTCCAAGCCCGTAGCCAGAAAATAAGAGCCGGGCAGGCTGAGCCTCCAGTAAAAAAAAAAAATACAAATTTTTTTCATACATTTGTATATAAATATATATATGCATATTAACATATTTTCAAATGAATTTTTTATATATTTACATGTTATTTAATGAGTTCATTGTTCAAATGCATATTTTAGTAAAAAAAAATTTAAGTATATTAACATATTAAATATAACATAAATAGTTCAATGTTTGAAAGCGAATTTCTAATGTATTAGAACAAATTTCCACTACAGTCACAGCTCTGCTGTTTAATACAAAGGCCTTTGTCTTAGTTTCTCATTAAATTTGCGAAGAATGGTTTCGGGACAAATTTTTTCCAAATAATGGCCTTCAAAAGCGATCAATGAAAGTTCTCGCAGACGTGTTGTAGTTATCTATAATCTTTGAACTCTGTTGATTTGGTTTACACGGGAAAATTGTGCTTCCGCCGTACCGCCGGAATACCTCCGCAATACCGCCGTACTATTGCCGAATGTTTCGATTGCACAAAACAAAGTATAAGTATCAAGAAACGCATCGCGCATTAGACACAATTCATTCAACGTATCAAAACTGATTGAATTTGGTGATGTTTTCTGATGCTCATCCCTTTTTTGTACGGATATTTCTTTGCGACAGACATCACGGCATCATAGGGTATTTTTAAGCCTACAGAACATAACATTTTCAAACTAGCCGGCTTCATTTCGTAAGCTTATGACAATGCCAACAATATACGATCATTTTTGGTGAAACGCTTTTTTAATTTGAATATAATATTATCAACGATATCAAAGTAAGCCGGCTTAATTTAAATAGAATAATCACTTCTCTCACCAAGTGATTGTTCTTATTGAGTTTCGCGTGATATAAAACCTTGTTATTTTAATTGTTTTTGAGCAAAAGTACCTCATTCTATAGCAAGCTATGTCTGCAACATCCATTATTTTCCTTTCAGCCTTTCCAAATTTTTATGCTCCCAATTAGTAGTTTTATTTAGACTAATTAGACTAATTATTATTAGTAGATTGGGGAAAGTATGTAAAACTATTTGAGAATGAATGCAAAGTATTTAGATTACAGGAATAAGTGAAGACTGCTGACCTGGTACAGCCGCTTAAAGTTGAAAAATCCGAAATGCAGTCAGCTGCGCTTGAATCATGATATAATTTCGAAATCCTCCCCATTCATCCTCCAGTAGTTGCAAGTGTTTTTCCTAATCAGAACAGCAAACTGGGAGACACAAAAGCTGGAAAAACGACTGCAGCAACTGCAATTTTTTTTTTGTGTATATTTAGTTTAAAACACTTAAAATAATAAATTATCTAAAAAACTCGCTCAAAAAATCTTGGAAACAATTAAAATAACAACATTCTATAAATTTTCACCAAAAATTAACTTTCTTTACAATTTTTTGCCAGCTGTTATTGACAATGACTTGCGAAATTTTGTTATCTAAATTTTCAGCTGTTAAATGAAAGTGCTGCCATATTTTCGGCGTATGTTTACGTTTATAATGGAAAGGTCTAATTACACTGGGGGCGAACCTTTACAATGTAACATGTCTGACTGCCTCAACCTGTCGAGGCCAGCATAATCTTTGTGAAATTGCCTCAAGTCGACTCAAACCTCCATGTGGTGTTTCCTGCGCAACGTCAAAACTGACAACAGTTAGTATGGCGGCTAATCTGAGCGGCGGGCACCCCTAGGCTTAAAATAGGTTGTGCGTCGGGTTTGAAGCCCACCCGTAAAAACCCATTTCAATGAAAGCAAATAAGAAAAAAAGAAAAATGATCCCCAAATCTAATGACGACTACCGCAAACGAAAAACTGATAATGATTTACGGATATGCACCTGGAATGTCCGAACCCTTAATTGGGAAGGTGCCTCTATCCAACTGACTGATGTCTTGGAAAGATACAAACCTGATATCACTGATATCCAAGAAATGCGATGGAAGGGACAGGGTTGCATTCGGCATGCATCCTGTGACATCTACTACAGCGGCCATGCGGAGAAGCACACCTGTGAACGAACGACTTGCCATAATTCGCATCAAGGTTAAATTTATTTAATTTAAAATAAATTTATTTAATAATACGCGCGAAATCAGTGCAGCATTTTTCAGATTAGAAAGAGAGTAAAATCGAATGGGTCTGGCAGTGAATTCAGATAAAATGAAATACTTGGTGTCAACAAATAAACAGTCCCAGCGTCTTGGAACCCACGTTACAGTTGACAATACCTCCTTCGAGGTTGTGAAGGACTTCGTTTATCTGGGATCCAGCATAAACTCAACCAACGACATCAGCATTGAAATCAAACGAAGAATAACTCTTGCCAACAGGTATTACTTTGGGCTTAGAGGCAATTGAGAAGCAGAGCCCTCACTCGACGAACGAAAAACACGCTCTATAAATCGCTCATCATGCCCGTCCTACTTTATGCATCACAAACCTGGACGCTGAGCAGTTCAGATGAAAGAACTTTAGGAGCATTCGAGAGATAGATTCTTCGTAAGATCAACGGACCAATCTGCATCAATGGCGAGTACCGAATACGGTGGAATGATGAACTGTTTGAGCTGTACGCTGACAATTTCAAGCGCATTAAAATCGAGCGGCTTCGCTGGCTTGGTCATGTTCAGCGCATGAAAGACGATGCTCCAGTGAAGAACACATTCGATTCGGTACCCAGCAGCGGTCAACGCAGAAGAGGATGACCGCATCTTCGTTGGAAAGACCAAGTAGAGGACAACCTGACGAAGCTTGGAATTTCCAACTGGCGCCAGCAAGCGAAAGACAGAAATGGCTGGAGGAAATTCTTAGATGAGGTCAAGGCCGACATACGGTTGTTGTGCCAACTAAGTAAGTAAGTAATTACACTGTGCTCAACTGCAAAATAAAAGAGGGCAGTTGTAAAAGCATACGGAAATTTGGCTAGGGCAGGCTCGACGGATTCTAGGGCAGGATAAGCCTAATAAAGGCTAAGGCTAAGCCTGAGGCTAAGCCTGAGGCTAAGCCTGCCCTAGCACCATACTAGCTACGGGCCTGTCTGTCTCGGTAAAATTTATTCGTTGTTGTTTACACGGCATCTGTTGTGCAGTTATTATGAATATTCTCTACATTGTTGAAAGAAGGAAATCTCCGTGTGTATTGACATTTTGATAAGACGTGTCATTTTGATTTCTGGTGGCAAATCTTTAGGTACTCGGATCAACTTCCATCGGAATTGGAATTTGATTTATGGTTGCATCTTGACGTGTATTATATATTGGTCTTCTATAATCTGGCGAAAAACTAAATCTAACTGGTCTAAAATTGTTATTATGAAAAGCATTAGCAAACTTTAACCGAGAATTATTTGCAACAAGTTCTCGTGCAAACGCCAATGCACTAGGAAGGTTATTCGGTTTCGACGAAAACAGAATGTTACATAAGGGTTTGTTCAATCCTGATATAAATACCCTAAGCGCATCACTTCTATATTTATCATTTAATGAATTTATTACATTCACGTTTCCTTCATTTGTCATGGCCACTTTGTTTATTATGAGTGTTAATTTTCTCTCAACTTCTTCATAAAATTTTATTATGCTCGAACGTCCCTGTCTTAAGGTTGACAATTCTTGTTTAACCAGGTAAATCGGACGTTTGTCCGCAAAAGAAAAATTTAATCTCACTATAATTGTGTTAAAGCTTAAAACTGTTTTAAACGATGCTAATGTTGCATCAGCACGACCCGTAATTTTTTTACGTATAATAGCGACTGCCTGATAATGTTTTGAGCTGCCAACGTATGGCTCAAACAATTTATAGGCCGCAATAGCTGCTTGCCGCCAAGACACATATCTGGTTTCGTTCCCATTAAACTCAGGTAACGTTTTTACAATATCTAAAGGCTTGTCACATGCTGTGCCTCTAACTATAGAAATAGATTCTTATTCTTTAACTTGCCTTGGAACTTCTAATTCATTTATTCTTTCTGCTAATTGATCTATATTTCCTTGCAGTGTTTGTGTCACTTTGTTTGAAAATACCTCAAACAATTCTCTCATTTATATTTCATTCATTTTTCAGCTTACTTCACTTTAACTATTCCTACTTGTTATAATTATTTCTTTTATACACTTATATTTTATTCAATTGTAACACTTAAATTCTTTTCTATTTGTAACAAATATTTCTTTTGCACACTTATGTTTTCCTTAACTTTTTCACCTTAACTATTTTCTATCTGTTACAATTATTTCTTTTATACACTTAAGGTTTCACAATTGTTTATCAATGCATCATATCTTACATAATAATAAATTTCAGCATCTTCCGGAATTGTCCTTTCTTATGAGGGTTGGGTTTCGTTTTTGTTGGGCGCCAATTAGCTAAACACGATGGTTTAATTTTTTAATAACTTTATTTATTAGACTCACTATGTGAGAGATTAAACTTAATTGTACAAGCACTGATTTCTATTTCGAAAAACTAAACTAGCTTAAGCTACCCTAAGCTTCCTCGCAGAGCGTTGATGGTTTTTTATTCTTGCTGTTATCTGCTGCTGTATTATTATAATGTTGTTGATGTTGCTGATGTTGTTCAGTTGTTGAACATAATATCTTTATGCAAGTGTTCAAATATTGTCACGTTCACTTCGCTGAACTGATCGTCGGCGTGGGTGCAGATCAATCGTCAGCATTTTGTCGTGGAGGCGAATATGCTTCTAAGATGTGTTAACTTGTATACAGCGATAGTGAGACCCATTCTTACCTTCGGCTCTCTTGTATGGTAGACGATAGCGCACAAAAAGAGCTAACTTAGATCCCTAACAGGAGTCCAAATGTTAGCATGCATAGGAGTAACAGGAGCCATGAGATCAATGCCACAGGCGGGTCTGGAAATGATGCTAAATCTTCTCCCCATAGAAGATGTCCTTAAGTGTTCGGCAACCAAAACCGCGATTCGCCTCAACGAATCACAAGCCTATAGGAGCGACACTTTCGGATATGCATCTATTCTGAATTCTTTAGAACCGAGGAATCAAAAAGAACAACCGACTATATCATACCCAGTGTGAGTTTTGGCACAGAATACACAACATCCATCCCCAGCAGACAAGAATGGGAAGAAATGACCATTGAATTCAACGGCAATCTCCAATTATATACTGATGGTTCCAAAATAGAAAACGGAACTGGATCAGGTGTATACTGTGAAACGCTGCAAATCAAAGAGTCCTACAAACTCCCCGACTACTATAGCGTTTTTCAGGCAGAAATATATGCTATTGAAACAGTATACATAACACTGCCCCCACAAGGGTAGTAGTTTTTGTGAAGAGCCAAGCGGCATCAAAGCGCTGAGTAGTAAAACTATGAAGGCTCGAACGGTACAGAACTGTAAACTGGCACTGAACAGTTTCTGCAATACCCACAATGTCACCCTCGGCTGGGTTCCTGGACATAGCAATATCGAAGGGAACGACGCAGCGGATGAACTGGTTAGGAGTTGTAAATTGTTGTCAGTGTTTTTACTTAATATAGTGCTACTTAATTACTACGCAAATATAAAAAAAACTCTTTAAATATTGGACTTTTCATTCTTTTTTTGTAGTATTTTTTCATACAAGTCGTCCGTAACGCCAGTTTGCCCATATATGCATTTCTATACCGGCCACGCCTTCTTTTGTACATTACAAACGTTTTCACAATGTTAATATACTCTGACCTCTTCAGGTGTAGGATATTTACAAATGTGAAAATATGAAATGGGAGAAAAACTGAGAAATTGACACTTGAAATCTCATCGCCTCTATGGTGCGCTCTTGCACGGCGTTTCACAAAGATTCCTGATGAAGCCTTAAGCAGGGCCGAAATTGCAATAAAATCAGCTAGTGATTTTTTCCTTTTCATATTGAAAAAACGTTGTTGTTGTTGTTGTTGTTGTTGTTTCTTTGGAAAGATCCGCTAGAACAATTAACTGTTCTAACTTTGACCTAAATAAAGCTCAATAAACGATTTTAAACTATCAAACAACTAGAATTTGTATTTAAAATCAAGTATGATTTAACATCTATCAAACATCTATCAAAGTTTGATATAACTATCAAACATTTAGAATATGTATTTAAATCATTTAAAATAAACATAATAAATAACAAGGTCATTTAGAAAAAACTTTAATTTTTTACTTTTGGTAAAATTGTATATATTACTATTGATAGATTTCGTCTTTAAAAAGTTTTGATTTCGCCCATTTCAGATTGAGGTGACTTATCAGTCTCACTGACCATCTCCGATTTGGCTCAAAATTTGTTTTTAGGTTGGTTTTTTATTAAGAAAACCAATTTCGGAGTTTAAAGTTTAAAAAAAAATTTCTTTGTGAGACACTGCCACTCAAATGCCAAAATTGGGCCTATTTTTAGACAACGTAGCTCAGACAATTTAAATCCGATTTTCGTAAATAGGCTATCATTGGAAAGGTTATTTCGTTTATTTTAAGAGAAAAATAAAAAACTTTTGGAAAAATTGCAGTAAGTTGTCCCATTCTTAATTTTAAAGTTTAATGCCATGCCAACAACAGACGCTATAATTTTTTTTTTAGTTTTTTTATTTTGGTTTTTTGTACGCTTTCCAACGAGGAGAGGGATAGCATTATGCTCGATTCAGGGAATGGAAATAAACTTTATGAACGATTCGTTTTTTGATCTGTTCTGTTTTTTTTAGAAAGATCAATCTTTATTACGCTTTATTTGCATATAGCTTCTGAACTTAAACGCAGGCACAGCCCCCAGCAGGCTGAAGAGAGAGACCGAAACATAATGGTAGCGTTGTTGTTAAAAGAGCTCATAATTTATTTGCTTTGTTCGGATTTCTCCATACCTAAAGTTTATATTAATTGTTAAAGGTTTTGTGCAAAATTTGAAGTCATTAGATTCATTTTTGTGGAATTTAAAGAGATTTTACCATTTTGGTGTACCCACTTTGTATGGGAGGTAGACGTGATTTTTATTCGACTTGTACAAATTTTATTCTAAAAATGCATATTGAAGGTTAAAGATTATGTGCAAAATTTTAAGTCAGTACATTAGTTTTTGTGGAATTGAAAGAGATTTTACCGTTTTGGATAAGTCACTTTGTAGGGGAAGTAGGCGTGGTTTTCATCTGATTTTTACAAATTTCATACTCAAATTTTATATTAAATATTAAGACACTGTGCAAAATTTTAAGTCATTAAATTAGTTTTTGTGGAATTTAAAGAGATTTTACTATTTACGGTAAATCACTTTGTATGGGAGGTAGGCGTGGTTTTCATTCCAATTTTACAAATTTCATACTCAAGGTTTATAACAAATATTAAAGGCGCTGTGCAAAATTTGAAGTCATTATATTAATTTTTGTGGATTTTAAAGAGATTTAACCGTAAACATTCTGTGTAAAGATAATGTCGTTAGTTGCTTTACCGATAGACTTTCTGAAGTTGGTCTTCAAACCGTTAATACAAGCATGCCTACTCACTATGCAAATACCGCTTCTCCGAGCTTATTGGATATTTTTGTTGTCTCGGATATTTCTTTTGTGTTGCTTTTTGACCAATTGTCCTTTGTTTCTGACCATTATCTCATTTTCTGTTCTTTAAATGTAAATATTACACCAGTTGTTATTGAAAAAGCAATTACTTTTAGGGGTTATAAGTCCATTGACTACGGCTCATTGTTTAGTGACATGTCTACTATTAACTGGTCCGAGTATTGGTTAATGAGTTCTGTTAATGAGAAGCAAGGGTATTTTATGAGTAGAATTTTACAACTTTTTGACTTGCATGTTCCTTTGGTCACTCGCCGAGTAACTAACATTTGCTGTCCCTGGTTCACAAATAATGTGAAATTAGTCCTCAAAAAACGTAGTACAACTTACAATCGTTGGAAAAGAAACCTCACAACATCAAATTGGGAGCAACACAAAAGTGCGAGAAACAAAGCTAACTCTATAGTTAGATCAGCAAAGCGCATTTTTTTTAATGTCCAAACTAAGTTCATCACAACCATCTTAAAAGCTTTGGAGCAATTAAAACAAGCTGGTGTATGCAGTGTGAAATCCGACGATTGCCGAATTGATCCTAATACCCTAAACGAACACTTTACCAACGCAACGGGTGAAGATGGAATATCAATTAAGTTTATTAAAATTATTTTACCGTACATCATCAGCCCGCTACGCTCATATTCAATCATTGTTTCACAAGTGTATGCTTCCCTGATGTTTGGAAAGTAGCGACAATCATTCCCATAGCGAAAAAAACTAATGCTTGCGATCTGTCTGATTATCGTCCTGTTCGTCTATTGTCATCCTTGTCAAAAGTTTTTGAGTCTCTCATTGCCATGCAAATCTCGGAACACATAAAAAGATTTGAGCTTTTGTCTCCATTTCAGTCTGGTTTTCGACCAGGACATATCTGCTTTGGTTTCTCTAGTATGGAGCGTCCGTCTTTTAAATAGTTACTTGGTTGGAAGGTCTCAACGAGTTAGGGTGGGAAAAAGTCTGTCCGCTTTCTGTTGTTTATCCTTTGGAGTGCCTCAAGGCTCAGTACTTGGTCCGTTGTTATTTTCAATGTTTATTAACGATATTTTCATCATATGTCGTCATGTTACCATGCATGCATATGCTGATGACCTGCAACTGTATTTAGATAGTCCTATTGACCTTGTTGATAATTTATGTGTTAGGATGAATGAGGATTTAAAAGAAATAATGAAATGGGCTGATACAAATAAGCTCAGACTAAATCCACTTAAATCATATGTTTTGCCTATTTTCAAAGCAAATTATTCTGCTTCCAATGCACCAACTATTTATTTAAACGGTGTTGGGCTAAACTTTGTTGGCAAAGTTAAAAATCTGGGATATATTATTAACTCGTCTCTTTTTTGTGGGGATCACATTAATTCTGTTGTTTCTAAGGTCTACTATGCCCTTCGGAGCCTGAGATGGACCGCTTCATTTGTACCTATTGATACTAGAAAAAAATTAGTGCTCCAGCTTATAGTGCCAATCATTTCATATTCTGATATTGTATATAGCAAACTTGATTCCAGGTCCAAACTTAAGTTACAACAAGCTTTTAATAACGCCATAAGATATGTATTTGGCCTTCGTAAATTTGACCGCATCAGTCACTTAACTAGCAAAATACTCGGTTGCAATATTTTCAACTATCTTGATGCGAGGAACTGCATATTTTTACATAAATTGTTATACACGAAGACACCTACATACCTTTTTGAGAAGCTAGAATTTTGTAGATAAGCCAGAAATATGAACTTGATAATTCCATTATTTTATTTTGTAAGCTCCAACCGACTTTTTTTTGTAAACGCCGTTAGAATTTGAAACTCGCTGCCTTTAAGAATAAAATGTATTCAAAACTATCGCAACTTTAAGTATGAAATTTTACTACACTTTTCCTAATAACTACTATTATTTTCTTCATCTTTTAGTATAAGAATAGTTTTTAACTAATAATATTTTGATCAATTTGATAATTTTAATTAAATATTTAAATAATTGTATTAATCTAAAGCACTTTATTCAGTTGCTTATCTTCTTGTTGATAATAATATATTAATTTATTAATTAATTTTAAAACTAAGTTATTAATTTTAATTAAATCCTTAAGTATTTGTTTTAAACAATATGTATTTATCACTTGTTTATAAATTGTTGTTACATGGTTGAACATGATACCACAAAAAAAACAGATGCGTTGTTGGACGCTTTTTCGCAGTTTCATAAGTTTAATGATTTAATGGTTTTTTTAATAAAAAAATTTTTAAATTAATAAATTTTAAATAACATAATGTTAACTAAAAAAAATAATATTCCCATCAGTAAATTTTATTACCTTACATTATTATTTTACATTAATTTTGAATGATTTTTGTAAATGTTTTCAATTATTAATTTAATATTGGTTTTTTTATTTTAAATTTAAAAAATCCTTAAAATACCTTACATTTTCGAGCACTGGACAACCGGCCTTGCCTTAAGTGCCTGTGAACATTGCTTTTGATCCATTATTTTGGTCTGCTGCATCATTGCTTCTCGCATTCACAATAGAATATGTAGGATAGCAAATGCACAATACTTTTAATAAATTTTTGTCATCTGCTGTAGGGCTACCACACGCAGAGAAAAAACATAGTTGCAACAACCATGTTTTAAGAGGATCATAAGGGCAATTCACGATCTTGTTGCATCGTTGCAAATGCAAAATAAACAGCTTTTACACAAACAAAAAGCATATGTTGCAAAAGCTTTTCAATGCTTGTTGTTTTTGTAAAAGCTGTTTATTTTGCATTTGCAACGATGCAACAAGATCGTGAACTGCCTTTAGTATGATTCGGATCATGATTGTTGCTAACATGTTCTTAAACATATAATATTTTCTTTGATCATGATAAAATGATTACAACAACCATATTTAGAAAAGGAACTTGTTTGTAGGAACCAAATGAAACAATCATTATTCTCTTATTGGGTCGAAAATAGAATGATTGAAACCAACTATATTATGAATTTATTTTTAAGATCCAATAATAAAAATTGAAACAATAATTTTATTTTTGTTTTATTTTCATGCACTCCAATTTCCACAGCTGTTAATTAAGATATCTCCAGAGATTTGCCATTGTCTGGGCTGAACAGAAACATTAATTCAATTGAAAAATCTTTTTGATAAAATTTTTTGTCCGAGCTGGGGTTTGAACCGCGGCTTTTTCGCTTACGAGCCACGCACACTACCAGCAAGCCACAGGCGTTACTACCGCTCGCCTGACTATTGCCATTCATAAACATGGTAAATTAAGTGCATTGTCACAAAAATAGCAATATTTGTTATAAACAAAATATGGTCAGAATTGCGAAATATATTTACGGTAAATAGAAATATGTTTGCTACAATTAAAGTCGAAAATGTCACTTTTCTGTGTGCTGTTTTCAGGATGAGGCGATTTAAAACAAAACACAATAATTGAACAGTTGACAGACGAAACGGCACATAGCCAGGAATCGATAAAACTTATTGTGTCTGAATGAAGTGAAAGTTATTCCTGCAAACTGTTCAGACTCTGCGTGCATAAGTCTACAGCACTTGACCGGGACAACTTTACACATTTTTTTTATATTTCACAAAAAACAAATACGCAATTTTAATATTATAAACTGTCATTTATTTAAAAAACATAAATCAAAATAACTCACAGGCCCAGTGGTCAGCAATTGCAATGCCTGATGAAATCTGCTCTGAAATAAGATCTATTATGCTTTGAAAATTCAGGAATGATATCATTACTGATTTTAGAATAAACATTTCCATTTAAGCTTTCTGAAAATTACCCTGAAATTTTCCAATCTGTGAAAATTTTGTTTTGTTTAAATCTCAGACCGGAAGATACCCCTGAGCCTAGAAGCGAAGGTGTAATGCTGCCAAACGTTTATGAGTGCGTTCAGTTAGCCCGAGACTGAATTTGCTTTGCGACGGTTGAGATTAGAAGCGAAGTGGTTATACCAACAAATAACTTTGGGAAATTTAAATAAAAATCTAACAATGCGAAGTAGTCGACGCCTAATTTTTCATTCGGAAAAATGAAAAAAGGGAGAACGTTGAAAAAATTATTTACAATATTTTAATGAAAAATGTATGAATGGAAAAAATATTGTATATACATTAGGACGGGTCGATTTGTAGGGAGTGAAAAAATTCACCAATTTCCCTATGATTTTTGTATTCTATGGGTTATTCCATGAAAATTTGCCAAAGGAACCATACCTCTATCGTTGAAATCGAGTCCCCTACTTTTTGTTGGTAGATTTTTTCCCAAATTGACGTTCGTATGAAATATTACCTACACGTTCACATCCATAACTCAAAAACTATCGATCGGGTTTAATCCCAAATTTATCGAATTCGGTTGATTAATTCATGCGATTTATTATTTTGTTATTTTGTTTTAGCAATATCGCATGAATTGATCAACCGAATTCGATAAATTTGGGCTTAAACTCTTCGTTTTGAATTGTAAATTGAATTAAATAATGGATTGAGCCAAAAAAATGGCCATGAAAGTAATATTCTTGGACAAAATCTTGAAAAAAATGGAAAAATGGTCCAAAATTTGGACAAAAATGCCCGTAACTTTTGAACCGTTGGACCAATGTTGGAGATTTTTTTTTGTAAATTAATCAAAATGAGCTCACCTTTCCTACTGGCGATTAAACCCGATTGATAGTTTTTGAGTTATGGATGTGAACGTGTAGGTAATATTTCATACGAACGTCAATTTGGGAAAAAATCTACCAACAAAAAGTAGGGGACTCGATTTTAACGATAGAGGTATGGTTCCTTTGGCAAATTTTCATGGAATAACCCATAGAATACGCAAATCATAGGGAAATTGTCGAAAAATAAATCGACCCGCCCTAATATACATATATTATATTAAATTAAGTTATTAAGTTATATTATGTTCTGTTATGTATATAACCTGCTTTTTTATTTTAAAATTTACTCCAGATTATTCAATACCTGACAGAAGGCCTGATTTTTTAGCGTTCCCTGAGGCCTGAATATTCGGAGGAATATTCTTGGGGATATTCAGGCCTGAGTGTACGCTATACGACAGCAGGTGTTACGTAAGTATGACCTCTTAATGAAAGAAGGAAATCAAGTGGTGTGCTGAATACTCAGGCCTTAGCATTACCGCTCAGGCATGAGAGAATGTATTGTTTCAGGTCTATTTTAACCGCTGGGGGTATACATAGTATGTAATACAAACACAATCTATAAATCTTATAACAAAAAAATAAACATCAATTCAGTCAATGAGGTAAAAAATATATTGTATGAACTTCTTCAAAATAAAAGTTTGAACCGATCATATTGTGAAGACTTTTGTCATTCATCAAGAACATTCCTTTGCGTTTTAATATTTTTATAAAATTCTGTGCACGTCATAGAATAATGAAAGTTGCATTGCATTATGCTTTTCATGGTGGCTATGTTGAGATAGTTTCTCTCCTTACTAAATTGCGAGAAGACCAGTGAAAATACTCGCTCCATTTCCCCTGTGCTCTGGGATAGCGAATAAAAATTGTACTATTTTTAACAAGTTTATTTTCTCTCTTGGAATTCAGAGTTTTGTAAATAAATAATTCCATTTTTATTAATTTGAACGTATTTTCAAAAAATTTGTTCAGTTTTTACTGATACACTTTAAATTTTTTCTTCAATATTTTTAAGCGAGACATTTTGTACTGTGCACCGGGACACAGGGACATCGATCTCAAAAGCGGGACGTATGGCAGCCCTAATCTACAGCAACATAGCTTCAGTAAATACTTAATATTGAATGAATCACACTTTGTCACAAAGGTTCTTGGAGCAGTGGTTAGTGTGTAGAACTCTCGATCGAAATGGTGCGAGTTCGATTCTCACTGCTTACAAAGAAATATTTTTAATTTAATATCCTCTTGTTGTAATAACCGCAAGTAAAAAAACAACAACAATTCTAAGAAAAAGGTGTATGGAAAAAATGTAATTTTTAAGATTTCACTCAAGAAAATCACAAAACGTGGCGTAAATAGCTTCGCTTCAAAAAAAAAGGGACTCGCAATGGACCAATAGGCCCCAGTGAAAGCACCGGTAACAGTGCACGACCCTATTTACCTAACCTAACCTAAGATAAACTGAAGACTTAAAGAGAAATAAAGTTCTATCAAAAACGTCTAATAACATTGAAATAACATGGCAAAAATACTCCAATTACACTTTAATAACATTTCAATAATATTCCAAAAAATTCTTATTGCAACAAAAGCAACATACCATTTACAATCAAATAATAATCAATACACCCAATAACATAAGAATAACATTTCAATAACATTAAAATAATACTCCAATCATAATTCAAAAACTTTTGAATAATGGGTGTATTTCTTTATTCATTCCGGATAAAGAACGGAACGTATAGAATAGATTGTTGGTTATCCAGAACAGAATGAATAAAGAAACAAAGTTGGTAAAGAAAGAACAGATGTTCGTTTTGATTATTAGCAAACGAAATTTTTTAAAATTTAAAAAAAGCTCGCCATTGAGTTCATGTAAATTTTAAAAATTCTGGTTTCCATGTTTCGGATTCAGCCGCACAATATGTTGTGATGGATTTGAGTTCACCACAATACCTATCAAACTAATTATCATGCATTATATATAGCAAACTAAATGAAATGCAAATTAGAAGCTTTAAACAATAGAAATTTTATCATTGTTATTAAGCGCCGTTTTACTTCCATTTGCCGTTTATTTATAACGTCAATCGAATATAACCTCAAACACAAGGAATATTCTTTTTATTGTACTTCAGCTGATGGTATAAAAAGAATGCGTTCGGAATATTCCGTAAGAATAAAGAAACTCAAAAAGAATATTCCGGATAATCAAAACTGAATAAAGAAACAAAACAAGTCATTCCGAACGTCTGGAATGAATAAAGAAACACAGATAAGATTTTATACGCTCAGAAAAATACTTGAACATTAGTTTGACAGGTTTTGAAGAAATCACTAATTTTTCAGTATGATTCATTAAAATTTCAAAAATTTTCCAAGCCAAATTTTGGAGGCGTGGAATATCCTCAAATAATAATATATTGCTAAGTTCTTTTAAATTAAAAATAATTGTATTCTTAGCTGTATACTTAGTTTTCCAAATTTTCAACCTAAAATATTTTACTACTTTTGTCCGCACCCGCGAAAGTGTGCGGCGTCTTAAGAAAGAAAAAAAACAGATGCGTCGCTGGACACACGAGAGAAGCAAAAGAGAAGAAGAAGAGAAGGCATTTTAAATATTAACTAAACCATATTACCAAAAAAAAAAAAACACAATTACCTATGTACACGCAGAGAAAAGACATGGTTGAGACATGATTACTGCAATAATAATATGTTTGCTGAAATTATTGTACTATTCCTGCAAACATCACTTTTTGCCTTAATAAAGTTATTATTTACTAATGGTGGTACCAAATATAACATTATATTGGGGGTTGGAATTAATTTTAAAGGTTTTTTTTCGGTTTTTGAGCGTTTATTTAGAAACAACGGTACAATGTATATTATTCAAAGTATTGTCCATCGTTAGCTACAACATTTTCCCATCTTTCTGGCAGCATATGGATTCCGCGCCGGAAGAACGATTCGTCTTTTGAGGCAATCCACGAATCGACCCATTTTTTGGTATCCTCGTAAGAAGTGAAGCGCTGCTCAGCCAAGCCATGCGTCATCGATCTGAATAGGTGGTAGTCGGAAGGGGCTATGTCTGGGCTATAAGGCGGGTGGGGTAGCACATCCCAATTCAGCGCCTCCAACGTTTCCTTGACGGTTCTTGCAACATGTGGCCGTGCGTTGTCATGTTGAAAAACCACTTTGTCGTGTCTTTTGGCATATTCCGGCCGTTTAACCTTTAATGCTCGGCTCAATTGCATCAATTGTTGTTGGTAGCGTTCCCCAGTGATGGTTTCGTTAGGTTTTAGCAGCTCATAGTAAACGACACCCTTCTGATCCCACCAAATACACAGCATAAGCTTGGCGCCATGAATATTCGGCTTGGCCCTCGATGTTGATGCATGGCCGGGTGGTCCCCACGATTTTTTTCACTTAGGATTATCGTAATGGATCCACTTTTCATCGCCAGTGACAATACGATGCAAAAAACTCTTCCTTTTATGCCGTTGAAGCAGTTGTTCGCACATGCAAAATCGCCGTTCAACGTCTCTCGGATTCAACCGGTACGGCACCCAATTTCCTTGCTTTTGAATCATTCCCATGGCCTTCAAGCGTTTGCCGACCGTTGATAAGTCGACTCCCAATGATTCTGACAATTATTGAAGGGTTTGACACGGGTCTTCATCGAGCAAAGCCTCCAATTCCTCATCTTCAAACTTTTTCGGCTGGCCCGGACGCTCTTTGTCTTCCGTATCAAAATCACCACTTTTAAACCGACGGAACCAGTACTCACAAGTAGAAATCGATGGAGCATAGTCCCCGTAAGCCTCAGTAAGCGTGCGTTGTGCTTCAACCGCTTTTTTCTTCAAATGGAAGCACAAAAGTAAACCTTCCCGCAAATTGCGTTTTGTTGGAACGAAAGTCGACATGTTCACAGAGAAAAAAATATATGTTGTTTACACTTCAGTGGAATGACACATACTGAAAAATGAAGCTTAGACAATGTGCTTTGAAATGAATATAGTCACAGGTGTGCCCGATGCGATCTATTGATAGTTACGCCATCTCTTAGAAAACCTTTAAAACTAATTCCAACCCCCAATAGTTGAAATCATGACATCATTGAAATCGTCAACTTACTATGATTGCCTCAACTATTAAAAGCAACAAAAATATTGTAGTTCTGTCAATCATGATAAATGTGAATATTATTATAGAGACAAATATATTAGAATTTTGAATTTTTGTCTGAACTATTCTTTGATTGTTGGCAAACGAAGCAGAACATAATCAAAAATCGAAAGAATTTATTGAGTGTGAACAGTTTGCAGGAATAACTTCACTTCATTCAGACACAATAAGTTTTATCGATTCCTGGCTATGTGCCGTTTCGTCTGTCAACTGTTCAATTATTGTGTTTTGTTTCAAATCGCCTTATCCTAAAAACAGCACACAGAAAAGTGACATTTTCGACTTTAATTGTAGCAAATATATTTTTATTTACCGTAAATATATTTCGCAATTCTGACCATATTTTGTTTATAACAAATATTGCTATTTTTGTGACTATGCACTTAATGTACCATGTTTATGAATGGCAATACTCAGGCGAGCGGTAGTAACGCCTGTGGCTTGTTGGTAGTGTGCGTGGCTCGTAAGCGAAAAAGCCGCGGTTCAAACCCCAGCTCGGACAAAAAATTTTATCAAAAAGATTTTTCAATTGAATTAGTATTTCTGTTCAGCCCAGACTATGGCAAACCTCTAGAAATATCTTAATTAATAGCTGTGGAAATTGGAGTGCATGAAAATAAAAAAAAATAAAATTATTGTTTCAATAATATCCTATATCCTAAAAATAAATTGATAATATAGTTGGTTGCAATCATTCTATTTTCGACCCAATAAGATAATAATGATTGTTTCATTTGGTTCCTACAAAAAAGTTCCTTTATAAATATGGTTGTTGTAATCATTTTATCATGATCAAAAAAAATATTATATGTTTAAGAACATGTTAGCAACAATCATGATTCGAATCATACTATGATCCTCTTAAAACATGGTTGTTGCAACTATGTTTTTTCTCTGCGAGTATACAAGTTGGAGTTTAACAAAGTCTTGTAAGAGTACAAAAATGGGAAAATTTTCTTTACTGATCCCCGCAAACATTAAATCTCTTTTTAGACTCTTACTTATGAGACTTTTTCATCATTATGCGCTCAAAAAAAAAAGACTCTTTTTTTAAAATCTTTTTTCGTAGGTTGAGGGCACCCCGACATGACTCCTTATAGTAATTCTTGTATCACGCAACAAAAAGACTCATTTATGACTCTAATTAAATACTCTTTTAAGACTCATATTAAATACTCTTTTAAGACACTATTTTATGACCCTTAAAAACCCTCATGAAACCCTCACATTAAATACTATTTTCTGACTCATATAAGTGATTATTTTTAGGACTCATATTAAAGACTATTGTATTTATGACTATTTGGGTGGTCCTTAGTTTTCGACTTTATCGTTTTTTTTTTTATTATATACATCTTTACATGAAAGCGATTTGTTGTTTCAATTTTTATATGATTTTTAGGTCGCTATCAGTTGTCAAAGTTTAGCCCTCTAACAAGAAAACGACCCGTGGTGTCATTCGCCGATTTGAATGAACTTCGAATATGTGATAGAGAACAAAAATCTACTCGAAAAAAAGGTACACGTATTTTTTTATAGGTGCGGAAACTCAAGTGTAAAGGTTCAAAATGGCGTCCGAAAATTTAGCATAAGTTCGTTTTTTGTGTCCAGCATATTAGAGCCGCCATTTTTAGTCTTAAATTTTTGATCCAGATTCGTGTTTAACGATCCCAAAACCTATAGGTACCTAATTTCATATAGATACGAAGTCATCTTCTAGTTTTTGCAACTTTATCTTGCCATTTTATGGTATATATTCAAATAATACCGGTGTGAAGGTAGCCTAAAATCTTCATCCCAAATTTCTTTCATACAAAATCACAATTTTTTGCACTTAAGCCCAAATTTAGGTACCAAGGACGAGAGATCGGGACTTGAGCGTAATGCCATTCGATTTGTCACATCAAAATATATTTCTGACCAAAAATGCGGGATGGAACCTTTTACTTTTCCATAATTTTTTAGTTTTTATAAAAAAAAGTTACCTTAACTAAGTTTTTTAATTCGAAGCCGTAGATATGAAGGACTATTGATAGCAATTTGGAGAAGAGGTGACAAATTTATGAAATTAATATACATTTTTGCTAAAAAATGTAAGTTTAACTCAATTTTGTTAATGCGGTGAATTCAATATTTAGATATGATTTGCGGCGAATTCGGCAAAAACTGGGGCTGAAGATTTTGGGCTATCTTCACAGAAGTTCAAAACTCCAGAAAATTATTATCTAGAGTTCGATAAGTTAAAACTTCCTCATTTGCTTCCTCATATTCTTTACAATTTTCTCCCAAATCCACCTCTAAACGAATTTTTTATTTCTTAAAAAGTTAATTATATCCGAAGACTCTTTCTTACACTGTTTTCTTGACATTATTATTCCTGACAGTGAAAAATTTATAAGAACTTACTTGATTTATTATTATTGATTATCTCTATATTTATAGTAACAAATTAAATCACTTCCACGCACTCCGACGTTTAAACTCACCATGAATATTTCAATTATTTTTATAGTACTTGCTGTGCAGCAAGCTGATCGCAGCAAGAAAGGAATTCCCCGAATTATGGCGCCAGCATAGTAAGCGCCTATTTATGCAGAAATTGCATTTACAGGAATCACAGGAAATTCGCAAATTACATTTTAAAGGCAAATAGAAAACTTTTTCGTAGCACATTGGACTCAGATTCGATTTTCGTTTACTAAAATTTACTCATAAAAGAGTCCCTTTTATGCGTGTTTTATGAGTATTCATAAAAAGGACTCTTAAAAGAGTTTTATGAACAACACTCTTAAATAATAATAAAACACACATAAAAAGGATTCTTTTATGAATACTCATAAAACACGCATAAAAAGGATTCTTTTATGAGCCCTTTTTATGAACACTCATAAAACAGGCATAAAAATTATACTTTTATGACTCCTTCTTATGAGCACTCATAAAACACTCATGAAAAGTATTCTTTTATGACTGCATTTTATGAACACTCATAATGCATCCATAAAAAGGATTCTTTTATGAATCTTTTTTTATGAACACTCATAAAACACACATAAAAAGGATTCTTTTATGGGTCCTTTTTATAAACACTCATAAAACACGCATAAAAATATTTTTTATGAGTCCTTTTCATGAACATTCATAAAACGTGCATAAAAAGGATTCTTTTATTAAATAATTTTATGAACACTCATAAAAAATGCATAAAAAGGATTCCTTTATGAGTCCTTTTCATGAACACTCATAAAACACACATAAAAAGGATTTTTGATGAGTCCTATGAACACTCATAAAACCCTCTCAAAAATGACATATTTAAGAGTTTTATTTTATGAGGGCTCATAAAATGTTTGCTGGGTATGGATAGATAGATAAAATGTATTAAATAAGATATAAAATTAAATAAAATATAAAAACTCATAATACAATATAATTCTCCCAACCTGAAGAATATATGTAAAAACAAAAAACTGTATAAATTTTTTTCACTAATAGATTCCCTTCTTCTGTAATTATATTACCAGCAAGAGAAAACACTTTTCGGACGCAGCACTGCTGTCTGTAATCGATAAAATTTGTATAGCAAGCTTTGACAATTTTGGGAACGTAGTAGTGCGGTCTTCCCAACAACATAACTTTCACTGTAGTATTTTCTGCTCTAGCTGTATTGGTCATGTTCTCTAGTCATGTTCTCTAGTCATGTTCTCTTGAAGTTTTATTTCTTAAAGTTTTGCACACATGCTTGAACCGTTAATATGCATTTTGAGTGTGAAATTTGAAAAAATCGGATGAAAACTACGTCTACCTCCCATACAAATTGACTTTACCAAAACGGTAAAATATCTTTAAATTCCACAAAATTTAATCTAATGACTTAAAATTTTGCATACAAGCTCTAACCCTTAATATGCAGTTTGAGTAAGAAATTTGTAAAAATCTCTAAATTAGGAGTGTTTTCTCCCCTTTTTACCCCTTTACACAAAAAGCAGCTATGTTGCTTGATGTGTTTGACAGAATTTTGACTGTTTTTCATTTGAATTTTGCTATCTTCGTCTCCTTTGTTGTTTTATTTTCTCTTTTTGACATATTCTTTTGTATGTATTCAGCAAGTGTCACATTTGGCGAGCACCAATGACGAGGTTCTTATCGTTGCGCTGGGAATACTATATATTTATTTATTTATTAGAGTCTTTAGAGTATACAGACTAAGATTAACAAAAGGTAATTATATTATATAGCATTAACTTAAAAATAAACTATTTAACAAAGATTTAAAACAAATTTTCGACATTGAGAAATCAAACAAAACTCGAAGCGATAAGTCATTAAATAAGGACAAAGCTCTCTGAATCGGTTCATTACGGGCATAGTTGGATCTATGAAATTGAATATACAAGATGGCGTAAAAGTAACCTTGCGATGTTTTTTGGCTGTAATTTAAAAAAAAATGAAAAACTTTGATTCTTCTTGTGGATTATTTTTATTTGGTCTTTTAATTTTTTTTTACATCAAATCGAGAATATGATATCATGTAAATGGCCGCCGCCACAGTTGATTGTCATTTGAGCCCTTTTTATGGCATTTTTCATCACTTCGGCCAAAACTTCCGGCGATAGGTCCTCACATTCTTGACGGATATTGTCTTTAAGAGCTGCAAGAGTCTGAGGCTTGTTGACATAAGCCCGCTACTTCAAAAAGTCCCACAAAAAGAAGTCTGGAGCGGTCAAATCTCTAGTAATGGCTCTTCGTGGGTTACACGCGGATTTTCAGTGCCCCAGAAGCGTAAATTTTGCTTATTTACGTACCCGCTAAAATAGAAATGGGCCTCATCGCTCATGATTATTTTTGATGAAAAATCATCTTCCTCTTGGTGGTGATTAAGGATGGCTTGAGCGTATGTTAGACGCGATTGGCGGTCAGCAGCTAACAGCTGATGCACCGTCTGGACTTTGTATGGAAACATCTTCAAATCTTGTACCAAAATTCGCTGTAAAGACTGTCGACCGATACCCATTTGCGTGGCACGTCGTCTGGTCGATGTCGACGGCGCTTCCATGACATCCTCGGTTACAGCAGCAATATTCTCTGCAGAACGGCTACTCCGGGGTCTGCCATGCCTGGCAGTATCTCGTGTTGTGCCAGTCTCTTCGAGGCGAGCGGCTAAACGTCGCAGTGTTTCACCAGTAGGCGTTGGACGGCCAGGAAATCTGCGACGAAATTCACGTTGTGCCAAAGTCACCGACCGATTATTGGTCAAATAAATAGTCACCAATATTCCGCGTTCTGGAGCAGTGTAGCGTAACATTGTTTTTTAACGTGTATTTCGCATGTGTTTACTACACAAATGTCAAAACAGAACTGACATTAGGGGCCAAACGCAAAATTTATAACATTTTCTGATAGGAGGATTACTTTTGCGCCACCTTGTAGAATAATTTAAAACGCCGCAACTGTCTTGAAGGAATATTAAAATGTATTGAAGCCAAAAGAGAAAGACTATCAATGTTACCTGAGATAATATCATAGATTACAATAAGAGACTGAATTTTTCTTCGCGTCTCTAATGTATTTATGCCTAAAAGCAAACATCTTACATTATATGGAGGAAGATCATCATGATGGTATAACGAGCGAAGGGCAAACTTTGTAAATCTTTTTTGAATTTGTTCCAAGTGAATGGCATAATTCGGATTCCAGATGAAAGATGCGTATTCAAGTTTCGACAGTACAAAGGCATTAAAAAGTGACTTTACTGTATGAGGATCAGAAAAATCTGAACTATTTCTGCGTATAAAGGCTAGAAGAGAGTATGCTTTAGGAACGATAAAATTAATATGTTCATTAAAAGTGAACTTTAAGTCAAATATGACACCAAGATCTTTAATAGATTCAACACTCTTGAGAGGTATTTCAGAAAGATAGTAGGAATTTGTTAGGAAATAATTGCATTTAGAAAATGTTATATGGAAGCATTTAGAAATATTTAACGGAAGAGCATTCAGTTAACTCTATAGCATCAACTTATCTAAATCAGATTGTAAAGAAACAACGTCAGAAATGCTATTTACCCTCTTAAACAGTTTAAGGTCATCAGCATAAAGCAAAAATTTTGTGCTGCAGAAGATTTTATTTATATCATTGATAAATAATATGAATAGGAGGGGACCCAGGATGCTGCCTTGCGGTAGACCCGAAGAAGCATGGAACATGTAGGAATTAACGTCATTAATATATACATAACAATATCTACCAGTTAGGTAAGATTTAATCCATTTTAAAAAGTCGAGTGAAATCCCATTTTAAAAAGTTAAGCAATTAAAATTTATGGGCAACCTTATCAAACGCTTTAGAAAAGTCTGTATAAATGGTATTAACTTGACAGCCTAGTTCAAAGGATGATATGCAATATTTAGTAAAAGTAGCTAAATTAGTAACAGTTGATCAACCAGAAATGAAACCATGCTGTTCTTGGCAAAAATGACGTTTAACAAGAAAAAATATCTTATTTGAATGATCCTCTCGAAAATTTTAGAAATAGTAGACAATTTTGAAATGGGTCCATAGTTAGAAATATCATGTTTTGATCCAGATTTAAAAACTGGAGTAATATGAGAAATTTTCCAACTTTCCAAGAAAACACCAGATGCTAACGACATGTTAAAAATATGGCACAGGGGAGCAGACAGAGCATGAGCACAATTTAATAAAAGAATTGGGGAGAATCCGTCGATATCAGCCTTCACAGAGTTCTCCACTTGACTTTCCGATTCAAAAACATCGAATTCAGAAAGCATTAGGGCGCCAAAATTAAAAAACGAATCGATATTTGTTAAAACAGCACAATCAAAACTCAAATCATTATCATAGTTCGCAATAAAAAAGTTAGCAAAAAGAGTCACAGTATCAAGAATGGAAAATGATGATATACCATTCAAATTCATTGTTGTTGGAATATTTGAGCAACATCTTTTTGATTCTATGAAATTCCAAAAAGATTTAGGATTTGATTTTATATTTACCTCAAAACCCATAATATATTGCTTATATATGAATTTATTAAGAAAATTAAACTCTCTCATAAAAAAAGAAATATTTTGCTTTATGGTCATGATCATTGGTGGATTTAAACAGATGTTTATTGCGGCGACTTTAATTTTTTTAAGCCATTAGTATACCAAGGTAGTTTATTAGATTTTTTAGCTAAACGCGGAATATTATTATCACAGATATGAGCTCCTTGAGCTTTAAAATCATCAAAACAGATTGCGGCATTTTTTCCATTTAATAAAGAGAACCAATGAAAGTTAATTAAAAATGTTTGATAAATTATTAAAGTCACACAATTTAAAATTTTATACAATTTTAGATTGCGTAGATTGTTTAAATTCAAAGAAATCAATTTTAAGAATAAGAGGAACGTGATGCATATCGGAAGAACAAATCGAACACAAGCATTCTGACAAATCATAATTAATATTATTTGAAAGAAAAATTAAATCTAAAATTCTATTAAGTTTATTAAAATATGAATTAATTTGCATTAGTTCAATACTTAGCAGACTATCAATAAGATAAATTTCATGTGTACAGGAGTAAGTTCATTTGCAAGATATGACCAAGAAATATTGCCAAGGTTAAAATCACCAAAAATAGATAAATGGCTATTAGCACCAATCGATAAATGGACATCTAAAATATTGTCACCATGTGCAGCACAGATTTTATCTGGACTCGACGGTGGAATATAAGATACTGTTTTAGCAGCGTCTCTATCATTTTGATAAACTTGAAACATATCGTTATCAAAGAATTCACCATTGAAAAAATCAGAGTTAAGCTAAGTTTCAACAAAAAAAAATATCAAAACCGCCATCTGAGGTGAAATTACAAATGCTTGCAGATTTTGTTCTCATTCCAGACGTGTTCTGGAAATAAATTTTAAGTTTTCGGCTAACAGCAGACGCACCTAGGTCACCAACGGATTTTCCCTTCGTTCTGAAAATTTAAAAACGACCGAACCATAATATTTCGTTGCCAAAGAGTTAGGCTCAGAATTATGCCATAATACTTTTCAGACACACCGAGTTTAAAATTAATGCTTTGCAAATTTTCCAAAATAGTATCCTTCTTAACAAGTTTCGATACATTCGGCTTAAACGACGATAGAAGCACAAATTATTTCCTCATAAATACATCCAGCTCAAAACTTTCATTAAGACCAACAATAGATTTAGATTGCATTGGTTTTCTCTTATTTTAAACAATAGTCCAGTCATTATTATCATTGTTTACCTCTCGATCAAGGGAATTTATATCATTTACACAAACATTAGATTGAGTAGTATGAAAAGCATTCGAGACAGCAAGCAGCGTAACAGCAGCAGCATTAAGGCTTGATTACCCAAGCGTAACGTGAGGTGGCGCAGCGGGATGTAGCGTAGTAATCCAACGTAGTGCAGGCGGCGTAGTGCAGGGCACTCATTTTATTCTAGAAGGCTTATTTACTTCTCCTCGTCAATAAAAGATTGCATTCTTTCTTATATAGTATTAAAATCTACAAAAATGTGAAGTTAAAAAAATTTTTTCGCTTGTAACACAGCTGTCGAACTACCAAAAATCGTAACGTTGCGTAGAAATCTATTTTCTACAGACTTCTACGCTGCGTCACGCCACGTTACGATTTCGGTAACGACTTGTACACATTTATCATTAAACAGATTTTAGCTTGACAATTGGCAACGTCGCGCTACGTTCCCTTACGCTTGGCTAATCCAGCCTTTAGACATATCAGTAGAAGAGAAAAATGCGTGTGAAGAAGTAGATGTAGCAATATCTGGATTAGAAGCAGCAACAACAACAGCAGCAGAATTGAATGCAGGCGTAGAAGAGAAAAGTGCTTGTGCAGAAATTTCCGGATTAGAAGCAGGAACAACAATGTGAGTGAGGAGCAGAAGCAGGAGCAGCAGCAATAACAGCTTTAGAAGCAATAACAACAAAGGGCTGAGAGTTAATCTGCAAGGCAACCAACAGAGTTGGAGAAGACGGTGCAGTGCGAGCAGTATCAACTGCAGAAACCGGTTTTCGAGAGCGTAAACGTGTGAGCGGCATTTCACAAGTGTTCGGAGATGAAGAGTAATACTTAGCACTAGAAGCAGCAACAACGCGAGAGCTTTGACGTCATTAACGTCATTCACGGCATTCGAATTTTTAGCAATTAGCAACGATTTACTTTGGATGTTCTGTGGGTCATTGACCTCTTTATTAATATGTTGCAATAACAAAGATTTTAGATCAGCAATCTCCGCTACTAAAGTATTAATTAGATAAAAAATATTAGCAGGAGAATTCAAACACTTATCGCCAGTAGCGTAACTTTATTTTGTGCGCCCGTCCGCAGGTTTCTAAAAGCGCCCTGCTATTTACTTTTAGAGTAAAACTATGTTATTACTACCCAGTAAAAAAGTTGATCCTCCTATGAGCGATCTGGAAGTGCTCCCTGAGGAGCAGTGGAGTACTCCTATTGATCCAAGCAAGGTGTATTTTGTGTTCTCTTTTAACATTGCATGTCCTAGGAAGGGTAACGCTCCCTTTCACATCCCAGAGCAGCTCAAAAAGAGCGATCAATAAATTATCCAAATGGATCAGCAAAGGAACATTAATTTTTTTATTTAGGTTTACTCCGAAAGCTGGGCTTCCCTAGCTCAAGTAGACTCCTCAAGACCCCAAGGTGGCGAGGAAATTATTTGGCCAAATCGTGAGATTTATAACGCCATCACAAATTTCGTATCGTTCTTGATTCTATTAAAACTGTACATTAATTGTGTCAGTCGCATCAGCGGATGGACAAAATGGAATTACCGTTGGCTGGTTATACTTCATGACCTCGGTGTTAAAACGACGCGAATCGAATGAAAGGAACATTTAAAATATTTTTTCCACAGAAAATAATGATACAGCTTTTTGACAACAAATTCTATAGAAATAATGTCAGAAAAGCTCACACTTAATTTAGAGTCGACATTAGAATGTTTTTTGGTTAGACTGATAGAGTTTCCTAAAAAGCACATGCCTCACTAGAAGCGTAGGATAAAACAAGAGAGCTCTTGAGAAAAAAAAAGAGAACAAAAAGAGGCTTTTTTAATTCAATGGTCTTATGATGATCATCATTTATTACAACAGTTGCATTTTAAAAATATCTTATTTTATAAATAAAGTTATATTTTATTTTAATAGTATTTGTTAAAAAAAGCAATAACGTAAGAAATACTTTTTATAATATCAAATATAATAAAATTTATAAGATGTTATCACAAAGTAGGTAAAAAAGAAAAAATCACGTATTAATTATTTAAAAAAGTAATCAAACTTAAAGTTTGAATTAATGGGATCAATAATTTTTTTATTGGTGAAATGATAAGTTTAAGATATTTAGTTTAAATGTTTCGTATTTGACGTTACCTGTTAACTAAAGAGTTTGCTAACGTCACAAAATATGACCAACTGAGTGATTAAAATAACATCAGTTGCTGACTTGCTGAAAATATGAAAGCAAACGAATTTTGCCAAACAAAGACGACTTTTGCTCAAAATAGTCGGTTTTTTTGACGTCGATTATTGCACCCTAAGAAATCGTATGTATGGGACTTAAATTTTATTTCAGCACAAACGTCGCACAGTGTAGCGTCCCCATTCTTGGCCAAAAAAAGAAGGAGTGATCGTAGAGCTATGAAAATTGGCACGAATATCTTTCATGAAAAATTAAGAAATCTTGAAAAATTTATAAAAATCCGACCTTTGCCACACCCACCTCCCATATAAACGAAACCCATTTTTGCCTGAAACTTCAGTCTTGTCTCGAAACAACGAAGTTTGCTACATAAAATTCTTTTGTGATCAGTTATATTTTAGTATTTGTACTTGTATTTATTGATCAGGTATGTTAGCATATAAGAAAAGACTTCTTGTGTATGCCGCAAATTAGAATATATATATAACAACAAAACACTTAAGAATTAAAATTAAAACTTAGAATTAAAATTGTAATTAAAATGGATATAAAATTTAAATTGAAATAGATAACAACAAGTACTAACACATTTATAAGTTAACACATTTATCAGTTATATAACAACAAAACACTTAAGGGGTCGTCCATAAACTACGTTACTGATTTTCCGATTTTTTTTACCCCCCTCCCCCTGCGTTACTTTTCGTAGTGCTTTTCAAAACCCCTCCCCCCCCCCCCCCCTAAAGTAACGTGACATATGAAATTAATTCATTCGAATGATTATATATTTTGACTAGCTCTGACAATTTTCACTAGTATTAGTGACTAGTATGACTTTTTACATTAAAGGAACAATTGGAAAAAAATCAATAATTAATATCATCTGTAAAAGCTATTCCATCTGCGATCCAAGATTCTATGCTCTCAATCACTGAGATAGAAGAAGTTGGTAGCTTTGTTGAGGATTCTTCAAAATAGAATTTTTCATCGGATTCTATGTCGACCCATTCAGGTGAATCCTCATTTCTAACGCAAAGAAATTCACCTGGTCTTTGACAGAGTACAGCCTGCACCCGAGCTGCACCAAGTTCTGTGTTTTTGTGTAAATGCTTTCTGAAAATTGATTTATTTAAATAGTATTTTTTATTCCGATTTATTGTAAACGATATAATACAAACTTATGGCAATTCATAGAAGTTTTAAAAAAGAAATACAAGCCGCAGGTAGGACACGACCTTCAACCGATTTCTTCTTTCTGAGAAGGACAGTACATGTCATAATACGTCAAAAAAACGTCAAAGCCTGTCGCAAAAGCAAAGACCCAAATTTTTCAGACGTGTGCTGAGATGGTGAAGGAATACCAAAAGGTTCCTGTGTCAAGGGAAAAGGTGGTGGAAGAAATCGTTGAAACAAAAGTTAACCATCAATTTAGACGATCAAACATAAACATGTAAGGTTAAAAATTTTTGAAATGATTGTGTTATTAATTAGAGGTTTTTCGTCCATTTTTTTAATTTTTGCTAACGTTACAATATCTAAACACCTCCCCCCCTACCGTTACTTATCGTAGTGTATTTCAAAACCCCTCCCACCCCCTAAATTGGTAACGTAGTTTATGGACGACCCCTAAGAATTAAAATTTAAATTTAACTCAGGCTTGGAAATACCACCCACACAAATTAACTACGTGTTTGTTTATATTTATTTGTAAGCTTTTTTTATTACAGCAATTAAATTTTAAAAATTGAGTTTTTTGTGTTTGTAAATAAGTTAATATTTTTAAAAATAATCAGCTGCCATACATCAAATATATCTTAACTTTTAACTAAACAGGTCACCATAAAAAATGTATATCTTCCGCACTAGCAAGTGTTAGCAAGAATTTTTTTGGATTTGGTGTTACGCAGTTCTAATGATGTTTTCGTGAAAAACTTATAGTCAATCTTTCTCAAAATTATTGTTTAAGCACTTTTAAAAATTGAATATTTAGAAATTTGTATCCCGCTTTTAGTGTTTACTTTTATGATAAGCTTAAAACCATATGTTCAAAATGTAAACAAAAACAGTAATGTTTCCAGACATAAGATATTTTAAACTTTATTTTGATTTATTAAACAAATAATAAATATAATTTTAATAACAAGAAAAATTGCATTTTTAAAAATGCAACTCTCACGGCTTATCATAACGAAACGATTACTACTATTAAAAATTCATTTTGATTTTGCACCCAAGATATTTTCTGTTGAAAGCTATAAAAATTTGAAAAAATTCAAACGTCGATATACAGGGTCCGCCATGTAATGTTTTTTTGTCAACTAGTGCTTATTTCGTTAATGGTAACACTTAGCTCATGTCTGATTTGACAGATAATTAGTTTTATCCTTCCGCTGAACGAATATGGTTGTGTATACGCTTGAACAACGCTGGAAAATATTGCGACATTACTTTGATGCAGAAGATGCCGATTTTGCCAAAAAAATCATCTTTTCAGATGAAGCTCATTTTGATCTTGGCGGGTATGTAAACAAGCAAAATTGTCGCATTTGGAGCACAGAAAACCCGAACGCATACATTGAAAAGCCGCTGCACCCAAAACGAGTCACTGTTTGGTGCGGATTTTGGTCCAGAGGCATAATTGGGCCATTTTTCTTCGAAAATGAGCAAGGAGTGGCCGTTACAGTCAATGGCGATCGTTATCGGGCCATGTTGAACAAATTTTTGTTCACAAAAATTGAAGAGGAGGATATTGGCAACATTTGGTTTCAACAGGACGGCGCTACGTGCCACACAACCGAAGCTACACTCGATGTTTTGCGCCCTGTTTTTGAAGATCGCATTATCAGCCGCAGAGCTGATGTCTTTTGGCCACCTCGGAGCTGCGATTTGACACCGTTGGACTATTATTTGTGGGGTGCCCTCAAAGATAAGTGTTACGCCGACAAGCCAGAGACAATTGACGCTTTAAAGGACAATATTCGTGAAGCCATTGGTGAAATACAGCTGCACACAATCGATAATGTGGTTAAAAATTGGACCGATCGTGTAGGCTACTGCATGGCCAGCCGAGGTTGCCATTTGAATGAAATTATTGTCCATTACTAACCGGAAGGATTGTACTTTCAAATAAAAAAAGAAATTTGAGAAAATATTCGGTAGTTTTTTTTTATAGAATTTTCAAAAAAAAAAGTTATTTGGCGGACCCTGTATTAGGGTTTTGGCCGCTTATGCTACACTGTGCGTCGTTCTCCACTTTATTTATCGATTTCATCAAGGTACTTGAGGGCGCCCCTAGCTTAGTTGCGCCCGCCCGCAACGCGGGCTCTGCGGGCCCGCTTTTTACGCCACTGCTTATCGTACATAAATCGGATGTTCGGATGTGATAACAAAGACTCGAATTGGCTACCGGCCAAATTAAAACATTGACAATGAAAGTTCGAATTGCACATAATACAATTTACGCGCAAATCGTTAGTAATTGAATTAGAGCACTTAAGGCACAGCATTGTTGAGGCAGGTCAGAACAGTAGCGCGACTACGAACGAACTGATATATATATATAGTTCCTTGTATCATGCTGAAATATAGCGTTTCATTAATTTTTAAATACCCTATCTTCCCCACTGTAAACTTTCCAATAAGGGTGTACACTAGATCTGACGCAGCGTTGTATGAAATTTTGCTTTTTTTTTGTAATTCCAATTATGGGTAGGTTTGGTGTTAAAATTAATGTATTAAACTTTCAAATCGATCGAAGTGGGCCAAGTCGTGCCAAAATCAAATCAAAGTTTCAAATATTGAAGAAAGTAGTTAAAAATGTTTCGCTCAAATGACATTGCTCGGTTTTGTGTGTCTTTCGATAAATATTTAGAAAAAAATTAAATTTTTATTCGTAAGACCATTTTTGATGGTTATCGAACCATGATCGTCGAAACAGCTTCGTTCATCAGAAGAAAATGTGTTTTTGATCGGAAAATGTGAAAAAACAACAAGAGCAGAATTACCGTTTAAAAGCACGTGCTTCAGTTTTTTTTTTACAATGTGCATTACGAAAAGGAAACCATTACTGAAAAAACCCGGTTAGTATTTGACGAAATTTTACCCTTCTGGAAAAGGGCTCCAGCTCCAACGCCTAGTAAAAGAATATGTTTTACAAAAGTGTTGAAGTAATATGAGTGTTACTTAATATTTTCAATAAAGCAATTCTTTTCCAAGTTTTAATAGCATTTATTCAGTTTAATTCAAATTTGATTGTTTGATTAGCAATGCTTTAAAAATCTATATATAATGATATATAGATATATGTTACATGAAGTAATGGAAAATAAGATTAAGTTCATCGAGTACCTTGGTGTTTGAAGTGCAATTATAAAAGAAAGTTAAAAGATGTAGAATATACTTGAGCCAGCTTGGCTCGTGGTTTATGAATTATTTGACATTTACTGTTTACACGTTCGTGTCAGTCACTCGTTTGTATTCGATTGGCAGTGTTGCCACATTTTGGTAACAGTTCTCCCCCCGGTAAGCGATTGTTTCAGAAGCTTGCTTAGATACCACCAACATCCAACAGCGCTAATTTTACCGCCGGATTTAACTAGAACTCCTTCAGCTGTTTGAACAGTAGCGCGCCGAACTTGTACATCATGAGCTACTATCGTTTGGATGACCTTACCTTTTAGCCAGGTATTCCTTGGTTGGGTTTCGTCAACAACGAGAACAATATCTCCGACAGCTATAGGCTTCACCTTCTGAAACCACTTTGATCGTCTCGTGAAGGTGGGCAACATTTCTTTCGCCAACGACGCCAGAACATATTAGAAAATGCTTCACTTTGACGGAGATTAATTTTGTTGTCTATATTCTCAAGCTCGCAGAAGGGCTTGGCTCCATTTGAGCTACCCAATAGAAAGTGGTTGGGCGTTATTGCCTCTTGGTCTTCGTTTTCGAGTGAGACATATGTGAGAGGGCGCAAGTTAACAATGAGCTCAACTGCCAGTAGCGCTGATCTTAGACTTTTATCCGTAAACTTTTGAGATGAAAAGAGTTTGTACAAAATCGTTTTAGTTGACCTCACCAAGCGCTCTCATGCCCCTCCCATATGTGGTGCTGTGGGCGGGTTAAATTTCCAGTGGATGCCTTCATATGCAAGTTTCCTCTGCATCTCAGCACTATTTCTATTATTGAGCTCCTCTCTTAACAGTCTTTCAGCGCCCCGAAAGTTCGTCCCGTTGTCACTATAGATTGTTATGGGAATTCCGCGCCTTGCAACAAATTTTCGGTGCTAAGGCTATGTGCAATCTCAATGTGAATAGCTCGAACTGTAAGGCATGTCAGTAACATTCCCCATCTTTTTTTTTGTCTTTCTATTTTCCGTAACTATAATCGGACCGAAATAGTCTATACCGACATATGAAAATTGTCGCGTGAACGCAGAAAGTCTCTCTCGCGGCAATGGTGCAATAAGTGGTGGTTGTGGTTTGGCATTACTTATTTTACATGTTTGACACAGCCTTCTTACGCTTTTATATAAAGGTCGTAGCCTCAGAATGAAATAAATTTGTCTTACCTCATTAATGACAGTTTCGTGATTCGTGTGGTGATAAGCTTTGTGGTAATGATTGATGACTAAGCGGGTTATCGGATGATCACTTGGTAGAACTATATAGTTTCGTGCATATCTATCATCTAAGGGCAGTTTCTCAGCACGATTTTTTAAATATATAACACTTTCTTTTGGTGACTGTCTTCCAGATTTAATCGCTGTCCGTTCGTCAGAAAAGCATGTCATCTGAGCAGCTTTGTATAGAAATTGTTTAGCTTTTCTTAGGTGCTGTGATGAAATAGTGAAATTTAAATTTGGTTTTTTGATTCTACCATTCAGCTTTTCAATGAATAATATCCAATTGGCTACTGATCAATACAACCTGAACCAGCTAGAAAAATATGCAGATTTTAACTGTACTGTGACTAAATTTTGTATGTAAAAAAATTGCGGGCGCATCTCGCTTGTATCTATTTTCCCTAAATCATTGCATACAGGCCACTCGCTTTCGGCTTGGTGCAGAAATCGCGGACCATTGATCCATTGATCATGAATAATCACTGCAGGCGTGTTTTTTGTTGCTATATCGGCGACATAAAGGCCCTTATTATGAGCTGCGTTCGATCTTCGAGTGTAGTCGAATGGCCTGATCGAACGAATTTGCATTTGGTATTATAACGTACTTTCGACAAAGTAGTAGCGCTATTGCGAATTTCGTTAATTTTGTTTGTTCACGGTAGTATATTTCTATCAGGTGATCGTTGTTTTAAATAAATATCGATTGGTCGATTGGTTTGAAAGTTGATTGCAAAAAATAAGACAAAAAAGTTATAACTATGACGAAAATAATTTCCATAAGATTCGACGCTTCGTCAGAAGAGGATGAAAGCTTGACGGAACTGGCTAGAAGTAGAAAACGGCTGAGCAACGCTTTCTTTAGCTTATCTTAAGCCACTTTTCTGTTCTAACTGGTGGTCCTAAGCAATTTAATTCCAGCGTGAGTTCTTCCCATTTCTTTGTCGCCTGAACTTTGGAACAAATATCCTTTGCAGTCAAAGTTTGCCTCCATCAATAAGACCAGTTTTTCTAACTGTGATTTGTTGCTCACCACCTTAAACCTGCATAAAAATTACAAAAACAGTTCAATATTAGTTTTTAGTCTTTAAAAAGGAAAACACAATCACAAAATACTTAAATTTTTAACAATTATTGCTAAGCACGCATCGCATCGAAAGCAAAATCCTATTCGACTGAAATTTCGATGAGCAACGAACATTTCGATAGGGTTGCACTGCTCATAATAAGAATTTAACTTTCGATACTCAATGTTCGATAACCAGCTAAGATCGAACGTCGAGAGCAACTCATAATAAGGGCCTAAGTTTGTCGGAATCCATCTCCACAAACAGTTAATGTGTGAATTTCTGCTACACTGATATGTCATCATCAGTCCACAAGATGTTCTTCTCGAATTCAATTTTATGTTCATTTTTTATAGTTTGCGCTAGCCGAGCTCCAATGGCCGCCGCTTGAAGTTCAAGGCGGGGTATTGAGAGTGGACGTAGTGGAGCTACCTTTGTTTCTGCAGCAACTATTTGAATTTCAGCTTCGCCACCGTATTCAATACGGAAATACGACACAGCTGCACACGCATTTTCACTGGCATCTACAAATGTATGTAACTGCACAGTGCATCCCTTAAGCTCCATTTTTGGTGAGTAACACCGCGGTATAATAACTGTAGTTATTAGGGGTAGATATGAAACCAAATTGCGCCACTTTCCATACAAATCCGCTTTGATTTCTTCATCCCATTCCATTGCACATCGCCAAATATCTTGTAAAAGCATTTTGAGATATGTCATAACGCAAGACAGAAATCCAATAGGGTCAAAAACCGATATCAGTTCGCGCAACACTTCTCGCTTTGTTGGAACGATATCCTGGCATAAAATATCGCGTTTCAGGTGAACGAACTTTAAAATATATCTGAAGACATCAGCTTCTGGATCCCAGTACATACCCAACACCTTTTTATATTCAGTTGGACTGTCGTTTCTCAAAATGTTTTGTTTTCTAGAATGTTGTTTTTAGTAAGCGCATCTAATACTTCTGGCGAATTTGAAAGCCAGTTTCGCATATGAAATCCTCCTCGTGCATGAATATCGCGAACGTTCTTTGCGAATGCTATTCCCTCGTCGATGGTATTTGTTGAATCTATAAAATCATCTACGTAGTGATGTTGAGTGATTGCTTCTACTGCTCTCGAATTGTCTGCTGCATTTAATGTTGCATTTCTATTACGTACAAAGTGCGCAATACATGGTAAGCAGGAGGCTCCAAATGATAGAACTTTTAACTTAAAAACTAAGATGTCGTTCTCTTCTTTATTCCACCATACGAACCGTTGAGCTTCTGAATCCTCTTCGCACACCGTAATGTGATGAAACATTTCGGCAATGTCTCCACAGATAGCTATTGGTCTCATTCGATAGTTAAAGAGTACGTGAAGCATAGGTACAAGTAAATCTGGGCCTTTCAGCAAAAAGTCATTTAAGGTGTGACCTCTTGTTTTCGCCGCAGCATCCCATACTAGCCGAACCTTGTTGGGCTTACGTGGATTGCGTACAATAAATATGGGTAAGTACCAAATTTGCCCTTTTTGTTCTAACGCTTCACGCGGTAGTCTTGTTGCATAGCCTTTGTTGATAAGATTATCTATTTGCTGTTGTAATATGGTAGCCAGCTGAGGGTCTTTTGCAATCTTTGTCTTAAGACACTGCATGCGTGAGACTGCCGTTGGTAAACTTTCTGGTAGCTGTTGATCGTCGTTCTTCCATAACAGTCCAGCCACAAAGTGGTCTTTCTCAAATTTACACGTTTTTTCCAAAATGTTCATGGCACGCTCCTCCTCCTTAGAGATTACAACCGTTTTTGGAAAGTCGATGCCCATTATGTCATCAGACAAGTAATTTTTAAACAAAGTGTGAATCTCACTGTCGCTATTGCAGTTGCATTTATGTAAGTTGAGGCTACTGCTTTGTGTATATGAGTTGCCACCAAATAGAGTCCATCTCAGTCTAGTTTTTATTGCAATAGGTTCGTGCCAAGCACCCTCTCGTACTCTTAGCGATATGGACAAGTTTGGGTTGTTAGCACCGATTATTAGTTTTGGTATGATACCTGCAAAAGAATGGAGAGGAATGCTCTTAGATACAAGTACGAACTTTTAACCTCATCTGCTAGCATTGTTTCAGCGGCCAAGTTGAGAACTTTGCCCGTGTGCACATCTCGTAGTGGATACAGTTTTGTGTTTGATTCTTTTGACGAAATCTTTAAATTAAGCATTCGCGTATTTTCATCGTAACGAGTGACGTCACCAGTCCAACGAATGCACAGTGGCTCCTGAATACCATCTTCTCCAAGATCATTCGCTAGCCTCTATCAATAAGCGTTAAGCTGGAGCCATCGTCCATGAATGCGTAAGTTGATATAGATCTGTTTTTACCATGCAGATGCACTAGCAGAATCCGGAAAAACAATTTAGAGATATTCGATGAATACCGATGACTATTGAGCGAACTTGCGACTGTTGAAATTAGTCCATTAGAGTGAGACTTATTGGAATTATGTAAAAATTGGTGATGCTTTGTGACACATCCGTCAACACCACACTGTTTATTAAACAGCAACGTCGCTGGTGATTTCCGAGACATTGGCGGCAAAGCTTTTTGTTCTTGACTATGTCCCACTTTTCGCCTGTTGAAAGGGCCACAAATTTTTCGCAATTAGTACGATTGTGTGCTTCATTGCATGCTGGGCACTCAAGGCGAGCTGTAAAACCAAATGTTGCCTGTGTGTGCGCGTTAAAACGAGCTTTCTTCCGTTCTGGCTTCTTGTCTTGCATAGTAGTAAGCACAGGTGTTGTGACTTGGCAGGCCGCTTCGGCAATATCATACAGCCAGTCTGAAAAATCTTGAAGATTTGGATTCTTAATAGCTCTTGAGTACATTGCCCAAGACAGCTTAGTATCTGAGCTCAACTTTTGTAAAAGCTCTTTCATGAGTGGAGCTGTTCAAATAATTAGTGAGGTTGCTAGCACGAATGGTTGCGCACATATTGCGTATCAAAAAAGCATACTCAATAAGAACCTCTAGCTTATTTTTTGGCACTGAAAACTTACGTGCGCTTTCCATAAGAGTATTTAAAATGTGTTCTGGTAAAAATACATTTTTAAAGTCCTGATGACATCTGGAACCATACAGGGTAAAAGAAGACAGTTACGCACGGCGTCTCTTCCTTTGAAGGCATTTTTGCAGACGAATCATATTTTCTTCATTTGAGTAACCAGCAACACGAGTTCTATTTCCAAAAGCGCTGAAAAACATAGGCCACTCTGTAGGGTCTCCATTAAACGCAGGCAAGCTTTTTGCAAAATTTCTGTCTGTTCGCTAATTGTTGCTGTAGCTTGTGACGTTCTGGCTTGATAATTGCGTTTTGCAGATAGCACAGTGACACAAAATGAAGGTCATTGTCTCGGGCGTGAACCAAACCAAACTGAAACGATAGTATTTGACATCAATAACAAAAGTCCAAATCCCTTTTTGCTCCACTACGTCACAATTTTTTTTTACAGCGGTTTCAAATTTTAAATTTTCGGTCAAAAATGAAATTAAAAAATAGTAAAAATTATATGTAAAACTTAATTCAGGATGCTTCTTGTCTTCAGAAGCCTAAACTAAAATTTCACGGGGAATATTTTTTTGGAACACTTTAACCCTCTAGCTCCTACCAATATGGGCCATTTTGACCCTTTTTTTGGAAAAGGTCCTAAAATTCAACTTTGGAGGGAGGTCAAGGGTTAAAACCTTCCATAAAAATATTTTCAAGAAAATTTCATTAGGGGTCACCCAAGACTTGTAACCTCTACGAGTTATAGGTTTCACATAAAAAACGAAATGAAAAAACCAATTTTTTTTTATGTTTTGTTATTTTTAATGTTATTTTTATATAGTGTCCATATTGTTTTCACTGTCATGGCATGAAATATTAGATACTTCAGAGAGATCTATATCAATTTCTTGAAATTCATCTTCAATCCCGCTTTTGTCATTTTCTTTATAGGTTGTTTTGGACCACCAACAAATTTCAGCCAGTATTGCATCTGGTGTTTTCTTTCCTCTATATCTGTAAAAATGAAAATATACTTATCTGGTATAAAAGAGTTGATTGTAAGTAAAGTTTAATTTTAAATTACCGCATTTCAAATGGCAAGGATACCTGATGAAATCGTTCCCCTTGCTCATCCGATTCCGTACCGAGTTGCCAATTCAAACCATAGGAACACCGAAGGGCATCGATCCACGTTTGTGATGTAACCATTCCAACAAGTAATTGTAGCATCTCTTGCAAACTGTTTGTGGCACCCATGGGACATCAGGAATAAATGTTTGATCAAAGTATTTTTCATATGCTATTATCAGTTCCTGACTGGAACGACCTCGACCGCGTCCTGATGGTGTGAACTGACCGCAGATATAACAAAATTTCTTTAAGTTTCCGCAGAACTCCATTGAAAATATAAATTTTTCGAAAAAAAGACCACGACACTTACACTTTCACTGTTTTAATCAAAGTACTCAATTCTTACTTATTTGAAATCTAAGCTAAGCCACCTTAATATAACTAACAAAATTTTGGAAAATAACTTATAAAGTATTACATATATTATTATAGCTTAATACCATTACGCCGTACCGTTATAATAAATCAAATTTATTAATATACGAAGATATTAACCTTCCCAATACTGCACTATGCATATTGGTAGGAGCTAGAGAGTTAAAGTGTTCCAAAATATTTCATGCCATGACAGTGAAAACGATATGGACACTATATAAAAATAACATTAAAAATAACAAAACATAAAAAAAAATTGGTTTTTTCATTTCGTTTTTTATGTGAAACCTATAACTCGTAGAGGTTACAAGTCTTGGGTGACCCCTAATGAAATTTTCTTGAAAATATTTTTATGGAAGGTTTTAACCCTTGACCTCCCTCCAAAGTTGAATTTTAGGACCTTTTCCAAAAAAAGGGTCAAAATGGCCCATATTGGTAGGAGCTAGAGGGTTAAAGTGTTCCAAAAAAATATTCCCCGTGAAATTTTAGTTTAGGCTTCTGAAGACAAGCAGCACCCTGAATTAAGTTTTACATATAATTTTTACTATTTTTTAATATCATTTTTGACCGAAAATTTAAAATTTGAAACCGCTGTAAAAAAAAATTGTGACGTAGTAGAGCAAAAACGGATTTGGACTTTTGTTATTGATGTCAAATACTATCGTTTGAGTTTGGTTTGGTTCACGCCCGAAAATATGTGTTGCACTGTGTAGTTGATCGAATCTTCGCTCGTTAACTTCTTTAGAGTTGTCCAGTTGCTTTTCACGAGCTTGTGATTTATCGGCTTTTATGCCTAAGCCCTCTTTGTCCTCATCAGACTGCGATGAACGTTAAGCTGCCTGCGCTTTGATATAGCTCGTCCATCTTCTGCTCGTTGTGTTGAAGCTTTGCACTCTCTGATTGTTGGCGGAAACGCTTCATCGTCGCAACGAGTATATATCTATAAGAGATTTCACTCGTCGCTCGTTATTTTTTACTCGTCGATATTAGCCATCCATCGACAGGATAGGGTATTTTGATGGGACATTTATTTTATACCCCTTCAAAAGTGCGAGTTTGTTTACATTTTGTTTTCTATATTTTGATCATTTTGGCTGCGTGCACAAGGGAGCAAAAAGATTGGTATTTTTTAATGTGCTTGCCTGTTTCTTCCTATTTGAATATCTGAAGAAATATTGCAAATTTGATGAATGAAAATAAAATTTTACAGCTTCTTATTTGCATGTGCATGGTTGCCGAGTTTATTTTGTTTCCAGCTGGACATTTTTGTTGTGATTTTGTTGTAGCTATATTTTGTTTGCTGCTGCAGACAAGGATTTTTAGATATTTCATTAGTTGAATAGAAAGACAGAATTCTGATTCGGCTAATGAAATAATTATTGGATAATAAACAAATGTAGCAATAAAATAGAATTGGTCTAGCAGTATTTAATAAATTTAAAATAAAACAAAGAAATATTGTAGATTTAATTAATGAGAATAAAAGTTATATTTGATACAAATTTTACAGGTTGTTATATATGTATGTGTGTTTTTTTTTTCTTCCATCTTCCTTAGTTTGTTTCTAGCTGGACATTTTCCTTGTAGCAATATATTGCTTGCTACTTTGGATACACAATCATAATTTTTAAATACTTCATTACACCAATAAAAAGATGAAATTCTTATGATTCGGCTAATGAAATAATTATCAGTTAGGACTTGAAAAATTTTTTTTAACAAATATGCTTTTAATTAATAAAAATACACAGTTTCGATAGTATCGTAAGTATAGACGTAGAATTCCTTTTTATACAGTAATAGAGAAAATTTCTGGTTTTTTCATGTAAAAAAATACATGCATTTGTACAAAAAAGAAAAAATTTCGAACTTCTAAGCAAACAAAATAATAAAAAAGTATTAAAAATTACCATTTCTACTATCTGCTAGAGCCATTGCCTGTAGAATAACGTATTGAAATTTCAGCCCAATCGGCTTGATAGATTTTTTAAATACCCTGGCCGATCAGAAAACCTTTGTTTCGAGAAAATCACTTTTTTATAAACGACGATTTTAATTGTTTTGTAAAATATTACATATGAAAAAAATTTAAAATAAATATAATTGATGTAATTGAACAATAGTATATATTTAAACTGGGTTATTTTTTTTAATAAAACTTAGGGCGGTGTAGGGATGTCAATTTTTGCAGATTAGTAGATCCCGGAATTTTCAGGATCTGAACATACAATCCCGAAATCCCGGGATCCTGAGATCGTCCCGAAATTAAGTAAGTTTTTATTTCGTTATTTCAAAATGAGAGTAGTCGCCGCCTTAATATAATCCAAAGTAGTTTTCCCGGAATCCCGGGATCCCGAGATCGTCCCGAAATTTAGTAAGTTTTTATTTCGTTATTTCAAAATCAGAGTAGTCGCCGCCTTAATATAATTTAAACTAGTTTTAAGCCACTTGTTTTGAAATAGTTTTTCAATTACTTCATATATAATGCAATAAAAACTATTCAACATTGAAGTGGATACCGCCTTAATATAATTCAAAGTAGTTCAGAAACTACATTATTTTAAATAAGTTTTTTAGTTAGTTGTTTTTAAAAACAAGGAAGTTTGCTTCTAAAGTGATTGTTTTTCAAAAATGCATGTACAAATACATATATTTAGTTTAGCAGTAACTGCCTACATAAAATTATTTTAAATCACTATTTAAACAAAAATTTTTTTGAAAATTTACTTTTTTCAGATTGATTATTGTTCAATTATCCTTCAACTACAACTACAAACTACAAAAGCCAAAATTCGCGTAAAAAAATTATTCGAATTTTGGCTTTGGTTGTTTTTTTTCCGAAATAGTTTAAGATTATGAAATAGCTATCCATAAAGTCGGTTTTTAAATTTTGCATTTGAATTCACATTACCCCACGTTACAAGAGCATGAAGAAGAAGTTTTTGATTATGTAAATTTCGTATTTGGAGGAATTTTACTGCAAAAATTTTGATGTATTATTCAAAAATATATGATATGGAATTTTTTCAAAAAAGCAACACAACTGCACAGTAAATTTTTTCTAAAAAAAATTCAATTTTATTTTTATTAAACGTAGCTACATAAGTAGGTATGTAAAAGTTATATATATATGGTATTAGCTTTAATTGCAAGACATTCAACTTAATTTTTGTAATATGCAATTATTTAAATGACTATTTCTGTGGTCACAAGGAATAATGACTAAACTCATAGTGAATAAAATGAATATTATGAATTTAATGAATTTTTGAATAAAAAAATATATGAACCGTTACAAACGAAATATGTGCAGACATAAGTGATACTCTATTATGGTTAAAAAGCTTTTTCCTTCATCCTTCCAAGGAATGGCAATAAAGAAAATGGCGTATCGCTTTTTTACGATAGCTTGAGTTTAGTCTTTCTTCCTTGTGACTACGGATTTTATGCTATTAATCTGATATTGATCATTCTTCGAAACAACAACAATCTAACAAAAGCACGGATCTTAATGCGCTTTATGAATGAAATTACAATAAAAATCATCCTGACAACAGAAAACGTACAATACTTCGCAACTTAAACTAATGTCGTATAATTTTGTTTATTATGGTTATTTACATAAATTTTTATGTAGCTACGTTTAATAAAAATAAAATTTAATTTTTTCAGAAAAAACTCACTGTGCAGTTGTGTTTCTTTTTCGAAAAAATACCGTATCATATATCTTCAAATTATACATCAAAATTTTTGTTGCAAAACTTTTCAAAATACGAAATTTACATAATTAAAAACTTCTTCCTTATGCTTTTGTAAAGCGGGGTAATGTGAGTTGAAGTTATCAAATTTTCGAAAAAAATTTAATCAAAATTTCACTTTGCAGAGTTTTTTAAAAAAATGTACAGAACAAAATGCAATGTTTCTTATAGCATAAGATGGAAAATTGTTTTAAGCTTTTAAATAAGTATAAATTGATAAAAATTGTTTCATTAGTTTCATAGTGATATGAAAAATACTGAAGAAGAAATTTCTTGTTTTTTCGAAAATATAAATTTTAGCCAAAAAGCCTTTAAGCCGATTGCGCGACCGTTACTTAATATTAAAGTGTTATATACCAAAATTCATGTTTTTAAGAGTAGAATCAGAAATCAAGGTGTCCCGGAAAATTTTCGAAAAACGTTGAAAAAGTGGGACGGTCTTATATACATATATTGTATTAATTTTTATTTTTTTTAATTTTTTTTAAAATAATATACTATCTTCATGGTTAGAAATCTTGGAATAAATTTTAATACAAGCATTAAAAACTATTTAATTTTGTAAAATTTGTAAAAAGTGTTCGTAAAAAAAATGATTACGAAATTCGTAAATATATATTGTTCTACATTTTTATACAGTTAAAATATTAAAACGATAGGTATAAAGTAAATTAAGCTCAAATTTTGGCACTCGATTAGTTTTGAGTTCTAGATGGTTTAAGAGAAAAATATTTTGCCACACCCCCTTTTATCGTCTACAAATCAACAAAAATGCTATATTTTGGACGGTTTTAGTTGTATTAGACTAAAATTTTTTAATTTAGTTTATATAGATACGCTCAGCAACTATACTCAAAATGGTGAAAACAAAATCTTTTTTCCGATTAGCATGAAAATTCATATATGGCAATAAGGCGGTGGCAGGAGTATATAGAAACGTCTGCCGGAGCATATCTTTATACAATTAATTCTTCTTTGATTTTGAAGGAATTTGGTGTTTGTATTTTGTTAATTCAAGTTAATTTTATTTATTAAAAGCATTTCTGTTAAAAAACTTCTTCAAGTCCTAACTGATAATTATTTCATTAGCCGAATCATCACAATTTCATCTTTTTATTGGTGTAATGAAGTATTACAAAATTATGATTTAAAAATTATGATTTAAAAAATTAAATTTCTTCAAAATCAAGGAAGAAAGACTAAACTCAAGCTATCGTAAAAAAGTGATACGCCATTTTCTTTATTGCCATTCCTTGGAAGGATGAAGGAAAAAGCTTTTTAACCATAATAGAGTATCACTTATGTCTGCACATATTTCGTTTGTAACGGTTCATATATTTTTTTATTCAAAAATTCATTAAATTCATAATATTCATTTTATTCACTATGAGTTTAGTCATTATTCCTTGTGACCACAGAAATAGTCATTTAAATAATTGCATATTACAAAAATTAAGTTGAATGTCTTGCAATTAAAGCTAATACCATATATATATAACTTTTACATACCTACTTATGTAGCTACGTTTAATAAAAATAAAATTGAATTTTTTTTAGAAAAAATTTACTGTACAGTTGTGTTGCTTTTTTGAAAAAATTCCATATCATATATCTTTGAATAATACATCAAAATTTTTGCAGTAAAATTCCTCCAAATACGAAATTTACATAATCAAAAACTTCTTCTTCATGCTCTTGTAACGTGGGGTAATGTGAATTCAAATGCAAAATTTAAAAACCGACTTTATGGATAGCTATTTCATAATCTTAAACTATTTCGGAAAAAAAACAACCAAAGCCAAAATTCGAATAATTTTTTTACGCGAATTTTGGCTTTTGTAGTTTGTAGTTGTAGTTGAAGGATAATTGAACAATAATCAATCTGAAAAAAGTAAATTTTCAAAAAATTTTTTGTTTAAATAGTGATTTAAAATAATTTTATGTAGGCAGTTACTGCTAAACTAAATATATGTATTTGTACATGCATTTTTGAAAAACAATCACTTTAGAAGCAAACTTCCTTGTTTTTAAAAACAACTAACTAAAAAACTTATTTAAAATAATGTAGTTTCTGAACTACTTTGAATTATATTAAGGCGGTATCCACTTCAATGTTGAATAGTTTTTATTGCATTGTATATGAAGTAATTGAAAAACTATTTCAAAACAAGTGGCTTAAAACTAGTTTAAATTATATTAAGGCGGCGACTACTCTGATTTTGAAATAACGAAATAAAAACTTACTAAATTTCGGGACGATCTCGGGATCCCGGGATTCCGGGAAAACTACTTTGGATTATATTAAGGCGGCGACTACTCTCATTTTGAAATAACGAAATAAAAACTTACTTAATTTCGGGACGATCTCAGGATCCCGGGATTTCGGGATTGTATGTTCAGATCCTGAAAATTCCGGGATCTACTACTCTGCAAAAATTGACATCCCAGCCTAATAATATATATTTTCACGAGTTTTAAACGTTATTTATTAGTGTTAGAGGGTCGCTGATTTCGAATCTAAAGTCAGAATTTTAAAATTTGCCAGCCCCGAATTTATAAAACTAAAAAAAATTAAGGTGGCAGCCCTATCCACCATCTTGAATTTTAAAATTCTGACCTTAGATTCGCAATCAGCGTCCCCTTAACACTGATAAATGACGTTTAAAACTATTGAAAAGACATATAATAAGGTGGCAACCCTATTATTTCAAAATTTTATAATTTTGAAATTCTGACAACGGATTCGGATTTAGCGACCCATTTTTGGTGTATCTTTTTTTTTTTGCCAGCCCCGAATTCATAAAACTACAAAAAATTAAGGTGGCAACACTACCTACCATCTTGAATTTTAAAATTCTGATTTTACATTCAAAATCAGCGACCCCTTAACACTGACGAATGACGTTTAAAACTCTTAAAAAGACATATTATTAGGTGGCAACCCTAACCTCCATCTTAAATTTTAAAACTGTGACATTATATTCGAAATCAAATCCGTTGTCAGAATTTCAAAATTACAAGAATTCGCAAAAATAAAAAAATCTAGATGGCAACTCTATCCGCCATCTTAAATTTTAAAGTTTGACAGCATCTTCGAAATCATTTACCCTAAAATGGCGCTAACCGAAACCACAACTTGCCGTTAACTTAATCAGCACTTAACTGACAGTTCAACCTTAACCGAACATTGAGAAAGGGTTTTTTTGCTAACTGATGGTTAAAGTTCTGATTAGTGCTTAACCGGACATTGAGAAAGCGGCCCTAAGAGTAACAACATATTAAGAAAAAAACATCGCTCACTAAGGTATCGCCACCAAAACAGCTCATAAGTGTTGACTCCGCTGAATGCAGCTTGTATGCCAAACACTTTTTTAAACATCTGACATAAGGCCGCCGCTCTTATTTAGGGATGAAAATTCAGCGTTAGCGGAAAGCGGCTGGCAACGCACCGCTTAACGCTCTTATTTAGGTTTCACAGTTATAGATATATACTCGTTGATCGTCGTCAGTTGAGGCACAACTTTCAATATTCGCTGAGTTTGCGGCCGCAAGCTCATTGCAGCTACCGTTGCTATTTCTGTCCTCTGTCGAGCCGACTTGAGACATAGCAGTGCAGGTTTATAATTGGTGGCATGTCCACAAACGAAATATCAAGATTTTTAAAGAAATGTTACTTAATATTTTCAATATAGCAATTCTTTTCCAAGTTTTAATAGCATTTATTCAGTTTAATTCAATTTTGATTGTTTGATTAGCAATGCTTTAAAAATCTATATATAATGATATATAGATATATGTTACATGAAGTAATGGAAAATAAGATTAAGTTCATCGATTTAGTACCTTGGTGTTTGAAATGCAATCATAAAAGAAAGTTAAAAGATGTAGAATATACTTGAGCCAGCTTGCCTCTTGGCTTATGAATTATTTGACATTTACTGTTTACACGTTCGTGTCAGTCACTCGTTTGTATTCGATTGGCAGTGTTGCCACATTTTGGTAACAATGAGGTCTGGAGAACTGCGCAGAAAGTTTGCAAACATCTTATTGCAACCTAACTTTAGTATTTATATACTAACAAACAGATTATATGTCTATGGAGTTATCATATTAATTTCAGGAGTTGTCAAGTGAGTTCTTTGTAAGCTTGCTGCCGATTAAGAACAAGAGTGCCGATTAGGGTTGATTTTTTTATGCACAAATACATGCAAACATTTTTTGAGGTTATGTTTTCTAAGTTTCCTATCTTGTTATCTTTGCTGTCTGTATTGATGACGAGTTACTCGGAAAAAGACGATGACGCAAACCAAAGATTTACCCTCTACAAAAATCGTTCAACACTTCAAAAATCTAAAAAAAAATAGAAAAAATTATAAATTGGAAAAATGACTATTTCTGTGGTCACAAGGAATAATGACTAAACTCATAGTGAATAAAATGAATATTATGAATTTAATGAATTTTTGAATAAAAAAATATATGAACCGTTACAAACGAAATATGTGCAGACATAAGTGATACTCTATTATGGTTAAAAAGCTTTTTCCTTCATCCTTCCAAGGAATGGCAATAAAGAAAATGGCGTATCGCTTTTTTACGATAGCTTGAGTTTAGTCTTTCTTCCTTGTGACTACGGATTTTATGCTATTAATCTGATATTGATCATTCTTCGAAACAACAACAATCTAACAAAAGCACGGATCTTAATGCGCTTTATGAATGAAATTACAATAAAAATCATCCTGACAACAGAAAACGTACAATACTTCGCAACTTAAACTAATGTCGTATAATTTTGTTTATTATGGTTATTTACATAAATTTTTATGTAGCTACGTTTAATAAAAATAAAATTTAATTTTTTCAGAAAAAACTCACTGTGCAGTTGTGTTTCTTTTTCGAAAAAATACCGTATCATATATCTTCAAATTATACATCAAAATTTTTGTTGCAAAACTTTTCAAAATACGAAATTTACATAATTAAAAACTTCTTCCTTATGCTTTTGTAAAGCGGGGTAATGTGAGTTGAAGTTATCAAATTTTCGAAAAAAATTTAATCAAAATTTCACTTTGCAGAGTTTTTTAAAAAAATGTACAGAACAAAATGCAATGTTTCTTATAGCATAAGATGGAAAATTGTTTTAAGCTTTTAAATAAGTATAAATTGATAAAAATTGTTTCATTAGTTTCATAGTGATATGAAAAATACTGAAGAAGAAATTTCTTGTTTTTTCGAAAATATAAATTTTAGCCAAAAAGCCTTTAAGCCGATTGCGCGACCGTTACTTAATATTAAAGTGTTATATACCAAAATTCATGTTTTTAAGAGTAGAATCAGAAATCAAGGTGTCCCGGAAAATTTTCGAAAAACGTTGAAAAAGTGGGACGGTCTAATATACATATATTGTATTAATTTTTATTTTTTTTAATTTTTTTAAAATAATATACTATCTTCATGGTTAGAAATCTTGGAATAAATTTTAATACAAGCATTAAAAACTATTTAATTTTGTAAAATTTGTAAAAAGTGTTAGTAAAAAAAATGATTACGAAATTCGTAAATATATATTGTTCTACATTTTTATACAGTTAAAATATTAAAACGATAGGTATAAAGTAAATTAAGCTCAAATTTTGGCACTCGATTAGTTTTGAGTTCTAGATGGTTTAAGAGAAAAATATTTTGCCACACCCTCTTTTATCGTCTACAAATCAACAAAAATGCTATATTTTGGACGGTTTTAGTTGTATTAGACTAAAATTTTTTAATTTAGTTTATATAGATACGCTCAGCAACTATACTCAAAATGGTGAAAACAAAATCTTTTTTCCGATTAGCATGAAAATTCATATATGGCAATAAGGCGGTGGCAGGAGTATATAGAAACGTCTGCCGGAGCATATCTTTATACAATTAATTCTTCTTTGATTTTGAAGGAATTTGGTGTTTGTATTTTGTTAATTCAAGTTAATTTTATTTATTAAAAGCATTTCTGTTAAAAAACTTCTTCAAGTCCTAACTGATAATTATTTCATTAGCCGAATCATCACAATTTCATCTTTTTATTGGTGTAATGAAGTATTACAAAATTATGATTTAAAAATTATGATTTAAAAAATTAAATTTCTTCAAAATCAAGGAAGAAAGACTAAACTCAAGCTATCGTAAAAAAGTGATACGCCATTTTCTTTATTGCCATTCCTTGGAAGGATGAAGGAAAAAGCTTTTTAACCATAATAGAGTATCACTTATGTCTGCACATATTTCGTTTGTAACGGTTCATATATTTTTTTATTCAAAAATTCATTAAATTCATAATATTCATTTTATTCACTATGAGTTTAGTCATTATTCCTTGTGACCACAGAAATAGTCATTTAAATAATTGCATATTACAAAAATTAAGTTGAATGTCTTGCAATTAAAGCTAATACCATATATATATAACTTTTACATACCTACTTATGTAGCTACGTTTAATAAAAATAAAATTGAATTTTTTTTAGAAAAAATTTACTGTACAGTTGTGTTGCTTTTTTGAAAAAATTCCATATCATATATCTTTGAATAATACATCAAAATTTTTGCAGTAAAATTCCTCCAAATACGAAATTTACATAATCAAAAACTTCTTCTTCATGCTCTTGTAACGTGGGGTAATGTGAATTCAAATGCAAAATTTAAAAACCGACTTTATGGATAGCTATTTCATAATCTTAAACTATTTCGGAAAAAAAACAACCAAAGCCAAAATTCGAATAATTTTTTTACGCGAATTTTGGCTTTTGTAGTTTGTAGTTGTAGTTGAAGGATAATTGAACAATAATCAATCTGAAAAAAGTAAATTTTCAAAAAAATTTTTGTTTAAATAGTGATTTAAAATAATTTTATGTAGGCAGTTACTGCTAAACTAAATATATGTATTTGTACATGCATTTTTGAAAAACAATCACTTTAGAAGCAAACTTCCTTGTTTTTAAAAACAACTAACTAAAAAACTTATTTAAAATAATGTAGTTTCTGAACTACTTTGAATTATATTAAGGCGGTATCCACTTCAATGTTGAATAGTTTTTATTGCATTATATATGAAGTAATTGAAAAACTATTTCAAAACAAGTGGCTTAAAACTAGTTTAAATTATATTAAGGCGGCGACTACTCTGATTTTGAAATAACGAAATAAAAACTTACTAAATTTCGGGACGATCTCGGGATCCCGGGATTCCGGGAAAACTACTTTGGATTATATTAAGGCGGCGACTACTCTCATTTTGAAATAACGAAATAAAAACTTACTTAATTTCGGGACGATCTCAGGATCCCGGGATTTCGGGATTGTATGTTCAGATCCTGAAAATTCCGGGATCTACTACTCTGCAAAAATTGACATCCCAGCCTAATAATATATATTTTCACGAGTTTTAAACGTTATTTATTAGTGTTAGAGGGTCGCTGATTTCGAATCTAAAGTCAGAATTTTAAAATTTGCCAGCCCCGAATTTATAAAACTAAAAAAAATTAAGGTGGCAGCCCTATCCACCATCTTGAATTTTAAAATTCTGACCTTAGATTCGCAATCAGCGTCCCCTTAACACTGATAAATGACGTTTAAAACTATTGAAAAGACATATAATAAGGTGGCAACCCTATTATTTCAAAATTTTATAATTTTGAAATTCTGACAACGGATTCGGATTTAGCGACCCATTTTTGGTGTATCTTTTTTTTTTTGCCAGCCCCGAATTCATAAAACTACAAAAAATTAAGGTGGCAACACTACCTACCATCTTGAATTTTAAAATTCTGATTTTACATTCAAAATCAGCGACCCCTTAACACTGACGAATGACGTTTAAAACTCTTAAAAAGACATATTATTAGGTGGCAACCCTAACCTCCATCTTAAATTTTAAAACTGTGACATTATATTCGAAATCAAATCCGTTGTCAGAATTTCAAAATTACAAGAATTCGCAAAAATAAAAAAATCTAGATGGCAACTCTATCCGCCATCTTAAATTTTAAAGTTTGACAGCATCTTCGAAATCATTTACCCTAAAATGGCGCTAACCGAAACCACAACTTGCCGTTAACTTAATCAGCACTTAACTGACAGTTCAACCTTAACCGAACATTGAGAAAGGGTTTTTTTGCTAACTGATGGTTAAAGTTCTGATTAGTGCTTAACCGGACATTGAGAAAGCGGCCCTAAGAGTAACAACATATTAAGAAAAAAACATCGCTCACTAAGGTATCGCCACCAAAACAGCTCATAAGTGTTGACTCCGCTGAATGCAGCTTGTATGCCAAACACTTTTTTAAACATCTGACATAAGGCCGCCGCTCTTATTTAGGGATGAAAATTCAGCGTTAGCGGAAAGCGGCTGGCAACGCACCGCTTAACGCTCTTATTTAGGTTTCACAGTTATAGATATATACTCGTTGATCGTCGTCAGTTGAGGCACAACTTTCAATATTCGCTGAGTTTGCGGCCGCAAGCTCATTGCAGCTACCGTTGCTATTTCTGTCCTCTGTCGAGCCGACTTGAGACATAGCAGTGCAGGTTTATAATTGGTGGCATGTCCACAAACGAAATATCAAGATTTTTAAAGAAATGTTACTTAATATTTTCAATATAGCAATTCTTTTCCAAGTTTTAATAGCATTTATTCAGTTTAATTCAATTTTGATTGTTTGATTAGCAATGCTTTAAAAATCTATATATAATGATATATAGATATATGTTACATGAAGTAATGGAAAATAAGATTAAGTTCATCGATTTAGTACCTTGGTGTTTGAAATGCAATCATAAAAGAAAGTTAAAAGATGTAGAATATACTTGAGCCAGCTTGCCTCTTGGCTTATGAATTATTTGACATTTACTGTTTACACGTTCGTGTCAGTCACTCGTTTGTATTCGATTGGCAGTGTTGCCACATTTTGGTAACAATGAGGTCTGGAGAACTGCGCAGAAAGTTTGCAAACATCTTATTGCAACCTAACTTTAGTATTTATATACTAACAAACAGATTATATGTCTATGGAGTTATCATATTAATTTCAGGAGTTGTCAAGTGAGTTCTTTGTAAGCTTGCTGCCGATTAAGAACAAGAGTGCCGATTAGGGTTGATTTTTTTATGCACAAATACATGCAAACATTTTTTGAGGTTATGTTTTCTAAGTTTCCTATCTTGTTATCTTTGCTGTCTGTATTGATGACGAGTTACTCGGAAAAAGACGATGACGCAAACCAAAGATTTACCCTCTACAAAAATCGTTCAACACTTCAAAAATCTAAAAAAAAATAGAAAAAATGATAAATTGGAAAATTTTCATTTCGTAGCGTAGGCGTTTTACTTTAACCTAATGCACTTTTTTAATTGTATTTTCTTTTTCTTGAGGTTTATAAAACAAAATAACTCACCTGAGTGGCATTGTTCACTTTTTTTAAATACTGCACCAACTGGCGCGAAAAAGTACACAAAAAGGCTTTTAATGTCAATTTTATACATTTTTTTGGAAAAGCATACTTTTGGCCTTCTCTTACTGTTGGAAGCAAAAGCTTTACAGTGGCTGAGGATTTTTGAGAAATTTTTAAAAAATGCTTTTATTGCGTATGATATATCATACGTTGTCATTAATGGGTTAAAGTATGTTCATATGTATATGCAACCTGTAAATTTATATGCAATTCAGAGACGAGCAAATATAACAAACTTAAAACAAAGCTTCGACTATTGATAAATATTTTGTGAATATACAGTCAACAAAAGGTTTTGTCAATTGGATTTAAGGTAATAAGCTAAAATCATATTGACAAAATTTTATTTTGCTGATTTGATAAATGGATGCTTCAATTTGATATAAGCCTTCATCAGGAATATCGTGTTTTAATTGTTGATTTGATAAAACAATCTGTCATTATGAATACAGAATATTTCAGCATCAAGAAATGGTTTGTTGAATAGAAAATGGCTTTTCTGTAGAAAACATATTTTTTATCAATAATACTAATATGTTTTTTTGTTCTGATAAAAAGATTCTACTACATTTCATATATATTAAACATATTACATTTTATATATAGTAAGCAAATTACTTATAAATATAATTATGGATTTCACAAAGGTTAATATTATCCATGCTATTCGTTATTAGTGCTGTTTATATTATTATAAAACATTGCTGTTTACATTGTGAATTGTTATAGTGTGAATAGCACTAAAAACGAATAGCACGGATAACCTAATAACAAATAATGGAAATAAATAATAATGTAACAAAAATAAATAAACAACCACAACTCCTGCCGAATTCATTGGAAAAGAACTCAATTTGTAGTCACCGGCAGTACATTTGGCAAAATTGATGCACTTAAAATCAAGAAAAATTTATTTCACAAGATCACATATAAGGTTGGTAAAATAATATAAAAGGGTACTATCTTCCACACACTTAAAAAATTGCACTGGACTTTTAAGCTTTTCCGAATTTTATCTCCTAAACTTTATTTTGTACTTGATTTAAAAATGCAAATGATGGCTCCGAAATACCAAGCATTTCTTTCTGTTGTCATGATTAAAGGTTTTTTGAAATTGATAATTCATTTTATCATTATGAAACGGAAATTTTGTCCACTTGACTCAATCGATTATCAATGACATTAATTATTTCTTCAGTATAACAAATCTATTTGTCAATTCAACTACTTAAGGTTGTTAAAATAATTTATTAAAATGATGAAATTTTATTAAAATTTATTGAGGAGTCTGTCAGTGTGAACAAGCTTAAATCAAGTTAACAAACTTATATTTCAAGCTAGTAAAACAATTTCTACAAAACAACTCATTGAATTTGTTGCTGTTTTTCAACAAATGGATAAATTTTGTTTTGAATTGACGAACAATAATGCATTATTGATCAAATTGAATTGATTGGACAATTTGGTTTTATTAAGGATTAAATGATACAAAAGTTATGTATCAATTTTGCCAAGAATATTTCTTTGAGTGTTTGTATTGAAAAAAAGAGCGCGTTAACATAAGTGCACAGCTCTTTTAAAAGATGACCAAATCTTCACTGACTCGGCTGATAAAGCGAACCTATTACCTAGATTATTTGCACAAAACTCCACTCTCTCGGATAGCAATCAGCCACTCAGGGTGGATTTTCTGCAATGCAGGAGATATACTTTCGAACGAGAGCAGTTAAAAGGGTCCTTACAAATCTCAACGTAAACAAAGCCTCTGGTCCTGATGGCATACCGCCAATTGTTCTTAAAATGTGTGCTTCTGTGCTGGCTCGGCCTTTGCGCAACCTTTTCAACATCTCCTACAGAACAGGATTATTTCCATCTTGTTGGAAGGTGGCAAATGTCCAGCCGGTACCTAAAAAGGGTGATGCCACGAAGCCTGCAAACTACCGACCCATTTCTATATGCTCTACGCTTTCCAAAGTTATGGAGAGCGTAATAGACTTCAACGTTGTGAACTATCTGAAGCGCAACCTACTGCTCAGTGACCGTCATTATGGTTTCCGAAGGGCTCGCTCTACTGGTGATCTTATGGCGTTTTTAACCAAAGAATGGAATAAATGCGTTCACTTTTTCGGCGAGAGCAGGGTTGTTGCTCTTGATATTTCTAAAGCGTTAGACCGAGTGTGGCATAAAGCGCTCGTGTCAAAACTTGTTGCATCGGGTTTTGGTGGTAACTTTGCTCGATGGATCACGTGTTTCCTCAAGAACAGAACGGTTCGAGTCGTAGTTGACAGTATTTCGTCCGAGAAGCACGCCATCAACGCAGGAGTACCACAGGGTTCAGTTCTATCGCCAACCTTGTTTCTGGTTTTTATCAACGACCTTCTGTCGTTGACGCATAATCCAATACATTCGTTTGCGGACGACAGCAACATTTGTCATTCATATTCATTCAAAAAACGCCCAAGCTCTATGGAGCTTGAGGGAAAAAGGCAAAATATCGGGCATATCGAAGTGCCTAGGTTTTCTAAAACGGTGCAAAAAATATTTCACTTCAGCTGATCTTCGCATGATCTACACCTCATATACAAGGCCGAAAATGGAGTACAATTCGCACATTTGGGCAGGGGCTTCAGGATCTTATTTGGAGCTTCTGGATCAAATTCAACGTCGTGCGATATATTTGATAGGGGAAGAAAGTATTTCATCCTCGCTCAACTCTCTTGAGCATCGACGTAATGTTGGTTGCCTAGGCCTTCTGTATAGGTATTACCATGGGAAGTGTTCAAGGGAGATACATGGCCTGACGCCACCAGCTCGTGTGTTTCCCAGGTCCACTCGGGCAGCTGCCCAAGCCCACCCCTTTACCATTGCATCGATGTCCAATAGAACCTCGCATTACCGTGATAATTCGTTCTTTAGTCGTACGGTTAAGTTGTGGAATAGTCTCTGAGCGTGTTTCCCGGCAGTTTTGTGCAAATTTAAAACAAATATTCACCGACACTACTCCATCTGTTCACCCTCCAACTAACTATCACCCATCTTCCGAATCAACACAATGCTTACGCATTTATAGGGAGCATCCCCTGAGCGTTGGTTCAGTCTAACAAAAACAACGAACAAATTAAGAGTCGTGTGATATAATTAAATAAAAAACAAATTGTTGTATGCATATATTGTAAGCATTTCTTAATTTAACTGCAATAAAATATTTTTTTTAACAAAAAATTGTTTTTGCTTTGATGTTAAAAAAGATAGTGAAATATGACTTTTCTTTAGGCATGTTTATACTTGAAATTTTTGTAATAAAATTCTCTATCACATAGGAGGGCTAACTTTTTCTCTCTGATATAATTATTTTGAGATATAGGGCTTCAAACATAAAATATGTTTATAAAAAAATGATAAAAGTGATTTTTTAAACCTTTTTGCGATCATTACAGTCATACCACTGATGCTATTGGCACATATTATACCTTATTTTTATCTGACTCTCCTCTACTACATGCAATTAAATTCATTGACTGAACATGTAAGTTTTTACAAGCATTTATGTGAAGTATGTGTTCCCAATAGTGGATTTTTTTTTCCATTTCGCCATTTACATAAAAAATTGGGGCCAAACGAAAAAATAATTACGATATTCGGATTCTATGGAAAATTTTACTATAGAAAATGTTATCGCAATTCGTTGTGCTGAAAGTTTTCGTAAATTTGTGGAGTAGTGTAATTTTAAGTTTTTTTTTTTTAATTCAAAACGTATGAATAAATAAATAACGAGGTACATGTATACTAGATTTAAAATGGGTTTCATACATTTTCTTAACATATGCCAGAACCTCCCTGCAAGGTTTGATTCTGAATCCTGGTTTAATATAAGCACGTGACGCGAAAAAAGTCCAGAAAATTCTCAAACTGGGTGGGCGGCACCAAATAACTTGAATTTTAAGAAGTATAAAATGGTTGTTTCAAATCGAGTTTCCTATTTACATTTATGTAATAAAAAACTTTTGACTTTAACAAATTCTAATGTGAAATCCTTTGCTTAAGATTTTTAAAAATTCGTCCTTGATCCGAAATTGGCCTACTTTATAAAATTTCTTAATTTTTTCTTTCCCTTTTAAATTAGAATCTTTGCTCTCGCTTAGATCGCTGCAACTTCCTTAAATTTAAATGCTACATGATTTTTTGTTATTTTCTTAAGTTTAGGAAAAATTAAAAAAAAAATCTAAATTGGATCATCTTTACGATAGAAAAACAAGCCGACTTTTTGGAAAGCATTAATTTTTTTATTCAATTTATTTACTTTGTCTTCTGCTTATTTGCAATGACTTCATCACATAAATTTGCTTATCGTCAAAGATTATCTGTTATCGAATTAAATGCACCTTGCTATCTGTTGCTACGAAGAATGATCTTCGACTAATAAGGGATGTCATTCCTTAACATTAGTCAATATCTCGTAGGAATAACTTCGTAATTTCTTTTATTACATTCGTAGTATTTATTAAAAAATTCATTCGTAGGTTGACCGTACTCATTATTCGTGAAGGTACGAAGTCTTAGCTGAGTTTAAAAAAATGTACAACTGAAATCGTTCAGACTGGTTTGTCGAACAATAATCGAATATAAGGAAATGTGTGATTGCAAGGTGGCCGAAGCCTACTGGAAGAGTACGTGGCCCATAATCTAAAGAACCGCGGTTCAAGCCTCAGCTGAACAGAAGGTTTTTTCGTAACTAGGTATTAGGATCATTCGTAAAATTTATTCGTACAATATACATTTGTTTTTGTACGAATACTAATAAAATATTCGAAATGTGTACCAAGCAACGTCCATTCTACGAATTCTATTCTTGGCTGAAAATTACGAATAAAATTCGTTGAAAAAATTTTTTAATTTTAGAATTAGTATTGAAAGTTTTTGTGAGACAAAGTTAAATGAAATGGTATCGTAACTTATTCGGCCGTGTTCATATTACGTGTTTTTGTCCCGATTGCGATACCGCTCTCAATATTTTTCTTCACAAACGCGGCTGAAAAACAATGAATAAATGCATTTAAATGCATACAAAATTCAGTATTTTTCAGCCACTTCTGCAAAAAAAAAACGTGAGAGTGGTGTCGCAACAAAAAATCGTAGTATGAACATGGCCGTACAGCAATGAGTACAACATACTATTTACAAATTAATGGTTTATTTGAGCTTTATTAAAAAAAAAGTATTTTTGTATTCTCTTCAAAATATATATTGAACATATCGTCACATGAATTAAAAACGCCGTAGTTACAAAAAATACAAATGGACTTTTTGACTGATGACGATGCACCTTATCAAAAGACATGTTTCGCAAATTTTACACAACTATAGACGACGTTTTTATTAACAAAGTTCTCAAATCCCTAAGTTTAAGCAAACTTACAATTTAGAATGTTTTTTGCTTCTCTCTTAAAATTTTTTAATTTAAGCTTACGGCTTTTTTATTTAATACGAAATACGAAGATAAATAAAAAATGTTCACTGCCTAGGGGAGGCACTTGCTCGTCCCCTGCGGACGCCCATGTACACAAAACATACCAACAAAATACACACAGCAAAAGATACAATAACTTTTATATCTTTCGACGCAAGTTAACAAAGATGTCACGCAAATTTTTTTCATGCTGTCGCAGTGCGATGCTCCGACGAAGTCAGTTCTTTGAATTACAAGACGCACAGAAATATTGAAGTTGTAAGTGAGATAAATTCGAGTTTTGGAGATGAATATGCATGAAAGTCTTCCTATTACAAATGAGATTTCGGTTCGAGTTGAAGAAAAATTCGAGTTAGGGAAATTCGACTCATAGATATCAAAATATAAGGAAAATGTCTTGAGAAAGCAAAAAGCACAAATACTGCTTCGAGTTATGGAGAATTTCGAGTTACAGAAGTTCGAGTTTGGAAAGTTTCACTTTAATAATCGTTGTCGTTATCGGTTATTGTGGGTGCCACGTTCATAGTAAATGACAGTTTTCGCTAACTAACGATATCGAAATTCGTCGTTAACGTGTTAAGAAATTCCATTACTGGAGTTCGCTTCATTTCATTAATAATTTAAAAAAAAAAAAAAATATACCAAATAATCTTCTAATAGGAAGAAGAAGGTAAAAAGAACAAACATGTTCCCGCTCGTTTGTGAACACAAATATTCCTTTTAGAAATTAAGGAAAAAATTAAACAAAAGTCAGCTAAAACAAAGCTGACAATTTTTCGGCATAAGCAGAACAATAGAATATCTGCACATTCTTAATTTCAATGAAATATACCAAACGATCGCAATTCTAAGGCCTTTTCCACACTTGGTCAACGCAATTCCAACGCAACCTCAATGCAACAGCGAAAATATTGAAAAGCATTGCAACTATAAACCGAATGCTTTCAGACGTGCTTCAAAAGTCATGCAACATATAATAATTGTAATTATATAATAATTCATGTTTTTGACTTCTTGCACTAATTTAATATTTAATACTTGCTCATTCATCCTGCAAACTATTTCTTCTTCTTTTAGATTCTATTAATGTAAACTGGAACTAGTTAATGAAGTTATTCACCTTAATTAATATAAAGTGTACTGCACTACACATAATTTAATTCACAAAACAAACTGATGCAACAAGTCGCCGATGAAAATTGCGGATAGCCACGTTGCATTCAAACGTGTCGAGAACCTGTTGCGTGCAAGTTGCTTAATATGAAGGTTCCGGTATAAATACACAGGCTAGCAACTTGAGTTAGAGTTGCGTTGACCAAGTACAGAAAAGGCCTAATACGAAGAAAAAGGCTAAAGCGCTGATTATAATAGACGGAACGGAACGTTATAGAATGTTGAGAAATGTCACTTTACAATCTATTGCATTAGTTTCTTATGAGTTCGATTATAATAAGACGGAACGGAGCGGCACGTGACGTTGAGATCTATAGATTTTTCCGCTGCGTTCCGTTACGTTTTGAACAAAAACTTTATGTTGACAGATGGCACTATTAATTTTATTCTGCATTTGATTTGTTTTCCGTATTTTTGATAAAATTTGATTGAATTCATGTTTTAAAATAATAAGAAAAGAAGAATTGATGGAATTTGTTTTGTAATAAAATATATTTTAGAAAAAAATAACGTTTGAAACCGTTTCGTCCCGCCACAGTGAAGGTCGAGTTATAATAGACGTAATGTTAAGTAACGAAATGTCAACTGTCATAGAGACGGAACGTAATGTAAGAAAACGTTGTAGCAATTATAATAGGCAGTAGCCAGGCAGTTGTTTGTCGTAAATAATTGCACGTTCCAGTACAAGTTCAATTAAAACTTCGTCATCAATAGCTGTGGATATATAGAACTACCACATTAATAACGAACATTCAACAAAAAGTGTAGTTCAACAATAAAAAATAGTGCAATAATCGAATCTAACCTCAATTTTTAGTTGTTCGTTGAACAGACGGAATGTAAAGTAACGCCGAAATCGAAATTCAACGGATCTTTACGTTCCGTTACATTACGTTACGTTTATTATAATCACTTGTATAAGAAGGCATTGTTTGAAACAATAAGTGAAAGAACACACTGCTCAATTGACATAAGACTACATTACGTTACTTCTATTGTAATTGGGCCTTGACACTTGACTCCGTTCCGTTTCGTCTATTAAGGCCCAGTTATAATAGACGTAACGTAATGTAGTGAAATGTCACTGCAGCAGTGTGTTCTGTCACTTACTGTTTCAATCAATACTTTTCTTATACAAGTGATTATATGTAATAAAAGTAAAGTAATGTAACGGGACGTAAAGATCCGTTCAAAGAACAACTAAACATTGAGGTTAGATTCGATTATTGCGCTATTTTATATTGTTGAACTACGCTTTTTGTTGAGTTTTCGTTATTAATGTGATAGTTTTATGTATCCACAGCTATGGATGACGAAGATTTAATTGTATTTGTACAGGAACGTGCAATTATTTCCGACAAACAACTGCCTGGCTACTACCTATTATAATTGCTACAACGTTTTCTTACATTACGTCCCGTCACGATGACAGTTGACAACATTACGTTACTTTACATTACGTCTATTATAACTGGGCCTTTATAATCAGCGCTTAAAGCATTCCAAAAGGAACAAACATGCTATCAGCTCGCTTATGCACACAAAATTTCAACTACAGCTCTGCCCGAAACAGTCTTGAAGAACGTTGCACAGTGTAACGAGTGCGGCCATAATTCAAAAATATCGATGTTTGAATTTTTCCAAAATTTTTATAGCTTTCAATAGAACATATCTTGAGTGAAAAAAATCAAAAAGAATTTTTTTTAATAGTAGCAACCATTTCGTTATGACAACCCCTTAAAATTGCATTTTCCGAAAATACAATTTCTCTTTTTATACAGATTTGGTTTCTCAATTGTAATCCGACCATTATGTTTTATATATCAAAATAAAGTTTAAACTTTCTTATGTTTGGCAACATTACTGTTTTTATTTACATTTTGAACATATGGTTTTAAGCTCATCATAAAAGTAAACACTAAAAGCTGGACCCAAATTTGTATATACAGTGACTCACAACAAAACTCGGGAAGGCATTTCTTACCACTTCCGCATTGGTTTCAGAAATGTTAATGTGCAATATATAATTTTTTGAAACGTTATTTTTTGGTGAACAAAATTAAACAAAAACAAATATAAAAAGTTAGAGCATAACGGTGAAACAAAATAAAATCGGAACAAACTTATAAAAACGAACTCACATTGAAAGTCGGGCAAGTAAAGAAAAAATGCAAATCGTGGCCTTTAAACCGTCATTCCTGCTTAAAAATGTTTACTACTGTTGAAGTAACTTCAGTCAAACGCAAAACTTAGAAAAATAAACATTTCTTGAAAAATGAATCAATCAACCCTGGCAGAAAGGCAAGGCAAATAGACAAATTATCATTTAATTTATAAAAAAATATTTTTTTGGACCGACAGGTCTTTATTAGTCTGACATTAATTTTACAAAATATTTCTGAATCTACTTGTTGACTAAAACCTAAGGCCCGTACGTGACTTTCCGATGTTTAAAGGTTCCGCTGACTATGCGTTTCCTACGGGAACGCCGGTCGTTGGCTTTGGCTTGCTGTCTGCTCTATTTTTGGGCTGCGCGTGTGAGGTGTAGGGTTTCCGTTGAGGTGCTGCAATAATTCGGTTGAAGTGCAAGCTGTTGCATTAGCTTATACAATATAAGAGAATATGCAATAAAGAAGGAACAGTAGGTAAAAATAAACTTAGCTCAAAAGATGAAAGGTATGTTTTAAGAGAAGTAATAAAATACCCATTTTTATCTGCACTAAAACTAGAGGTCATGTTAAAACTAAATATGAAAAAGAGTGTACACTCAGAAACAATTTGAAGAGTTATGAGTAAAAGATGTTTTAATTGAGGAATAGATCGAAAAAAGCACTGTATTAGCAAGAAAAATAAAAAAGAACGCCCCAATTTCAGGTTAATAAAGAGTGCAAGAGTGCAAGAGCAAGGTTAATAAAAGAGTGTACATTAGGATCTTTAGTACTTTTTAACAATAAGCATTTATTGCAGGTTTTGTTTACCGACGCACAGTGGGTTGAAGTCCCGAAAAGTGGAGATTAATTCAAAAAATGAGCTCTAGCTTTCACAACCGTATTTGGTACCGGGTGAAACTAGATAAAATTCTACATCACTAATTGCAAAAATAACAGTTCTAAGTTGTTTACTTTATTTGCAGTGTAAGACACAAAGTCAATAATTGTTATTATTTTTGCGCGCATTGGTTATGAGTGAAAATTTTTTATACTTCAAGTGGATATTTTTTTAATTAAGACTTCTAAAAGTGAAAGTTTTATTATGGAGCCGTCTACTTCAGGTATTTGAGCATATGATAAATATTTTTTTGTTAGATAAATGTTTTGGAAATATTGTAAAAAAAATAAATGAAATTGCTCCAAAATTGGTGTATTTTTGATGTTTGTATTGAGTTTTAAAAATTTCTGGGTGAAATTGGGCGAAACCGCTTATATAGTCTTAAAGTATGAGATTTCAGCTAATAAATCTCAGAAACTTTTCTTGCAAATGTTTACAATTTTTTGAGTTATTGAAGTTTTAGTAAAATAACTCCCGTTGCTAAAAATCTATGTGAAAAAAAACAAACAAAAAATCACGTTGTCTTTATTATCTTTTGTCTTTATATTCCGTTTGGTAGTTGTTATTGTAGCTACTGAGTGTGTAGTTTATTAGTGATGGGTGCGTAAATAATTTTTAATCGATCAATGTATTGATAATTAATTGGTAAGAATTTAATACTTAGGGTATTTAAGATTCAGTACAGCCACGTTCATTTATTTTTTGTATGGGCTGTCAATGATTTGTTTAATGTGATGTTAATTATTGAAAGAGTTGTGTGTTTGTAAAACGAATAGTATTTTGCAAATTTTAAACGATTAAAAATTTTACTAACTGCAGGAACAAGTCCCAAAACAATTTTTATTCCTCGCCATGAGTTACATAACTTTATGAAGAATTCAGAGCCTAAATCACTTGAAGATCGATTTAATCTTCTGAGGTGGGAACAAATCACACGCGTTGACCCTTCAGATATGGTAGATTTCACCAAAAGATTTAATAATTTTTGCACAGACTATAAGACTCGGTGGCTACAATCTCATAGAATGGATACATTTTTTTTAAAAATAACAAGAATTGGCTTGATACTGCAATTTCATTTAATGCACCACCAGCACCAACACAAAAAAGAGGTCGGCATGATCTCTCATTTGATTTTTTCGATAAAAAATTTGGATTTTAATTTGTTAGACAATGAAGAACTGTCTAAGATGACTTTATACACTAAGTGGGGCTTTGATGGAAGTTCAGGACATAGTGCATATAAACAAGCCTTTCATGACATTAACGCCTCGGATTCTTCAGTATTTATAACATCGATTGTACCATTGAAATTAGTTTGTGAAAATAAAACAATTTGGCAAAATCCTCGTCCGTCTTCCACTCGTTTTTGTAGGCCCTTGAAAATTGAATTTATGAAAGAAACGGTCAACAGTATTAAACTCGAAAAAGAAAGAGTGGAGACTGAAATAAAGGCTCTTGTCGATTCCGTAGTAGTAGTTGGAGAGAGAGTAGTAAAAGTTAATCACGAACTAATTCTTGTAATGATTGACGGTAAGGTCTGTAAGGACGCTATTGCAGACACAAAGTCCACACAAAAGTGTTATATATGTGGCGCTACAAACAAAGAGTTCAACAATATTGATGAAATGATTACAAAAGTTGTAAATACAGATGCCATGCAGTTTGGTTTATCTGTCCTTCATGGCTAGATAAGATTTTTTGACTGTCTTATTCAATTGTCATATAAACTTCCGATTAAAAAATGGCAAACTAGATGTGATGATGAAAAAAAAATTATTGCTGATACAAAAAAACGCATTCAAAGGGAATTCAAAGAGAAAATTTGACCAACCAAAACCAGGCTTTGGAAACTCAAACGATGGTAATTCGGCAAGGCGTTTTTTCAAAAATGCTGAAGTATCTGCAGAAATTACAAAAATTGATTTACAGTTGATAAAAAATATGCACACAATATTAATAGTTGTTTCAAGTGGTATTGAGGTCAATATTGAAAAATTTTCAAATTTCGCTAATGACACTGCCAGACTATTTGTTAAAAATTATCCATGGTATTATATGCCTCCAACTCTACATAAATACTTTATTCACGGGCCAGAAATTATAGCGCTTGAACCATTGCTTATTGGTCAGCTAACTGAAGAATCTCAGGAAGCCAGAAATAAAGACTTCAAAAGCTATAGGGAACATTTTTCGCGTAAATCCTGTCGGGAAAGTACAATAGAAGACGTGTTTAATAGATTTCTTTTAAGTTCAGATCCACTTATTTCAAGCAAGAGGGAGAGTTGTAAAAAGAAAATAGAGCAAATGCCGCAGTCTGCATTGGAGTTACTTATTCTTCCCCAAAATGAAAATGATAATGGTGACAAAGATGATGAAGATGATGAAGACGATGAAGATGAAGATTATTTTAACTAATTTTAATTTATGAAGTAAATAATAATTATAACGTTTACGAAATGAAGTAAATAAAAAAAAAATTGCAATTATATTTTTTTTTTAAATTTTTGAGTGTCTTCTCCATGTGGCATATAAACTACCACTTAAAAAGTGGCAAGCTAAATCAGATCATGACAAACAAGTTGTTAAAAAAATAAATTTATTGCTATGTAACATTTTTATTAATATTTTTCCAAAAAAAACAAAATTCCGACAGAGCTAGAGCAATTTTCTAAAAAGGGGCGTGGCACCGCCCTATTCCACCTTGGGTGTAATTCATACTGCACGATCAATATATATACCAAATCCCATCTTCATACCTCTGATAGTTCATGAGATATATCCGTTCTAAGTTTCAGGTTATATGGGCGGTGCCACGCCCCTTTACCCAATCACAATCAAGTATAGGAATATTACCCAGTCAACAGTACCACATTTTTATGGCCGCCAGAGCGATTTTTAAAAAAGGGGCGTTGCACCGCCCACTTTTCGAAAAAATGTATAGCCTATTTCATTCAGTGATAACTCAGCATTCTCATAGTGAAAGAATTTTTAGAATCGGATAAGCAGTTTAATTAATCTCCACTTTTCGGGATTTCAACCCACTGTGCGACGAGAGTTTATTTAATTTATATGGTTCAGATGGAAAGCGAAAAACGAATGAAAAATTCTGCAATAAAAATTTTAAACATTCGGTTAAGCATGGTAGAGGATCAGTCATGGTTTAAGGCTGCGTCTGATGTTGGAAGGATTCGTTTTATCGAAGGTATAATGGACAAAAAAACGTTCCTTGACATTGCGGGTAAGATCTATAAAAAAGTATCTTAAGTGAAGAGTGGAATCAGATGTCTGCTGATTCCACTGATGTCTGTAAAAATTTAATTGCACCCATGCCAAAAAGTTAGCAGGCAGTCATAAAATAAAAAGATTTGGCAACAAAATATTAAATTCTTAGTTTCAGCATTGAAGTCCCTATCTGCCCGACTTTCAATGTGAGCTCGTTTTTAAAGCTTTGGTTTGATTTATTTTTGTTTTACCGTTTTGTTCTAACTTTTTAACTATGTTTCTGTTTAATTTTCTCAACAATAAATAACGGTTTGAAAAAAGAAATGCCTGCCCGACTTGTGAACCACTGTATTCAATTTTTAAAAGTGTTTTAAAGACAATTTCGAGAAATTTTAACTATAAGGTTTTCACGAAAACATTTTAAGAAGTGAGTTGAATCAAATCCAAAAAAATCTTGCTTAAGGCAGCTTTACATTGTCCTACTGTGTGTTACCACATGTGAGATAGAAAGTATTATTGAATTTCATCATGCTGTCATTTTTAATTTTTGTATGAAGAAATTAATTTTTCGCTTTTAGACTATCTCACAGAGTCGCACCGCATTTTTATACTTTACACTATACTAAAACGTGAAAATTTGAGTAATGAATCGGTTTTTAATCAATTTAAAGCCCCTACAAAGTTCAATAAGCTGTAAAACTGCTTCCTTCTGTTATTCCATTTGAAAATACTTACGAGCTTAAAATTTTCTCACCTAAATAATAAATTTCAAGTAAGTTTATGGTAAAATGCATCTCTGGTGGGATAGAATGTGTGATGAAATTAGAAACAAACCAAAAAATAAAATGTGGTACGACATGCCAAAAAAATCAGAACACACATTGCTTTCCGTTGTTTACACCATCGCACTTTCTATCACATATGAAAATTTTGACATGTGTTAACACACAGTGGGATAATGTAAAGCGGCCTTTATGCTTACTAATGTGAAAGATATACGTTTTTTCAGAGGGCCGCATTACAGCATCCGTGATCGAGCAAATTGTACAAAATTGATAGGCACTTGTCTCGTCGTGCCCTTCGTAATTTTGCTCGATCACGGATACTGTAATTCGGCCCCTGTTTAGTGAAATTGAGGGAATTATTTGATGTATGGCGATCGGGTATTGGTAAAATGCGTTAGGAGAAAATAAATCTAATGTTTAAATTTGTGCAAAAAAAATTAATTTCGATGAAGAGGTTGTCCAGAAGGAAGTTTTTAAAAAAATTATATAATTTGGAATTTGAAATGCAGCGTAAGTGTGAACTTTGCGGTCAGAACAAAAGCTTTTTTAATACTAAGTATTCTGAATGGCTTAATTTTTCATTTGATATATATTCGTGTTTTAATGTAAGTAAAACATATTATGTCTTATAAATAATACTAATATACATATTTATATATATTTATATTGAATAAAAAATAGGAACATAATGAGGCTGATTTAAATATAACACTGTTGGATGACGAGGTGAGTTTTTTATTATATAATTTTTAAAATATTTTCTAAACATTGTTATGCTCTATGTCATTTTCAGTGATCAGTTATTGTCAATCAAATTGAAAACAACAATATGTAGACATTTTTTCTAACTTTGGCAATCTAGGAAAATTAAAAAAAAATTAAATTATTAAATGGAGCTATGCAGAAAATGTTCTAGAGCAGTGTCGGGCAGCTTTGCACACCTATACTTTCTCATCTTGAGTATGTATTAATGTGCGCTTTAAAGCTCACACTGAAAACAAAGTAGTGCTAAAGTGCTTTTTGCAGAAATTTTACTAGGCATTATGGAATATTTTTTGCTTGGATTTGTATTGCGAAATTAAATTAACAAGTATTGGACGGAATGCCAAAATGAAACAGACCAACAGACGGATAATGTGAAATACAGATAAGCAGACAAAAAAATAAAAATAAACTGGCCATTTCAGCCCTTGGAAGGACTTTGACCCATTTTCTATTGATCAATGGTGTTGTGCGTGTTATTAAATGTTTGATCACAAATGACCGAGAACTGGACCTACGTGTTTTATGTCGACTCCGAACGGCTTATGTTCTCAAGAAGATTTACATGGCAATTTTTACTCTCTGAGGTTTGCCATTGTCTGCAGAGAGGTGACGACCGAACAGAAAAATTAATTGAATTGAAAAAACTTTCTGTCTGAGCTGGAGTTGAACCCGGGCTACAGCTTTACTTTAGCTTAGGGGCCACGCACGCTACCCACTAGGCTATGGCCGCAGACGGAAATGTAAAAAACCTGCTAATAGTAAAAAAACAAATATGTTTTTTACTGTGCTTATGTTGCTTATTGTGTTTTGCCAATTCTAAACTCACAGCGTAAGATACTTTCATTATAAGTACTTGGAACTGATCACTATATGATATGGTATGTAAACATGCCGCTTTTAAATAATTAATTAATTTCTTCATCGTATGCCCCACAATTACCTTATATTGGCCATGCAGATTATCGTAATGCCTTGTTATGCATAATTTTTTCATTTTAAGTCTTTGATGTCGCGCCATGCCGTTATTTTCTAAAAAAATAACATTTTTTCATACATACTTCCAAAAATTTTGCATACATACAATTTTATACAGTGTAGTCTTACGTTATATCTGTGTCGATGAGCAATAACAGCTTAAGTCTTATTTCAAAGTTTCCAGAAATCTTGCTTCAGAGTTTTCAATCGCCCCATATAAGTTATATGAAAGGGTCTTTTGTTTTGCGTCATATCTTTGGCTAAGATCATGCTAGAAGTTCTAGCTTTTGTGTGTTCATAATGATATACTCGTGGAACACAATTATGTCAATAACTCAGTTCTATCTTAAATCGACTTAAGCTATTATTGCTTACCGTCACAGATATAATATAAAATATTCAAGGAACACGCAAGCGCAGATTCTATCTGCTTGACATTCGCTTGAACACTGAAGCGTTGATCGTTCTGTAGGTGAGATGAATACATACACGCCAGTATTGAAAGTATCAATTGGCCCATTGTGGGTGTGTAAAAGGTAGCAATTGACCCCTTCCTATGACATGCTCGTGTAAAATTCGCCAGTTGAATAAAAAGAAGGTAGATTGAAGTCGAACTAGTAATGGCTACCCAGGGGCTAGTGAAATCACTAGTTTTGTACTGGTGCCATTAACTGCAGGGTATTTTACTGCACAAACACAATCTCAAGTGTGCAAAGCTGCCCGACACTGTTCTAGAGTTTTATTAAGGTGATATTTCAGGTGATAAACTTTTGTGTTGTCATAAAAATGACATAGTGAAAACCAAGCATTATTTTCCGTCTAGCAGCCAAGTACAAGTAGAGGTAGACCAAGAAAAAGTTACGAAAATTTATCTGATAGATCAGAACGCCGTAAAATCGCAGATCCAATAATATTTTTCCCCTGAAAAAACTAAAGATGCAGCTAAAGTAACTGAGCATCAGGAAGGGTGGAGAAAAAACTCTTTCAGTTGCTCAATGACTCGCCTTATAAAGGGTCCGCCAAATAACTTTTTTTTTTTTAAATTCTATAAAAAAAACTACTGGATATTTTCTCAAATTTCTTTTTTTTTATTTGAAAGTACAATCCTTTCGGTTAATAATGAAAAATAATTTCATTCAAATGGTTGCCTCGGCTGGCCATGCAGTAGCCTACACGATCGGTCCAATTTTTAAGCACATTATCGATTGTGTGCAGCTGTATTTCATTAATGGCTTCACGAATATTGTCCTTTAAAGCGTCAATTGTCTCTGGCTTGTCGGCGTAACACTTATCTTTGAGGGCACCCCACAAATAATAGTCCAACGGAGTCAAATCGCAGCTCCGAGGTGGCCAAACATTCGTTCAACATGGCCCGATAACGATCGCCATTGACTGTAACGGCCACTCCTTGCTCATTTTCGAAGAAAAATGGCCCAATTATGCCTCTGGACCAAAATCCGCACCAAACAGTGACTCGTTTTGGGTGCACAGCTTTTCAATGTATGCGTGCGGGTTTTCTGTGCCCCAAATGCGACAATTTTGCTTGTTTACATACCCGCCAAGATCAAAATGAGCTTCATCTGAAAAGATGATTTTTTGGCAAAATCGGCATCTTCTGTAAGTAGATTGCAGGTCCACTTAGCGAAGCGAAAACGCATTGGATGGTCAGTTGGCTTCAACTCCTGAACCAATTGGACTTTGTAAGGCATCATACCAAGGTCTTTATGCAAAATTCGTCTCAATGATGTCTCCGAAATGTTCAATTGTTGAGAACGACGGTGAATTGATGTTGATGGCGCTTCACGCACACTTTCTGCCACAGCAGCAATATTCTCGGGTGTACGCACTGCTTTTGGCTTTTCACGCTTTGGTTTATCGATGAGGATGCCAGTTTCTTTCACTTTTTCACAAGATAACGAACATACGGAGCTGACGGTGCTTCTCTTCCAAAATCCGTACACAATTTTCGCACACATTCTGCAACATTACCATGATCTTAAAAGTAATGTCGCAATATTTCCCAGCGTTGTTCAAGCGTATACACAACCATATTCGTTCAGCGGAAGGATAAAACTAATTATCTGTCAAATCAGACATGAGCTAAGTGTTACCATTCACGAAATAAGCACTAGTTGAAAAAATACGTTAGATGGCTGACCCTGTATTATGATTTAAGGCAAATATAATGTGCTGAGAGCCACAATAAATTACATTCAAAAGGACTTCTTTCCCAGCAACCACGTTTTAAAACAAACCACAGAGAATATTTTGCCCAAGCTTATAATATTTTCAGAAATTTCTGCTGAAATTCCTTTCCAGGCCTTGCTTAATTGCACTACGTCGAGTTTATTTTCAATTCATTAAAGTAGATAAGAACCAAGAACTCTTATTGGAATATAATTCAGGTTTTGATGGAAGTTCAGAGCATAGTCAATATAAGCAAAGATTCTCTGATGAAAGCTTCACAGATGAATTTCTTTTCATTATTGCATTAGTTCCTATCCAAATTTTGAATTCCCAAACCAAAGTAAAAATGTGGTCTAACAACGCACCTTCTTCTACTCTTTTGTGTCGTCCAATTAAATTCCTATTCATGAAAGAAAATAAGGAATTTATATATAAAATGGAAAGAGATATTACATACCAGATAGAAAAACTTTCTGCAAGTGTTTTTCGTATTAAAGATTTCGGAGTGAAAATAAGTTATTCTCTTAACAATGATTGATGCAGCGATGGTCAATGTTCTTGCTAAAAACAATTCTTCCAGTTCTTGCTACCTGTGTTGATCTACCCCAAAGTTAGTGAATTCGTTTAATACAATTGTAAGACCGGTTGAAGACATATATTATAGATATGGTCTTTCCACTCTACAGGCGTGGATTAAATATTTCAAATGCCTGTTACATATTTTGTACAAGCTCACCGTTGTACCACGTTGGGAAGTTAAAAACGAAGAAAAGGAGTTGATGAGCAAAAATAAGAAAAGAATTTGTAAGGCGTTTAAAGCAGAAATGGACTTAAATGTGAATCGGGTAAGAACTGGCTATGGCACATCTAATGACGGCAATACCGCAAGAAGCTTTTTTAAAAACTGAGCGCTTTCAGCAAAAATTACGCAAATCGATTTTAGCTTAATCAAAAACTTGTCGTTAATATTAAGACTTCTTTCATGTGGAAAAGCAATTAAAACAAACGTAATCGTGTAGACAGCTGGACAGATAGACAGACGGACATGGCTAAATCGACTCAGGAGGTGATGCTGATCAAAAATATGTATGCTTATCTATACCTGCTACGCCTTCTTATAAACGTAACAAACGGAGTGACAAAGTAAATATAAAACTTACGTGTACGTGTGAGGGTATACTTAATGGGCGTGGCATCGGCGCATGAAATTTTTCGCTATTTATAATCACAAATCATAAATTTTCCAAATTTTTTTAGTTTGACACAAAACTTAATGAAGATTCAGGCAAAAATAAATTTCGTTTCAATGGGAGGTTTTCAAAAACCTTAAATTTCTTAATTTTGTCAAGAGAGATATTCGTGCAAATTTTCATAGCTCTACGATCACTCCTATTTTTGGCTGAGAAATGTATGGGGACGTTACACTGTGCGTCTGCAGTACAACAGTAGCAGCGCGCCGGCAGAACTCAATACTGACAGTTTTGAAAATAAATTTAAGACCGATTTCTCAGTTTCTGTATCTCCTGATATATACAGTCTTTGGAGCTGCTTGTTGGATAAGCATCAAATAAAATGCGTAATTTTGTAATAATTAAAGAATAGATTTTTCGAAAGCCTTGATCTCCAAATCCCCAAGCTCCTTAAACTCGAAATTATCATAGGAATTGAATAAAAAAAAAAATTAAAAATCGGTTCAGCGGTTACCGAGCTTATTCCATGCAAAATAACATCAATGGAAGAGTTTGCAAGTACTACTCCTGTTAAACCTCCCGCAGTAAATAAAAATACAAAGCCTAAGGATCATAAGATTGTCGGAGAGAAAGAAAGCTGAGCACCGTGAAGTTAAATAGTAGTTTGGTTGGGTTCATTGCGATTTCAATCATAAATTTAGATTTTTACTTACTCATTATGTGGAATGTCCTCATCCTGATCACCGACAACGCCAAAAATATTCAATTTTAGAGTCATAACGACTAGGCAAAGGGTTAGCAGTCCAAAATGCTTTTGATCCATTTTAATCGTTTGTTGTAATGATCAGGTTAATTAAATTTAATTTTTAACACTTTGCTCTTTTTAACACTGTATAAGTTATGAAATTTACTTGCAATGTAATGCAATTATATTTATGCGAGTGTTTATGGAAAATGTGAATATGTTCAAATTGTGAGATAGATGCATAGATTTATATTGTTTAAATAGATATGTGTGTTTATATTATGAAGGATATGTTTTTGGTTGTCGCAGGTATTGTAATATATCTTTAATAAATTTAATTTTGAATTTTTTATTTTAGCTTTAGCTTTTATATTTGTGTTATATTGTGTTATCGATCATTATAAAAAATTAAATTCATCAATGTCGTTGTTCCAGTTGCTTTTTATAAATTTTATTTTGTTGCCTTTGCAACCATTTTTCACAGTTCATTATAAACATTGCTTTAATATTACAATTGTATTATTCCGATAATCCGTCAAAGGTTTCAGACAAAATGAGGAAATCCTAAAAAGAAAAGCAGAATTTAGTTGATTGCAAATTTTTAAGGTTTAATAGAGAAAAAATTTGGAAAGTTTAGTTTATACAAAAAATATTTGGTAAATTTATTTGTATAGTAGAATCACATTCATTTTTTTATATTATATCTTTCATTTTACATTTCCAATTTGTAACATAAATTCTAACATAAAGACACCATAACATTTCTTTCTAACATAAAAACATCCAATTCTAACATAACCTCGTCAAAAAATTCTTAAAAATATTTTTCATTACATTTTTACAGCGGAAAGGAGGAATTTTAAAAAATTTTCAGAGGACAAGTGGCGTAAGTCCATTAATTTTATATCTCCCTTAATAATGGAGATAATCCCTAAGGGGTGATTTTGTCCAACTTGTAGGTAAAAATGCTGCCACTTCACATCAAAAAATTCTTAAAAATATTGTCCATTACATTTTTACAGCGAAAAGGAGAAATTTTAAAAAATTTTCAGAGGACAAGTGGCGTAAGTCCATTCATTTTATATCTCCTTTAATAATGAAGATAATCGCTAATGGGTAGTTTTGTCCAATTTCTCTGTAAAAATTATGTCATTCCTCATCAAAAAGTTCTTAAAAATATTGTCCATTACATTTTTACAGCGGAAAGGAGGAATTTTAAAAAATGTTCAGAGGACAAGTGGCGTAAGTCCATTCATTTTATATCTCCCTTAATAATGAAGATAATCGCAAAGGGTAGTTTTGTTCAACTTCTAGGCAAAAATGCTGCAATTCCTCATAAAAAATTCTTGAAAAAAAATCTCCTTTTAGATTCCTACAGCGGAAACGAGAAATTTAAAATAATTTTCAGTGGCGCAAGTCCACATGTTTTTACTAATATGCAATATTCTGCATAATTTTTGTGTATTATTTAGTTTATATTTTACGATATGGATAGCTCCAATTATGCTCTTGACCAAGCTTATAAGCAAAACTGAGTTCTTCATACTTGAAATTTATCTTAAGAATTTTTCTAAATGTTCGATTTTCTCAAAACTACCAAAAATGGACTTACGCAAGGTTGCCAGCCAAAATTCGTAACAATTCCCACGAAAATTACCTTTTTCTCAAAGTCACATAAATTAAATACCACCAAAATTCCCATGGTAAAGGTAAACAAAAAAAATTCCCACAGCAATTAAAAAATACCAAAAAAAATCCCACGATCATTTAAAATTACCACAAAAATACCACGCGTTTTTAAAATACCACCAAAAATCCCATATGCATTGAAAAATCCCACAAAAAATCCCATACGTATTAAATAATACCACGAAAAATTCCATGTGTATATAAGAAATTTTAAAAAGTTTAGAAATACCAGAAATTTTTGCATTTAAATAAGCAGAAATAAATAGACACGTCGATAGTTAAAAATTTTGCATTTATTGTCTTTGTTTCAAAACTATAACAAATAAATAACCCAAGTAGAATTTTGCGACCACAGGTTACTTAATATACATTTTTTTAAATGATGACGTTGCAGAAAAACTGATTTGGATAATATTTTATGGAAAAAGTTTGTAAAAATTCCTATTTGTAAAAATTCCTATTCTTAAATAAAGCTTTCAATGTGACTTTCCTTTTTAATACTATTATACCACTAGGTCACGGAATGTTGTAACGATTTATCAAGTTTTACCTTTAAAAAATGCATCACTCAACTATGGAATAATAACTTAAGAAGTTATCATTTTGTAACGATTAAATAATTGCGACCCAAGTGTAGGCTCTTTGTATTTAAAATGGTGTCCGCAAATTATTATTATATTTTCCTAACAATAAACATGAAATTGCTTTTATATATTACTAGCTGAACCCGGTGTGCTTCGCTACTCCCCTCGTTATAAAATAAAATTAAAAGTATTTATATATTTTTCACGCCAACGAATTTTCGAAATAAGTCTACCCCAGCGCCGCCTACCGTGTCCATTTATACACAAATTATTTTCTTATGATCAAACAAACATACATTCTGAATTTCAGTTAAATTGGTCCATAAATTTAAATTTTCGATATAAGTCCACCCCAGCGCCACCTATCGGGTCCAAATATAGCCTATGTTACCCACCGTACCAAGATGAACATTACCTGAAAATTTCATCAAAATCGGCCCAGCCGTTTTGGAGTCCATACGTTACATACATACACACATCCTATTTTATATACTATATAGATATAGATTGATTGCTTACATTAAAAACTATTCCTGAAATTTGTGTACAGTACTTTCTTCACAAAACTTTTTAAAACATTTTTTATTAATATATGAAATTATTAAAAAATTTCTGAATTTAGATTGCGCTTAAATTTTTAAGAAGTTTTGGCTGTTTTTTACCGAAAATCTTCTTTCCCATTTACATTTAGCTCCAAAAAATATCCAAAACACCTAATGTTATGTTGTACTCTTATATTTTATATAAATTCTAATTATAAAATAATTTATAATAATTATGGCTGTAAACAAAATTGGTCACTCTATAATGCATTTATACTAAAATGTAATAAGTAACTTCAAAGTAATTTTTACTAAAACAATGTCGGCATTGTGTTGCACCACTTTCGAAAAATAGGGATCTCTGTAACGTAACCAATACATAACATCATGTCAATGTTGACACAAAAATAAACGCTACGACGTCGCTGCAACCCAAATATGGACCATCAGTTCTAGTTGGGAACATACAAATTGTTTCACATAAAGTTAATTATTACACATATCACAGGTTTTCGTCTTATATTTGAGAACGTGAATTTTATTTGTATGTATCCATTTAATAATTTCTAAAACGATAGTATGCTTATAAAAATAAAATAATAAAAAATAAACAAAATAAAATAAAAATATTGTTTTCAAAAATATTTGTGGTTTGTGAGGTGATAAGCAATTCATTTTAACACAACATGACTTTTCAAAAAGTTAGGTACTTATTTCTAATATCAAATAATAAAAGTGACTTCAGAATAAAAACTAACCATAATAAAATATGTATACAGTTTTCAAAGATATTTGTGCTTTGTGAAGTGATAAACAGTGAATTTAACACAATATGATTTTTCAAAAAATTAGGCACTTATTTCTAATATAAAATAATGTCAGTGACTTTAAAAATAGAAAATAAACAAAATAAATTAAATATTAGTTTTCAAAGATATATTTGTGTTTTGTAAAGAGATAAACAGTTAATTTCAACACAATATAATTTTAAGAAAATGTAGGTACTTATTTCTCATATAAAATAATATACATAAGTGACTTCAGAAATAAAAAATTAACAAAATAAAATAAATATAAATTTTTTATGGCAACTGTTATTTAATTTTGATTTTAACAGATAATTGCTGAATATTGGATTCGATAAGTAAACTTGCAAACATTGTCTATTATTGTTTTAGTAGTCTTATATATTTCACTTTTTTTGGACTTTTCAAATAATTTTTGTAAGCTTAACGCTTGCATGCAGAAATGTGGAATTTTCAGAAAGGTAAGAATTTTAAGTTAAGAATTTTTTTCAGAAAAGAATGCGCTATTCGTTTTTATGCAATTTTGTGATGTCAACTTGTTCTTAAAACAAATATGTAATTTATTCATTTATATTAAGAGTAAGTTCGAAAAAATGTACAGCGTAAACTTATAGCTTTACTCTACTGTATATATACGTCGATCATCTAATACTATGATTAAGATTTTGCTTAAAAAAAGTGAAAAAAAACTTTTTAAGAAAAAATTCCCAAATTCCCATGCAATTAAAAAATACCACGCTGAATTCCCACGCCAATTAAAAAATAACACGCTGAATTAAAAAATACCATGGGAATTCCCAAAAAAAAAAAAATCCCAAGACCAATTAAAAATTACCACGAATGGGATTTTTCATACAATACTGGCAACCTTGGACTTACGCCACTTGTGCTCTGAAAAAATAATGGTATTTGTCAGAGCAATAACAAAGTATTGCATTTTATTCAGAGATTACGTAAGCTAGGAGTTTCTAGCCCGTACTCATAAATAGGTTACATTTTTCTCTTCACTTCTACGTACTTAACTCAATTTCCCTAAAAAATGGACTTACGCCACTTGTGCTCTGAACAGCTCATATCTCTCATATTTTTTTCGCTTCATTGCTGTTCACTCGCTGACGCTTTTATTGAAATGGAAAAATGCACCAAGTTGGACCAACATGCATTCACATGTCCAACATGTTAGACGATCGCCGGAAAAAATCAAAAATTTTTTATGTTCATCCAACATGTTGGATCGACTGTCGTTTTAGCTCACGCATGGTCGTCCAATCTGCCATGTTGGTCCAAAATGTTGGGTCAACCTTCCCTAAGAAGCAGAAGAATGATGCTTAATGTCATGTTTCTGTATAAATTACTTCGTGGCGAGATTTGTTCGGAATATCTCATCTCAGCTCTAAATTTTAACATCCCAAGGAGAGGAACTAGACATTTTCTGTTTTTCAAGTTGAGTCAGTGCAATTCTAATTAAATGAACCTTTACTTCAACATGATTAACTTTTCTGATTCGGTAGACGTCTTGAAACGAAAAATTATATTACATTTAAATAATTAAATCAATTTAACTTCATCCTATTGTTCCTAACGCAGTTTTATAACAATGTAATATCGTTAATTGAGATTGTTCTGTTTCTCCTTTTTGTCTCAATTTTATGTTTTATAAAGTTAGCACCATCAAATATGAATCTTTTTCAAAACTTGCTCTTTAATTATTCAATATTTTATTTTAAATCGAATTGTGATTTACGTGAGTAGTGTAACAATGGGAGTTCTGGCACAGATTTCCCGGTTCGAGTCTTTGCTAATTTGGAGGGCGCGGACTAAGAGTATGCAATGAAAAATTGTTATAAAAATACGTTGCTTAAAAGCTTTGTGTCTCGGGGTTCTGAGCTTTGTAGCTTGTGACGGCCTAAGAGTATGCAATAAAAAATTGTTATAAAAATACGTTGCTTGAAAGTTTTGTGTGTTGTGGGTTTCTGAGAAGATAAAAACTGTAGTAGGCACTTTGAAGTAATGTGATGATTCATCACGCATTGCTTGCTGAGTTGAACTTATCTTGAACTTGAGAATACAAACCATGTTCTTGACCTTACTCAACTATGTCGATATGAATTAAAATCAAAATAAAAACAAAAAAGGGTTGATTTATACATGAATCCTTTAATATATAGATACATTCTTATAACATTATAAGTAAAATATAGCTAATTTAATATTTAAATTATTCTTCTGATTTCGCTGGTTAGAGGTGAGTATTCAATTAAACGATCGTGGATTACCAAACAAGATAAGGCAGCAAGGTAGTTGTTAAGCATTTTAATAAATTTAATATTAGTTGGTTGACTAATGTAAAGACAAAGTATGAAAGCAGCAAAGGCGGCTGCGACGGCTGCGGGGGTTAATGATAAATTAAGCTAGAGAGTGAAAGCGTCATCATAAGCATGACCATACTCAACTGTGCTGATATAAATAAAACAAAACGAGTTGATTTATATATGAATCATTATTGTTCTTTTATTGATTTGTTATATATAAATTGTGAAAAAATTGATTTTGTATTTAAATTATTCTTATGATTTCATTTGTTAGAGGAGTGTATGGACTACCAAACAGTAAGCTGACGTTTTGTCTGAAATCGGTTTGTTTGCTTCGGTGTAAAATTCAATTCGTACATCAATAGGCCCCGTTTTAACTGCTTCATTTTGATGTGTTACATCAACAACAATAAGCAGCGCTGTTGCCTTATATTCAACAACATTGAGCGGATGTTGAGGAGTTTATAGCGTAAATGATCATTATTTTTACTCTGGCTTAAAGTGAAGTCTTATAGAAATTTTTTCTCCTCGAAAATTAATAAGGTCACCGTCTTGATTTAAGACTTTTATTATTATGCTGTTTATTTGTTGACAGTTGACGGGTAAGTAAATGACATTTCGAGGTTTTTCATTTATTTTATACCCTGGTGAGACATCGAGAGGAAATTCGTGAATAGTATGAACTGATGTGTTGTTAATATATTATCCGGTTGTCAAGTTGCATTCAATTCGTATTGTGTTTATATTTGTAATATTTAAAGGTAAATCAGATTCAAACTTTTTTCTAGTTTTATCTGACTGACCTATATGTATATATTCCGTTTTTTCTATCTCTTGTAACGGATCTATAGGAACCACTTCTACAAATTCCTCATACGCCAACTCATTTACTATCAACTTTCTTATACTGAATCCCAGCACCTGTCCTATACTGTTTGGTTTTGAAAAATCTATGTCCACGGAGGATACAATTTCAATTTTAAGAGTGTTGTTGTTTGATTTAATTTCCAGGAAAATTGAATCATCAAGGTCTCTTACGGCTGATTTCAAGAAAAACCCAATATCCTCAAATTCATATGAACCAACTGGTATTGTAATAGTATGCGGCCCGATATGAAATAAATTGTTGTGGACATCTACATTGGGTATAGAATTAAATGTTACAAAGTCTACAAGTCCGCAAACATATTTTGTTGCCAATTCAATTGGTGGAAAATATTTTCCAATAAGAGTTGACGTGGTTCCGCTTAAAGAGATTGTTATAGACATTATGAGTAGTCGTAATGAACTGAGCATCTATACATATTTTTCCCCGATTTAGTATTAAATAATTACTAAAATAGTTTACAATTTTCTTTATTCATATTCAAATTAAATTTTGCTCAAAACATGAAGATACTAACTGACACTGATAGTGATATTGATACTTATCTGATATTGATGCTGATACTGATCGGGTGCTGATACTTATCTGATACTGATCTGATACTGATCTGATACTGATCAGATACTGATTAGATACTGATCAGATACTGATCATATACTGATCAGATACTGATCTGATACTGTAGTAAACAGTTTTACAGTTAGATGTGGCAAGTCGTTAACAATTATTAATAACTAGTTGTCATAGTATTTCCGTTTAGTCCTACATCAACTCTCGATCGAAGACATATAAAAAGAATCTGTTGTCAACATTAAACATAAAAAATTGTAAGTTCTTGGGATTTCAGCTTTAATCATGAACGAAATATTAAATGTCCTTCAAAAACCAATATATGATGAGAGTATTATAAAGAGGGATTACCATAGCTACTCTCGATATTTAAAATCATTCAACAATAACGATGAGATTCGTATACCAATTCAAAATCAGGATCTCTTTGTCCTACCAAGTGAGAGTATGATTTACATTCATGGCTTCATAGTAAAACGTGAAGGTGGAAAAGATGTGCCAACAACAGGTGTGAAATTTAAAAATAACTTTGTGTCATATTTGTTTGATGAAATTCGATATGAAATTAATGGTTTTGAAGTTGATCGTACGCGCAATCTTGGAACTTCATCCACCATGAAAAATTTTGTATCATTGAATAAAGCTGAAAGTGATGCATTAAAAAACGCTGGGTGGTGCCCTGATGAAAGTCTAACTTTAGAAAAAAATCACTTTAGTTGCTGTATACCGCTGAAAATGTTGATGGGATTTGCCGAAGATTACACTAAAATAATATTAAATTCGAAGCATGAGCTTATCCTTCAACGTTCTTCATCTAATGATAGATCATATCATCCTACTAATGCCAAAGATCAATTAAAATTGACAATACTGGATATAACATGGAAAATGCCTCACATACAACTATCAGACTTTTCGAAATTGGAAATGTACAAGATAATTAACAATGAAAACCCTATTTTAATGGCTTTTCGAAGTTGGGACTGTCATGTAAACCCTCGGATTTCAGAAAGTAAAAGTACAAAGGTTTTATGGAATGTAAAACTGAGTCAGCAAAATGAAAGACCTAGATTTCTTATCATTGGCCTACAAAATGAGAGGAGTAAAGAGGAAGGAAATACATTCGATCATTGTAATATAACTAATTTAAAAGTTCATTTAAACTCTGATTCATATCCCTATGATGATTTAAATACGCGCTTTGAAATGGTGCAGTATACTCTTCTGTATGATATGTTTGCAAAATTTCAACAAAGTTATTATTATATGCGGGAACCTCAACCATTGCTCAATGTTGTTAAATATAAGGCAACAGCGCCGCTTAATGTTGTTGATGTAACACATCAAAATGAAGCTGTTAAAACGGGACCTATTGATGTACGAATTGAATTTTACACCGAAGCAAACAAACCGATTCCAGATAAAACGTCAGCTTACTGTTTGGTAATCCATGATCGTTTAATTGAATACACGCCTCTAACAAATGAAATCATAAGAATAATTTAAATACAAAATCAATTTTTCACAATTTATATATAACAAATCAATAAAAGAATAATAATGATTCATATATAAATCAACTCGTTTTGTTTTATTTATATCAGCACTGTTGAGTATGGTCATGCTTATGATGACGCTTTCACTCTCTAGCTTAATTTATCATTAACCCCCGCAGCCGTCGCAGCCGCCTTTGCTGCTTTCATACTTTGTCTTTACATTAGTCAACCAACTCATATTAAATTTATTAAAATGCTTAACAACTACCTTGCTGCCTTATCTTGTTTGGTAATCCACGATCGTTTAATTGAATACTCACCTCTAACCAGCGAAATCAGAAGAATAATTTAAATATTAAATTAGCTATATTTTACTTATAATGTTATAAGAATTTATCTATATATTAAAGGCTTCATGTATAAATCAACCCTTTTTTGTTTTTATTTTGATTTTAATTCATATCGACATAGTTGAGTAAGGTCAAGAACATGGTTTGTATTCTCAAGTTCAAGATAAATTCAACTCAGCAAGCAATGCGTGATGAATCACATTACTTCAAAGTGCCTACTACAGTTTTTATCTTCTCAGAAACCCACAACACACAAAACTTTTAAGCAACGTATTTTTATAACAATTTTTTATTGCATACTCTTAGGCCGTCACAAGCTACAAAGCTCAGAACCCCGAGACACAAAGCTTTTAAGCAACGTATTTTTATAACAATTTTTCATTGCATACTCTTAGGCCGCGCCCTCCAAATTAGCAAAGACTCGAACCGGGAAATCTGTGCCAGAACTCCCATTGTTACACTACTTACGTGCTCACGTGGCTTCTTGATTTGAAATTAGACTGAACTTACACTGTCACCTGGATTGGTGTGCCAGAGTATATCTCTTTTCCACACAAGTTTATACCTGCGTTGGCCCAAATGCATATTCAACTAATTGGGATTTTGATTTGGCGAATATGAGATTTATCTCATTTCCACGTAGGTCCTTGGGTTGGACAATGGCCGCAAACCAGTTAAAATGAGTATAATGTTTTGGATTTTTGTACCCTAAATTAATTATCACTATTATTGAATTCGATGTTGCATATTTATATAGAATCAAATATACTTAAATACGCGTTTTATATATTCAATTTTTAAATTCCGCTGAAAAGCCAATTAATGTGCTTAGTGGAAAATCCTAATTGCCAATTGAGGGTACGAAGGTGCATTCTGTCTGCCCCGGCTGATCCGGGCAGGATCTAGAATGTAAATCGTGCTTTCGTATAGGACGGGTATACGTATCTTTGGAAGATTTCATACCTCCGGGCGAATCAAAAAAAAAATAGCCCCTTAATTAGATTGGTGTTGCCACCAATTTCAAACCAAAAAGCACCAACTCATAAAAAGAAACGAGCAATTTTAACAAAAAGCACTAAAAACCAAATCGCTGAAGATATTAGGCATGTTCCCGTACTTGAACATTCGAACGAGCTCGTGCTATTTTTGCTATTTCCTGTTCCCGTACCCAAAAAATTCTTTAAAGAGAGCGAAAACCAGTTATCCAGCCCAACGAGTATATATTTTAAGAGGACTTATACATAAATATAACGTGCAGGGCCTTTCAGAGCCCGTAAAGCAAGAAATTTTTGGGGTCCTCCCCCCACCCTCTTTACAAAAATGATTAAATGTAAACACAACATATTTATTAAAAAAAATAGTTCAATATTAAAAAAAACTTTATTTGATAAATGTCTTTTTAGCTTTTTGTTGTGAAAACGCATCTTTTATTACTGAAAAAATTAATTTTCTTGCTATATACGGATTTATGTTCAGCATGGAAAGGACGTTTAACAGATTTCGTCAAATGGTCGGCCCAGAGGTGGATAACATGCAATAACAATAGAGTTCAGCTACTACAGCTTTTTCACACGTTCTCCGCAATAAATCATTTTAAGAACCAACCCAAATATCATTGAAATATCTCAAGATATCGAATAAAAGTGGTCCCACAAAAAAAACCAAAAGGGAGAAAAATTTACCCACCATAATATGGGTTGGGCTCAGGGACAGCACAAGACATAACAACTAACCATGCCTTTACGTAGATCTTATCCTTCATTAGTTTTCAATCTACTTTTGAGTTGACCTTTGGACAAGTTAACATCAAACAAGCTACAGTTGTTAACAAAGGTACTCATGCGATTTAATGGAGCAGTTAACATATAATTTGTTCTACTAAATGGTAAATAAATCAAGTTGTTAGAGTTTCTACTGCTTCTACGGTTAGTGTTAAAATTTATAAGAGAAAGAAGTTCTGGAGAATCGAATACACCAGTTATAAGTTGGTGTTAGTATACGATATCAGCAGATTTCCTTCTCTCACTTAAAGATTGCATCTTTAATAATTTTAATCGATCCTCATATGGAGGAAGATTAAATGTGTCAGTTCCACTCAAGCCTCTCAGAGCAAACCGAACAAAACGTTGTTTAATTCTTTCGACACGATCAACATGCACATTGTAATGTCGGGACCATACTTTACTTGCGTACTCCAGGTGAGGACGCACGATTGAATAATACAGAGTTGTAGTTGTTATTAAGCTATCAAACTCTTTGGCCCATCGTTTTATAAAACCAAGCATAGAAGACGCTTTTTTACAAACTCTATCAATATGTATGTTAAACGATAACTTAGAATCCATGCATATACCAAGGACTTTGACGGTAGTTACACGACTTAAAGCAGTATCTTTAATTTTGTAATAAAAAACAAGATTGTTCCTTTTACGCGAAATGGTCATAGTTTGACATTTATCTGGATTTAAAAACATATTATTTGTAGACCACCAAACCTCAAAGTAGTTCAAGTCTGACTGGAGCAGGTCTAAATTGTCATAAAAATCAATTTTCATATCATCAGCATAAATAAGGAAATGAGAGTGTTTGATGATGTGGGTAACATCATTAATTGCCAAAATGAACAGTGGACCCAGGTGGCTTCCTTGAGGAACACTAGCTTTGCTAAAGTCAGTGTAAATACAATCAACCTGGCTACCAGAATCAATAGATTTTAAGCAGAATGTAGTGATATCGAGGAGATTAGATATAGTGAATCTGCCTGTAACAAAACCATGCTGACGAGTTGTCATGACTTGCCCACAGTGAATTTTCACTCGATCGTACACCATTCGCTCAAAAAGTTTAGGAATTGAAGACAGCTTAGCGATAGGCCTATAATTAGCGACGTCATTCCTGCAACCTTTTTTGTAAATAGGACTGATGTAAGATTTTTTCCAGAAAAGAGGAAAATAACTTTCATTAATTGACTTATTAAAAACTAACGAGAGTGGTTGACACAAAATGGAGCAACATTGTTTTAATACTGCGGCAGGAATCCTATCTGGTCCAGCGCTAAAATCTTCATCGATTGATACAATGTACTTGAAATTATCCTCTGAGGTAAAAGATATATTTTCCAAAAAAAACCTTGGGTGCACTGTTCATATAATCAAAATACGCTAAATCAGGATTAAAAGAATCTGAACAAAATGATTCTTTAAAAAGATTGGCAAATAGGCCACAAATAATGGTGGAATCGTCAGTAAATCCATCCTGAAATTTGAAAGAAGAAGGAAATCCATCAGTCTTCTTAACATTAATAAATCCCCAAAATTTTCTTGGATCAGACAAAATACTCAGCTTCATATTATCCAAATACTCTTTATATAATGCAGCTGAGCGATTATCAAATTCCAGAAACAACCGTTTGTATGTTTCTAGGTCATTTGAGTCATAACTACAAACATATTTCTTCCATGCCCTATTACTGAAAGCATGAAGTGCTTTCTGAACAATGACATTGTTACTGTCTGTAGTTAAGACTAGGTCAAGCAGCCTTTCCAGACTATTATAAATACAACTAACTTGTTGTAAGTCAGAACATATATTGTCAACAAATATGTATATGTTCTTGGCGTGTCTTCAAATTAGATGCACAAAAATGTGTTTCATCGTCAGAAGAATGCAATTTTAAGTCAGGCAAATTAAGATCGCCCAACAATAAAATGTCGTCATTAACGTCAAGTAAATTTAATATAAATTCTACGCAATCCGCAAGGCTTGCATAGACCACACTAGACTTGGGAGGAACGTATGCATTAATAACATATACATTAGAATTGCAATGTACAACCTTAACGCATATAAGTTCGATATTAGCAGAGCAGGGAATATCAATAAAGGAACTAACACAGGAGTTCCTTACAGCTAATAGGACACCACCACCAACTGCAGAATTATTGTCAGCGTGTCTGTCCTTCCTATATACTTGAAAACTATTCTCAAACAGTTCTAAGTCAGTAATTCCTTCGCTCAACCACGTTTCAGTTAACGCGATAATATCTTCAGAAAAATTCTGAGTTGACAAAAAAATGTCGCGCGTCTTTGAACGCAACCCCCTTGTATTTTGATAGTAAAGGGAAAGCCTATTTAGTTTTTTTGGGTCTGACTGGCGATATTATTCGTCCTTCTAGACCTGAGTTTAAGCTTAAACTCAGAAACAAAGATATTATCAGCCCACAGATTAGAGCTCAGAACAGTTGCAAACTCTTCAGCAGCCAATGTGAGAATAAATGATGCGTGGGACGGTTTATTGCCAATTTTTTTGCATGAGCAGAAAGCAGTCTGACTTACTAAACGGTTATGTTTGACAAACGTCAATACATTATCACTTGTTGTGTCGGGCTGAAGGCGTGAAATTAAAACTTTTTTTCTCGACAACGCTCTTAAATTTAATTAACTATTGCGCTCATTAGTTATGTCATTTCTAGCCGGGGGAGAAACAGATGGAGGAGATGGATTAATAACTATATTATCCATTCTCTCTGGCGTAAACACTGGTTTAGCCGAGATCTGCTTCGTTTCTAAAGTAGCTGGAAGCGTCATGCGCCTCTTATTATTTTTATTTTTAGAAGTATTTCTCTTCTTCTTCGAAATATTTAGGTCTTTTTTAGATGAAATTATTTGAGGCTCAGAAGAAGAGGCTGGAAGTGTCTGAGAAAATGCGGTCGAAATATTTACCGATGAAGACTTTTCATCATAAATGCTAGTACTGGGTGAGGTGCTTACTTCATTAAAAAATGTAACAATTTCTTATTTCTTCTTAAGTTATTTAAAGCGTTAAGACTATCTCCGAAAAGCTTAATTTTTGAGAAAAACTCATCTGATGAAAGAACCCTACACGAAGCACAATACCAGCGAAGACCTGATCGTGGTGAGATTAAATCATCAAGATACGACCTAGAGATCCCAGCACATGAAGTATGGAACAAACGCCCACACGGGCCAGAACAACTGAACATACGGTTCAGAATGTTTTGACTTTTGCAAAGCTCGTCTAAGGAACAAGCAGCAAAATTTTCTACGGAAAAATATTCCATAGCGAAAAAACAAAGTTAAAAGTTTCATGTGAGCAAAAATAATGTCCACTAAGTGCTAATGGGTTAGTAAATATGTTACAGTTTAAAAACTACTGCAACAGTTCTCTGTGCTTAGTTTATGCAAATAAACAAATAACGCACAAAGAGGATCTACCACAGTCGGCGCTCTAAGTTTGAAAAAATGTGCCACCCTTACCGTGTTACCATACATGTAAAATATGTCGTGGCCATGACTTAATTTTAATATAAATATATTATTTTCAGTGGCAAAATATTTTGAAAAAATTTATTTTAGTCTTCAAAGTAGGGTAATTAGTAAGTTGTTCAAAGTAATTGTAAGTAGCGCTTTAAAAACAGTAGAAAAGTCGCTAAAGACAAGAAAAATCATTCAAAATAGAAAAGCATATAATTCTCATTTAAAATTACTTTAATAAATCTCAAAAAAAAATATTTTAAATTTTCTTCCGATTATGTTATGATTTTTTTTTTTTGTGTTCGATATGCCAGAAAAGCCACTTTAAGGATTTTTGAAAGAAGTCAAGTTCCTAGGATTTGTCAATGCCACTTTAAGGATTTTAAAAAAATCAAGTTAAAAAATATTACCACTGTATTTTTTCGAAGATTAATATATTACAACTCTGGTAGTTTTTGTCAAATTTTCATGTTTAATAACTCACCTTGAAGAAAAATTAATTGAAGAACGTGATGCGTACCAATCTTTTTCAAATTTAAAAAAGACGACTTTTGCTTATATAAATCAGATTTTCAACTTCAAAATCACTTGTGGCATGTTTTAATATCAAAATTTTTTTATGAATATTTCCCAATTTACTTCTGTTTTGTAAAGAAATAAAACTGAGTTCCGTTATTCATTACTTCTGAAAACAAATAGGGACCTCTAATATAAGCATGCATGAGTCGTCATCTAAAAAGATGATATATCTCCTGAAATAGATTTTTGGCTTACAATTCTTCTTAAAGTTGACTGAGTGAGTGTATTCTTTCGAGAAATATAATTCGAATTTATTTTGTTTCTAGCTGGACATTTTCCTTGTAGCAATATTTTGGTTGCTACTTTGGATACACAAGCATAATTTTTAGATACTTCATAGAATAGATAGACGAATAGCCGAATAGATAGACGAAATTCTGATTCGGCAAATGAAATAACGTCCTAAAGTTCAAAGTCCAAGCACCTAAAAAAAATTGTATTGCTGGCACGGGTGATTAAGGCACTTGAAGTCATTTGAAGCAAAAAATTTGAATACATTATTGTTCTGCATACATTATTGTTTTATACAATAAATAAAAAAAAAATAAATATTAAAAAATAAACAAATTGCGAACTTCTAAGCAGACATTTACAAATATCAGGGTATTTTTTCTTCAGGGTAAAAAATACGAAAAAAAATATTAAAAATTAACATTTCTACTATCTGCGAGAGCCATTGGCTGTAGAATAACATATTAAAATTTCAGCCCAATCGCCTTAATAGATTTTTTTAAACACCCTGACCGATCGAAAAAACTTTGTACTACACGATCTGTCGCTTAGATTTTTTTCGCTCGCAGTGTACTCCTACACCAGAGAAGCGGGGGTTTATTCGCTTGGTGAATATATTCATGCAGGGCTTTAATACAAATATTTAAAAGCGTTGTGACACTGCACGGTTGCTTAACAACCACGCGAGAACCACTGACCGATTAAGACGATATAGGTACCAAACGATTTGTTTTTCAACGAAATCGTAATATGCTGTTAGATTTGACACGCCCACTTTTCACGCCCACTATTTGAAAAAATGCTATATTTCAGACGATTTTGGTTATGTTCATTTTTCGGGGGATAAGCTTGGAGTAAAGCAAAGTGCACTAGGCTTATGCTTAATTGCGCTGAAATTTTGGCAGTCGATTTGTTTTGGGTACGAGATGGCTAAGTGAAAAAATGTTGCTACACAAATAAAAAAAATGGTATATTTCTAATGGTTTTGGTCGTTTTCGACTAAAATTTTCTAATTTAGTCAAATAACTAAAAAATTGTACTAAAAATGGTGAATATATAATTTTTTTCCGAATAGCATGAAAATTCGTATATGCGCAGTAGGGTGGTCTGTGGCAGGACAACGTCTCCCGGGAATACTATAAATCCATTAGAATGTTGTATATATCATATGGTTCTGATCGTCGTGCATTGATCTTTCAAAAGGAAACGTCGGGCATGTATTGTTCGTAGGGTAATAAACACACTTTCACAAATTCACAAAACGATCATAAACAAATTCATTGATTTAGGTCAGGACAACGTCTGTTGGGCCCACTATACTACCGTGTTAAGGCAAACTACCGTATTTGAAAAAAATTGAAATGGATTTATTGTGCAAAACAACAAAATATTGATGCCCTATTACTCTAGTAAACTTTTGCAAACATCATCAACATTCTGCATCAAAAAAAATAAAGAAATTAGCTTCTTTTAGCCTGTTTTTTAGCGTTGATACTTACGGTAAATAAGCTTAGCAGTAAGGAAACGAAAAATATGAAAATACCAAGCAAAACTACCGTATCTCGCACAAATACGGTAGTTTGCCTTTGTACCAATTGATAGTTGTTTGGTATCAATTCTTGCTGCTGTGTGGTATCAATGCCTGCTGGGTTTGGTTATCGATGCTTGCTGTTGTTTGGTATCAGTGCTTGCTGTCGTTTGGTATCGATGCTTGCTGCTGTTTAGTATCAATGCTTGCTGTTGCTAGATATCGATGCTTGCTGTTGTTTGTTATCAATGCTTGCTGTTATTTGCAATCAATGCTCTTGGTTTGTCAAAGCATTGTCAATGTTTTGAATTAATTATTAAAGAAATTTACCTTTTTTCCTGGAAGTTATAGGAAAAAAACTGAACACACCAACAGAATAACGCAACCAAACAACAGCAAGCACTGATACCAAACAACAGCAAGCATTGACACCAAACAACAGCAAGCATTGATACCAAACAACAACAAGCATTGACACCAAATAACAGAAAGCATTGATACCAAACAACAGCAAGCATTAAAAACATTATAATGTGATTATAAACTAAACGATATGTTAATTTATTCAAAGATTATATACATAGCTTTATGAAGTCATACTAGAATAAAATATTGTGGATTGAAAAAAAAATGTTCTCATCTCCTTACCCCAAACACAATTTTTGTCACAAAACAGACAGAAAAGCAGTCTGAAAACAGTCTTGAAAATGTCGTTTTGTAGGAATTTTTAGAACAGCAGAGGGCGGAATTCATATGAGTTCGTGAATTGGAAGAGCATGGCCATAGAAACCTTCCAAATTAGGCTAGGAACTCAGGGAACCCAAAAAAGATCTAATGATGAACTTATAAGCTGGAATATGCCTATTGGAATAGTTGGGCCCTGAAAACTTGACTAGGATCTCAAACAACTTTAAAAATTCCAATGCCGCACTGAAATCGAAGTAGTTTCTTCAATAATTTTTAAATAATCAAGGAACTCATATAACCAATAAAACTTTCAATGTCGCACCCATAACCTCAAGAAATCCTCCAGGTAGAGCTTGGAAACACATACGATCCTTTTATTTTGTCTAGTGAACTCATAAATCCATAAAAGTTCAATTAATACTCTTAAAACCTACAAAAAAGCCAATGAAGTACGAAACCGTGGTCACAAAGGAATTTTTGGGACCAAGATCACCTCTTTCATCAGTGGAAACACTAACCTTCACCTGGAAATAACTTAACCTGGCTAGCTTGAAAAAGTTTTTGCAATTTTGGAGTCATTTATACTTTTTTATTCATTTGCGGTAGTTTATCTTAGCTCAGAGCTGATTTTCTTTCAGATACGGTAGTTCTAATGATAGAAAAATGGTGGTTAAATGGAAAAATGTGGCCAATTTTTGATGCAGAATCATAGGGGACCATCGCATTGGTAGATTGCCATAGTTATGTAACTCCATTTTTTTCAAATGCCTTAGCACAGCAGTATAAATATATAGATAAGGAAATAGATTAAAACATAGATTTTATGTATATAACTTTGGAATGATTTTAAATGGGTTCGGTGAGGTTGTCTGTATACAAAATTCTGCATTACAAAATTCTGCATTAGCATAAAACTGTGTTAAAAAAATCTGTATGCCAAAATTCTGCAAAATATGGACTAAGAACAACTAAGATAAACAAGCTTAAAATAACAGCTTTCCTTACAAGGGCAAATAATTTAATCTTAAAAATCACCATTTTGTATCCCAAATACAATTGTTCCTGCGTTAACTTTAAATGGATCAAGAATAGATTTTTGTGATACGGTCAAAAACCTTGGCATAATATTTAACAAACACCTGTCTTGGAATGAACACATTAACTGCACAATCGGTAAAATCTACGGTATGCTTCGTTCCCTTTGGGCAACTCAGTACTTCACTCCACAAAGAATAAGGGCTCTTTTAGCAAAAACCTACCTAATTCCTACGCTTCTTTATGGTTGTGAATTATTTGCTAACTGTGACACATTGGGTAGACGAAAACTTAACGTTGCTTATAACGATATAGCCCGTTATATCTTCGGACTCAGACGATTCGATCACATTTCCATGTTTTCTTGGCAAATCTTTAATTTGACTTTCGATAACCTATTAAAACTAAGAACACTTGTGCTGTTACATAAAATAATTGTTTACAAAGAACCCACGTATTTATATGCACGATTACGCTTCCTTAGATCAAATAGATCAAATCAGTTAATGCAGTTAAAGCATTCTCAATTATGTTCGGAAAGACAATTTTATATATGTTCAATCCGTTTGTGGAACTCTCTACCTAATTATATTAGATCTATAACCAATCCTGTGCAATTTAAGGTAAAACTTTATGCTTATTTCTCCACTTTATAATTATTTCCTTTTTCTCCAATTATTCAGTTGTTAAGTCTTAATTTAAACTGGCTTTGGCCAAAGGAGTGTCAAATAAATTGTTTAAACTTGCTCTTGTAATTTATATTAATTTGAATTAATTTATTTTATCTTGTTTTTATATATTCTAAATGTTCTATCTAAATTAATTATAAATAAATCTCAATGTCTTACAGTCAAGCCTAATTATGTCTAATGCTATAATAAGATATTTATCTTTTTGTATTAGAAACGAAATGTTAAATTAATAATAAAGGAATAAAGAATAAAACTAAAAGATATTACAAAAGTTGTTAATAAAAAAAATGTATGTACATTTATTGAAAAAAACTCAAAATATATTAAATAATATGAAAAAATAAAAAAAAAATAAATACAGTTAAAATGCTGTATTAAAGGCTGTAGAGCAAACTTTTAGAAAGCAAAGTTTTTAAAAAGCAGTATACTGAAATATAGGTTTTTAGACAAATAGTATTTTAAAAATACTGTAAAAATTACAGCATTTTGACAATACAGGCTTTTGACAAGCAGAAAACTGACCCGCTCCCATTTTAAATATTTGAAAATTTTGTTAACAGAAATTAGTTTTTAATCTGTAGAACATTGTAAAAATATAAAAACAATATTTTAAGCAAATTAGGTGGCCTACTTTACTTTAATTGATAGCAACTGTTTATGTGTCAAAATGAAGCAATTTTTGCAGACAAATTATATGTCATATGAAAGAGTAGGGAAAGTGAAAATTAAAAAAAAATGTACAACAAAAACAACTTTTGGCCTAGCTTTGATCATAAATTGAATATTTTAGAGATTTTTTGAAAACAATATAAAACATTGGATTGGTGAGGTAACGGTTAATTGAACTTCACTTAATTGAACTATCAGACAAACAAAATTTGATGAAAATCGTTTAAAAAATGATGGAGATGTTTGCTTGCTAAGTCAAAGCTTAAAATTTCAATATATTTATCTCATTCTGAGGCTTAAGAAAATGCGTCATGCTGAGAAAATCTATAGTTTTTGAGATATCGCAATAATTTTGATGTCACAGTAACGGGAATTTTTCAAAATACTATCCGTACAAAATATTTTCGAAAAAGCTTTTGCTTGCCGTTATTTTATTAATCAACGACTTTTCATACAAAAATGCGTTGTGTGTATTTATATGTGTATTTATATGTAGCTTGAAACTATTCAAATTTATTTCAAATTTTTTAACAGTGTAATTTTCATACTTGTCATAAAATATTTTGCAATTATTGTCGATTTTATAAAATTTCCCAAACTGTCCAAAACAAGGCTTGCCTTTGGGTTCTATAGTTATTAAACTTTCATTAAAGAGCCCGTTATTGGGCGTTAATCATAGATTTAATGCTTTCCTCATGTAGTTTTTAGGACAGCATTGGCCTGGCGTTGAAGTATGGGAGCTTGGTATAAATTATTGCCGTCTTTTTTTTGTACAATTAAAAAATAATTATTACACAAACAAAGAAACATAGCTGCTACTTGCGTCCTTCCCAAATCAAAGCACGCACACACACGTATTTATATAATTATTATAGCACATATACGTATAGTTATTTGGTTTCTGGGTATGTGGTCTGATGGCGAGGATGTACATAACATCATCCTTAACTTTGCAAATTTTATTACCCTCTTGTTTTACTATTTGTCCTCGGTTTTTACTCATGAATCAAAGAGGATTTGAAATGCGCCGGCGCAGGGCAACGTGTGCACTACTTGTTTGTTTTAAAAGCATCTGGAAGAACTGGCGACAAACGAACCAACAACTGTGATAACCCGTGAAGAAAAAAAGTGTCAAGAAAATATAATTTTGGGATGGAGTTGCAGCGCAAAGCCCTCAAAACTTAAAAAATCCACGAAAATACTGAAACAAAATGCTACGTAAAATAGATTTGACCTAGAAAACGGACGATACACATACATGCGTACAAATACAGTCACATCAAATACATATACAATACTAAATACACAAATTAATGTGGCTGGTTATACATAGTTGGGAGAGTAGCGTAGTGACAGAAGAGAGAAGCACAAAAATAACGGCTCTTTTGGCGTTAGACAAATCTTGGGGGTGTTTTGCATGCCACACTCTTTTTCGAATATCATCTGTATTGTGACCCTGCAAAAGCAATTTTATCGCCTTTAGATGATTTTATTCATTTTCGAAACTTTTCTGCTGCTTCGCCATGCAGTGATGAAAGAACTTACTAGGAATTCAGGAGCACAGGAAAGGCACTATCGTACAAGTTTTAAAACGTTCGCTTCGTTCAAAAGGTATTTACTACAATTGGGGCGGGTAAAGATTTGGCATAAGTTTCCGATGCTCATTGTCCACCGGTAAGTTACGTTATCAGCATTTTTACCAAGTAACGACTACAGACAGAACAGCAGCTTAAAGTTTCATTTAAATTAATTGCAAATACAACAACTGCTCAGGCGCTCTGTTCGAAAATCATTGAAATATTGAAACATGAATTAAGCTTCTGAGTTGTTCTTCCTGTTTCTTCCTTTTTGCTTTTAACTGTGAGAAACAATGTTAGAATTAGTTTATCTGAAAGAAGCCAATTCAAAAACACAATCCGCATTTTATTGGAAATATCACCAAAAGTTATGGTAAAGTTTTTATTAGGAATAAGAATTTCATTTTAGATTTTTGTTTCGCTAAGACAACTCTAACCCTTTCAATGGCTACGCTAAACTAAGAACAAAATAATTTTTTGAGTTAATATTCCTATCATTTAGTTCCTAAAAAGATGATAAGAAACAGACCTTTGATTTTTACCTGCGCTACTTACGTTTTGCAAGCTTCTACAAAGATCTTCATCTTTAGATCTTTGTATCTTAAACCCTCTTAATATTATTATTATTAAAGCCATAAAAAGATAAAAAAACATTAATTTGATTTTTGTCTGGTTGACTTTGTCTTATGAAATAGGCCAACAAATGCCTTAGCATCAAAAACGGATTAAAAAAGGCTTCAAAACAGCTTAAATAATTTCTGACCTATAACTTTTTTAAAAACTAAATACAATTTTTTTTTTCTTTCGACAGACAAGTTAGACGGTCCATGTAAATTTTTTTATGTAGGTGTGCCATTTAATGGTGTTTTTGAAGACCAAACTCAATTTTTACTAAATTTGTATGTTCTAATTTTTTATGTAACTCACCTTAATCATTGGTAATGATCCATTTATATGTTGTGAAAGCGTTCGGGCTTTGTTTTAATTCAATTTAACTCAAACGCTTCGTTAATAAAAAATATTAAATGTTTTTGTTTTCAAGGTGGGTTTCAATTAGGTGGTCTTGTTTGGCCTCAATTCGGGCTTTTACTGCCACTTGACTAAGAAACCAAAATTTAAAATAAGTGCGCAAAGTGAAAATATTGAATGCTCAAAGGAAATCTTTTTTTTTGACCCCCAAAGACGTCAAGTCCGTCCCTAACGAGGTCACCTAAAAATGCGCCTTGTACTTTTGACGTAGAGTTTCGTCCTACAGCGCGGTTTGTATCGGGGTCATTTTCAGAAATTTTTTTAAACACATTTAAGGATTTTAGTTGACACTTTGGGGTATACCTATATCCTTTAATATTCATCGTACAAAAAAAAAAATATGCCAAAAAATCAGTTTAAGTACGAATAAGACTAGTATCTTGGGTTTTGTCACTTCTGTAATAAAGTCACAAAATAGCAAAATCTAAGAAAAATAAATTCATATATTCGTATGAGAAAAGCTGCTTATGATGTGGTTATGGTTGCTGGTCATGATACAAAGAACTACAGATAACGTATTGCGCATGTCCGCCATCTTTGCTGTAACGTATGTGGAGCTCGTTGTTGCAACCTATCGAAATTTTCTTATGAAAACTTGTTTTACTGAAATGAAATAAGTATCGTTAAAAAACACATGTCCGAAATAATGTAAATATATTTTTTAGCACTATTTGTGAAAAAAATTACATAGTTTGAAGGGGTGTTTTCTCCCCTTTTTACCCTTTTACACAAAAAGCAGCTACGTTGCTGGATGTGTTTGTCAGAATTTTTACTGTTTTTTCATTTTCATTTTAAAATTCGTCTTCGTCTCCTTTGATGTTTAATTTTCTCTTTTTGACATTTTCTTTTGTATGTATTCATCAAGTGTCACATTTGACGAGCACCGATGACGAGGTGCGCAGTAAATATTTCTCGTTGCGCTGGGAATACTTTATCTGTAGTTCTTTGTATCATGGTTGTTGGTTTGGTTTCTTTGTTGTTGTTGTGGTTGTTGATTTTTTCCACCCCTTTTTCCACCCACAAATCAGTGAAAAGTCTATATTTCAAGAAGTTTTCGCCGTATAAGACTGAAATTTGGTAGTTATGATTGTATGGTTACTTTCGGCAATTGTACTTACAATAGGCGTTATCGTTATATAGCCACGCCTACTTTTTGAGAAATCATTAAAATTGACTACTGGATCGATTATACTAAAATTGTGGCTTAGTTTATATGGTTACTGTCAGTAACTGACTAAAAATTTGTTTCCACGGCCTCTTTTACGGCCCAAAAACCAATAAAAATGTTTTATTTCAACGGGTTGGGTCGTATTAGACAAAAATGCAAAGCGTGGCAGGTTTAGCTAAATTGAGCTGAAATTTTGGCAGTCAATTTTTTCGAGTACAAGATGGTTTAAGGGAAATAATTTTGCAGCACCTCTTTTTATTGCTAACAAATTAATAAAAATGCTATATTTCGCACTGTTTTGATCGTATTAGACTAAAATTTGGTAATTTAGTTCATATGATTCATTAGCTTTACTGAAAATAGTGAATATAATTGGCATTTCTTGATATTTTTGTATATGGCAGTAAGGCGGTCTGTGGCTGAACAACGTCTGCCGGGCAATACTAGTTACTGTATAAAAAGGAATTCTAGGACTATACTTAGGATACTATTGAAACAGTGTCTTTTTTAACATAAGCTACGTGGAAGGGAATAAGAAAAATATCAGTTTTGATTTTTTAAAGGTATGTATTTGCTAAGCAAAGCCAACAAGTATATATTATAAGAGATTTCACTCGTCGCTCGTTAGTTTTTACTCGCTTATTTCAGCCATCCATCGACAGAACAGGATATTTTGATGGGACATTTATTGTATACTCCTTCAGAAGTGTGAGTTGCTGCCGCTCAAAAAGAATGGAAAAAAGAAACAAATGTCAGAAATCGGCACGTTGATAAGAGAAGTTGATGCCGATCAACACAAAGAAACGTAATTGACAAGTTGATGAGTAAAGGTAAGCAAAACAAAGATATATTGTAGCTAATCTAAAGCATTATTGAAAGAAAGTTTCGAAAAAAAAATTTTGTTTTTTGACCGAATGTGAGGAACGTACTGAGCGCAATGACATATTTCTTTATAACTTCGGTATTTAACATCCACTCTTAAAGAGTGATATGTATATGTTTTTTTTAATAGGAGACGTATTTTTGTCTCTAAGACTTACTGACCTCAGTTGGCCCCTTATAGTACTGACCCATGGGACCTCAGTTTCTACAATTTTAAGGCACCACTTTGATTTCATAAATGAAAGGCCTGTCAAAAATCAATAAACTTTTATAAAAAATTTGTTGATATTTCCACTAGAAATATTTAAACAAAAACTTTTTTCAATTTTTTTGCAAAACGTAGGGCAAATTTTCAAATTTTTTGTTATGTCCTATTACTTTTATAATATATGCATTGAAAACGTTCTTACCCGAATCTACCATCCTAATTGTACTTTTCTAAAGTAGGGGTGTCCACTTTTGAAATACATAGATGTTTTTTTCGATGTAATGCATCGAGACAGTGCATCGATACTTTCCGATATATCGTTGAGAAACATCGATGTTTTTTAAAAATCGAGTACTTTTTCTAGCATTACATCACAATGCTAAAATCAGCCCCTTTTTTCACTATTTTTAATTTAACTATGACTATTTTAATTTATTAAAAGCTCCTACAAAACCCCTGTTCTTGTCCGCACGCCTTTTTTACGTAACTAAGGAAAAAAACAACATTTTTTTCAATCATTCTCTGATTCAGTTGTTGTTTATTAAAAAACATAAACGCAATAAACATAAGAATATTGGTTATTCTAAAAAATAAGGTCAATATATAAGAATATTGGTCATATTTATTACAAAAAGTAAAAACAAAAAAGCCTCTACAATCATAGAAATTCTAGTATTAATGTCCTATTTTCAGTGTTTTCCTTTTTAATTATTTTTTTTTATTTATTTTTTTATGTAATAGTTTCATTAGGTGGTAAAATTCATTCGATGTTATATGAAAATACATCGATCCATCGAGTATATCAAAAGCTTTTCAAAACATCGGATCAAGTCGATGTATCGAATTGTAAACATTGAGGAAATCCGATGCATCGATGTATATCGAATATCCCTATTCTAAAGTAATAAAATTAAAGCCCTCAAAGAACCCTTAAACTCTTATAAAGAAAATAATTTAAATAAAACACAAAATTTATTGTTTCTACTGATTTGCAGGCATTTCTTCTGAATAGAAAGACAGAATTCTGATTCGGCTGATGAAATAATTATTGGGTAATAAAAAATGTACTAATAAAATAGAATTGGTATAGCAGTTTTTTATTAATTTAAAATAAAACAAAGTAATGTTGTAGATTTTATGAATAAGAATAAAAATTCTATTTGATACAAATTTTACAGGTTCTTTTTTATATGTATGTGTTTTTTTTTTTTTATCTTCTTGTGGTTGTTTATTTTGTTTCTAGCTGGACTTTGTAGCAATATTTTGGTTGCTACTTTGGATACATAAGCATAATTTTTAGATACTTCATTAGCCGAATCGATAGACGGAATTCTGATTCGGCTAATGAAATATTTATTCCTTAGTCAGGACTTGAAAAAATATTTGTTCATTAACGGAACAAAGTAATGCATTTTAAAAATATTTCCTCCGATTTATTTGGAGAATAAAAAAAAATACATACAAATAAAATTAAATTGATTTCAAAGATATTTGCGCTGTAGTCTGGTTCTCCGTCCTTATTTTCAAGATTTATTTCAGTAATTTTTATTTTTAATAAAGTGAAATACAATCATTTAAAATTTGTTTTTATGGTATGTTATAATAGTTTTTAAAATTATTTTACGTCGAAAATGGACAATTAAAAAAAGTTGTATTGCTGGTGATAACGGCACTTGAAATCATTTGAAGCAAAAAACTTCTATACATTTTGTTCTGCGGGTTATAATTCTGGCAACTAGTAGATTTAAACATTATTTTTAAAAAATAAAAAATTGCGAACTTCTAAGCAGACATTGACAAATATCAGGGTATTTTTTCATCAGGGTAAGAAATACGAAAAAAAGATTAAAAATTAACAATTCTATCTATCTATCTATTTGCGAGAGCCATTGGATTTAGAATAACGTATTAAAATTTTAACCCAATCGACTTGATAGATTTTTTTAAATACCCTGGCCGATCAAAAAAACATTGTCTCGAGAAAATCACTTTTCTTTAGACGACGATTTTAATTATTTTGTGAAATATTACTTTCAAAAACAATTTTATATAAATATAATTTATATAATTGTATAATAGTATATATTGAAGCTAGGTTATTTTTTGGATATCATTAGGGCTTTTTAGGGATGTCAGTTTTTGGAGTTTTTTCGATCCCAGGATTTTTGGGATCTGAAAATACAATCCTGAAAAAACAAATAACAAAGAAGTGCAATTTGTACCAATCCAACAACAAAAAACCAAACATAAAATTTGACAATCATATATCCTCAGTAATTTATAACATAGTTTTTGTAATACATGTACAAACACGTATATTTGGTCTATTATTTCAAAAAAGTATTCCGTATGTTGTACCAACACATGCAACAAAATCTTATTGACACTACTGTTATAGCTTTTTTTTATATGTTGCTGAAGATATTTTATTAATTTAAAAAAAAATTATATTCAAACAACCACCAAAAATATATCTTTCAAATCAGAAAAGAAGGGAACATACTTTACGTTAAAATTTACGTAGTTATTCTGAGTAGAACAATTTTTTTTGACATATCATTTTTTATATTTTTTGTTATATTCTATCAATTTTTTATTCAAATTTTGGCGTTTGTAGTTTTTTGTACGAAATAGCTATTATGACATAGCTATCCATAAAGTCGGTTTTTTAAATTTTTTCATTTTAAGATTTTTGGGGATTTTTTTGAAAGAAACTGCATACACTTTAATTTTATATCAAATCGAATAGTGTTAGCCTATGGCGTAAAAAAACTTTTATAAATTAGGGCCACATGCATTTACACAAAACAACAGTATATACATATACTAGCGGAAACCCGGCGCGTTGCTGGCACGCTCCCTTGTTGCTGGCACGCTCCCTTGAATGTGTTAGTTCAAAATTGAGGTTGAATACATAATTCCGATGCTGTATGACCTATAAATCAAATAAAAGCACAAATTTGGGTTTTATGCCACTTGTCGAACGCCCATAATATGTTACCAATGAAACTGCATTTGTAAATTTAGTCCGAATACTAAATTCCAACGCTGTGCGACCTATAATTCAAAAGCTATTCGATAGCAAAAATTTGGGTTATATGGGAGGTGCCACGCCCCCTTTAACTCCAAAGCTATTCGATGTCGCAAATTTATGTGTTTTGGAGGTGCAACGCTCCTTTCCAACGCACATAAAATGTTCTCAGTGCTATTCCCCCTTTACAAATGCTTTCAAATGTTATCAGTAAAACTGCATGTGAACATGAAGCTGAATACTGAATTCCAAATCTGTGAGGCCTATAACTCGAAAGCTATTCGAGAGCACAAATTTGGGTTGTATGGGAGATGTCACGTCCTCTTTTTTCAACGCCCTTAAAATGTAGTCAATGCAACTGCATGTGTATATTGAGGTCGAATACTGAAATCCAAAGCTGTGCAATCTATAACTTCAAAGCTATTCGATATCTATTGCTATTCCCGCTTTACAAATGCTTTAAGGTGTTATCAGTAAAACTGCATGTGAACATGAAGCTGAATACTGAATTCCAAATCTGTGAGACCTATAACTCGAAAGCTATTCAATAGCACAAATTTGGGTTGCATGGGAGGTGTCACGTCCTCTTTTTTCAACGCCCTTAAAATGTAATCAATGCAATTGCATGTGTAAATTGAGTTCAAATACTGAATTCCTATTAAACGCCCATTTCCCCTTTTTTAACGCCCATAAAATGCAATCAATGAAACTGCATGTGTATATTGAGGTCGGATACTGAATTCTGGCGATATGCGGCCTATAACTTCTAAGCTCTTCGAAAACGCTAATTTGGGTTAAATAGGAGGTTCCACGCCCCCTTTAAAAATGGTCATAAAATGTAATCAGTGAAACTGCATGTGTACGTTAAAGTCGAATACTGAATTCCGACGTTGTGCGACCTATAATGCCAAAGCAATTCGATACACAACTCTGGGCTATGTAGTAGATGCCACTCCCCCTTTTCCTACGCCAAAAAATGTTATTAATGAAAGTGCATGTATTAATTAAGGTCGAATACTGAATTCTTACGGTGAGTGACCCATAACTTCAAATCTATTCGATATCGCAAATTTGAGTTGCATGGGTGATGCCACGCCCGCTTGTCCAACGCCTAAAAATGTTATCAGTAAAACTGTATTTGTAGATTGAGGTCGAATACTGAACCGACCTATAACTCTGTAGCTATTCAATATCGCAAAATTGAGTTGTATGGTAGGTGCCACTCCTCCTTGTCCAACCCCCATAAAATGTTACCAATTAAACTGCATGTGTAAATTTAGGTCGAACACTGAGTTTCGATGCTGTGCGACCTATAACTTCAAAGCTATTCGATAGCTCAAATTTGGTTTGTATGGGAGGTGCTACTCCCCCTTTTCCAACGCCCATAAAATGTTATCAATGAAACTGAATGTATAAATTTATGTCGATTACTGAATTCCGATGCTGTGCGTAACTCTAAAACTATTCGATATCGTAAGTTTTGCTTGTATCGGAGGTGTAACTCCCCCTTGTTTTTTACTCCCATAAAATTTCATCAGAGAAACGACATGTATAAATTGTGGTTGACATCGCAAATTTTTTATATGTTTGTGGGCGGTAAAAGAGGGTGTGGCAGTTATAACTTAAACCATCTCGTACTCGCAGAAATACGCAGAAGGAAGTACCCAATTTGGTGTAATCGTTTTCAAGTTTTGAGCACCCGAACAAATCACGATCCATTTTAATAAATATAGATAAATGTAAATATATCTATATAATTTTAATATATATAGGAATTTTAATATCGTATCGAATATCCCTGGATTATTTGATTCGAATTCCGGGATTGTTGAAAAAAATTTTTTTAATAGCTAATAAAAATTTTCAAACTACCATCACAAATATCCCCCTTTCAACGATCAATGACCGAACTAACAAGCGTTGAGGTGTAGCGGTGCTTCTACTCTGCACTCTGCAGGTCCAATATGCATTAAATTAAAGTCTAAGGGGATAACACCATTAATGTTTTAATTTCTTAAAGATCGTATTTTGATCAAAAGAAGGATTAATTTTGCTGATCTCTAAATAGAAAGGGTGTTGTATTTATTTTTTACTTAAATGTATTGATTTTTTTATTTAAATTTAAATCTCCCGTACAACGACAAAACATAGTATCTCCATTTTCATAGTTCTGTATTTTTTGTCTTAGCCCTTTGTAATTATTGTCTAAGCCAATATACTTAAAATGCTAATAAGTACAAAAAATACTCTAAATTCGGGAATCACTCTTAAAACTATTGAAAAATTTTGTGTTATAGTGTCAAATTACTTACTTTGTTTTGTAAACCTTTTTGAAAATATAAGCAAAAACAATTTCACAAAATCAAAACATAGCATATAGCAAACATGCTTAGACAGTCCAATATCTCAAAAACTATACATCGTAAAGACAAGAGGGTGACTGTTTTAGATAGAGCACAAAATGTATATTAAAGATTCATCATAAAACGAAAATCCTGAAAATGGTTTTTACTATGTTTTGTGCTTGCACGGGAGAAATGTACTATAGCATATAATTAAGGAGAGTTTTTAGGCAGGAGTTGGAAATAAACTGTACGGAAAAACTAACTCAACATCTGCGAAATCAAACAGTTTCACTATCTCCTTAGGTTTGGATCTTTGCTACAAACAGAAATGCGTACCAAAGCGAGCAGAAAATGAAGAGAGAAAGAAAACTATTGTTGTGTATTATACCATGGCAAAATTAGACAAAGTAGTGTTAGGGGGAGAGCCGGTGACCGAAATTGTCAAAACAAAGTTGACATTTCATACAAAATCTGCAACCAATAGCGGGGTTCACATGGTCAAATTCAAGGCCATCACACCAGTCGTGATAACATGTAGGATCATGTGAACCTCGCTAATGAGAATGCAGAATGAAAGCAAAAATTGGCAAAAATACCAAAATGACTGAGTTGACAGTTATGGTCACTAAGAAAGAGAACACATTCAGCCCTAACACTACCTTGTCTAGTTCTTCTATGTATTATACGAACACAACAAATATTTGGTTTTTTGAAATTTGTTGTCACGATCACAAGCACAACAAGTAACAAATGTTGTGTTTGTTTTACTACGGAAATTCAACAAAAGAATTTCTTCATGTTTTAAGCAGAATTTTTTTTTTTTTGAAGATAAGATTTTTTTACTTCTCGTTCTGTTGATTTGCTTGCATGAAAATTGTATAAACCGATAGACTTGTATGACATAGTTTTAGTGACATGGTTGTTTGTGTGGGGCCCCCCAGAAGGGTGGCAGATAGAATGTAGGTGTGTTCAGAAGAAATGTTGATAATATAAAAAATTAATATTACTAGCTCATACATTTCACGCCCCTAGTCATCGAATGTTTGATATTTTTTACTATTGAACGAGCAATATTTCTTTGTTTATTTGTTTGTTTGTAAATTAGTTCTCGAAAACGGCTCAAGTGATTTCGATGATATTTTTAGTATACTGGGGCGAAATATCGATCTAAATAGGTCTCATTTCTGAGAAAATTCGTTAAGCAACGCATATTGGGGTATTTGACTGATTTAGGTGGCCAAAATTATTTATTCGTTAAGTAGTTTCTGTTCAAGTCTGTTTTACCCCGTTCGACCATTGGGACATGTTCAATACTATTCAACACTGCAAAAATTATTTTTTTCTATCAAATCTGTGTTGTATAAAATTGACTTTTGGCAGCCCAAATCGGTGAAATCCCCCTATGTGCAAAAACTAATTTTTTCCGTGTTTTCCCGTTAACAATTTGTAGTGCTTTCCATTTCATTTTGCTTTTCTAGTGTATCGAGGCGTGAGTCATAACTTTCTGCAGGTTGTTAGTTGTAATATGAGCTCACTCGCATCTGCATGTTGTTGTTTGTGTTTTTGCTGCGCATAAAGGTTTTATTTTTCCGTGTATTTTAATGTGGTAGCACAGAAAGCATTTAGCAGCTCACATTGAGGTGTTTGACCGATAAAGGCGGCCAAAATTATTCTATTCGGTAAAAAGTTTATACCATATTACAGACTAATAATTTATTTTCGAATTTACTTACATTTAATGGTGCGATGCGTACTTTTAAACTGTAAGGTGAAAATGTTGTTCGAAAAACTCCTCATTATAGTTGCTTTAAAAAATTAACTGTTTTATCGATTTACAATCAAAAAGAAAAAATTAAATTCATAGGTTTTGGTGGGAAGCCGAGCTAAGAATTTAACGCAAAATTCTACGGAAAAGAAAGGAATTTTATTTTTCATTTCGAACAAGACAATGGCTGTAAAAATTCAATGAATTTCGGCACAACAAAATTCGAACACTTCAACTTTAAAAATAAATTGAAAAAAATTGTAACGAAAAATTGAGAGGTCAAATTAAGTGCGACGGACACTCAACATGTTCCTCTTTAAGAATATCTATAAAGTTTGGATGTGTTTTTTTTCGATTGCGTCACTCTTTTATAATTCAAGTAAAAGAATAATTGTTATCAAATTATTTTTTTCCGTGAGTGTAGCTTCGACGTTGCCACGCGTGGCAATATGTTGTGCGACGAATAAATAGAACTAATAGGTATTAATAAACTCGATTCCTCTTCTGGCCAATTTTCAAATTATTTTATGCATGTGAAAAGAAAGATAAAGAATGTTAAAATGCAATATTTTCGTTGGCAGTCTCAACTTTGGGAGTAAATAAAACTACAAAACAAAAAACACAAAATCTTATCATATTCTAAAATAACTTGAAGGGATCCTTGAAGTTGCAAAAAAAAATTTCTTATTTCAGTATCGGCTTTCGAAAAAATCAGCGTTCAAAAAACTCTTGAAATGAAGAAAAAATTTTTTTCCTTATTAGTGCACTTCGGCAAAACCGTAATTATTTTGGAAAGATTTTAATGCACATATTAAAATCTTATAGTTTTAATTCAAATAAAATAAGTTGAACAATTTTATCTTTATTGGTTTCAAAGAAATAACTATCTAAGAGTGCATATTATTCATCATTTAATAATTTTTCCATTTTTAAACTCTCCTAACTCGCAAAAAATTAGGATGGAAATTAAAAATGTCATTTCTTATATCTAGACCCGTGGTCCCCATTGCATAGTTCGCGAACTCGAGTTCGAATTCGAACATTACACAGACACGATCACACGTACAAAGTTCTGTTATTCAGTTGGCGCTGAGACTTCAAACGAAAAGGTTCACGCCGCTTGATCAGCTTATGCACTGTACAAAACTAAATCGGAATATGAATATGTTTTTTTTTATTTGCACATTGGAATATAATTTTTTTTACAGGCACTATAGAAATATGGATCCTCAGTTTTCGTTTGTGGAAAATGAATAACGTAATGCATTAGTTCTTAAACTAGAGAAAGAATACCTTGAACAATTTATTCAGGACACATTGGAATGTAAGAATTCACAAATTGATACAATTTAAAAAAAAGGCTTCCCATTTTTGTTTCTTTATAATAATAAAATACTAAAAATAGTTTTTTTATAATAATAATACAATTCTTGCTTAATACTTGCACAATTTGTGTCAGGGCAGAGAGTGAGAAAGCTACTAACATCCCTCCAGGAAAAATCGGAAGGCTTTCATCATAAAGTGATAAATAAACATTCCCCACCGTATCTTTTGAAAGCTTAAGGGTAGTTTTGTATTTATATTGTTTCCCCACCGCTTCTTTTGGAAGCTTAAGGGTAGTTTTGTATTTATATTGTTTCCAAACCGCTTCTTTAAGAATGCATGTGGAAACTTTTATTTATTGTCAAGCAATGACAATAGCAAATATTAATATCATTGTTTTCTAGCCACTTATTGTAGAATTCGATAGTCTAGTGGTAGCGCGCTCGACTCTCGCTCAGGGGTCCCGGGTTCGAATCCTGGCCGAATCCATTTTCATAACAAGGGAGAGGAATGTTTCCACATTAATTCTTAAAACTGGGGAGAGGACTGCTTCCAATTCACTTTATGGACAGCGGAGAGAAATGTTTCCACATGACTTTTTAACACAGCGGGGAGGAATGTTTCCCTCTAATGACATGCTATGTTAAAAAAGCAATGGAGTGTGCAACAAAGGGGAATGCTTCTTACATTCCATGGAATGTTTCCTGGTAACATCCGGGAATGCTCACATTTCCTGGTGGGATAAGCACAAAATCAGAAAATTTGTACACAGTAAAAAATTTGAGGGTAAATTTTATCTTTTTTATAACATTTGTGTGGTATAAACTTTTTTTATTCCAAATAAATTATAAATTTTATACCATTCAATGTTATAAAAATAATAGAACAAATATAATATAAAAATTTTATATGGATATCATGTGTAAATCAAAATATATTCTGGTTGAAAAGTAAAATATTCACCGAAATCTGGAAATTTAAAGTCATAATACTCAAGATATGCTGCTCTTTGCTTTGAGGCTATCACTTTGAAAGCTATGAACCGTAAAAATATTTAATCTAAGTGATCCGAAATTTCTGTCAAATTGTTTTTGCTAGTTTAAGCTGCTTCTAGACGATATGACATTGTCTTAAGACATGCCCAAAATGTCTTAAGTCTTGCGACTATTAGAGACACATTAATTTTTAGAATTGTTTCTATTTTCTTATGACTTTCTATGCGATACAGGGTTGATTTCAAGGAAAAACAACATGTGCGGTTTGTTTTTATATGAATTAAACGTTTCATTGTATAAAATATTGGTTTTAAATGTGGCGAAACACTGCATAAAAGTAAATTTTATAATGAAATCCTTATATAATATACATAAATGTAAAACCATACCATGTTTTATTTCAGTTTGAATGGCCTAAGGCAGGAGTTCTTAAGCTCATAGGGCTATTTCTTGCCAAAAGCCATGCACGGATTCACAATGCTCTGTATCTATTCTTTTTTTCCATTTGTTACTTTTTTAATAGCATTAATTAATACAATTACGCTATATATTGCTAAGACGGTTGTCTCTAAATCCATTTTTTAAATTTTCTTTTTGGCATAAACAGCTGTTGTTGTTTACATTTTTGTCTCACAGAAAAATCGTTCGTGTGGAAGTAAATTGGAAAATACTTTTCACATCGGACAAAATTTGACAGTCACATGAAAATTTGTCTTAAGACATTGTAGCGTCGTCTAAAAGCAGCTTTAGCAGATTTGCGTTCGCGTTCACTTATTTGACACTTAAAAATGTTTAATTTTAAATAATCAGTGGTGAAAATGGAATTAAGTACGATAACTAAAATATTTCCATTAATAATTGAAGGCAAATTTTCAAAATGTGTTCGTATAAGTGCTGCTGAAGGAACAAGGCTGTGCTACATGGACTTTTTCAATGCGGGTAAAGTGGATGCAGAAAAAAGTGCATAGAAAACTGGCTAAGCAACGAGAACATTTTTTTATGTTAAATCATTTCATCATGTGTAATATTTTTTCTTTTTTACGTGGTTTTTTCGACGTAAAATAGTTTTGAGAGAAACAGGCATTGATAAGCGGGAATTTATCCATTTTGCAAATACTCAGGGAGTGGAAATTCCAGAAGACGTATTTATCGAATACATTGAACAGTATTCAGCCCATCCATCTTTTAATTTGCAAGTTGTCACCAGAACTACTCCTGCTAGTACTGCCCTTGCTTTGTCCATCGTTTGTGATACCGCAACTTCTGCAATAACTTCAACGGTAAGAAGAAAGAAGGCGTCTATTAATTACATGAGCAAAGATAGGATGAGTAGTCTGGCCACATAAGAAAATCTCACGTTATCAATAGACGCCTCCTTATTCGAATTTATAAAGCTATTTAAAAAGCAAAATTTATGACAGGCTTTGAAAGAATACATTTGCAAGCATAACTGCGGTAGTTCCATTCTAAAAGAAAGTGAAAAGAATAACTCTTTAAGTACCTTCAGCCGCCGAAAGATAATATCAATAACTGCAAGTTATATCCACGAAAAATTTGGTTACGCACCAGCGCCAATTGAAGTAAAAGCAGTAGCAAAGGCATTTTTGGACATTTTCCCATGCTTTAAATCAAAAGGAGACTGTTTGGTAAATAATTTATTTTATTTGTTGTAAGATTTTATTATTAATAAGTTCCTTTCTTTCTTAAACTAAGCAACTGTTGTATAATTCGCAAAATACTGGATTTTTGCAAGTCAAACTAAAAAATGCAAAGGCCAAAAAACGACGCTTAGATCAAAGATTCAACAGTGACGAAGTTGTTAAAAGCGGAAAAGAAACAACAGTAAAATTTTCTAAAGATATCGAACAACTTTTTGAAAGCCTTCCTTCATTTTCTTTACCAGAAGAAGACCATGATGTGAAAGACATTTTGAAAAAAACAGAAAAATACAGAAGAACCCTGAAAAGCTTTGAAAAGTTATATAAGAATTGTCAATGTTTTTTCGTATGTCCAAATCTAGTAAGTAAATTTCATCGAAGTTAGAATATGAATAGAGAAGATTGATTTTTATTTGTTGCAACATTCAGAAATTTTCTTTATGTAATTTTTTTATATTATTTTCTTAGATTTCATTTGATTTCGAAATAACGTTTAAGGAAAAATCACACAATCTAGTAAATAAGTGGCCAAATATTCAATCTGAAGTTTTTAATATCATAAAGTCAAGTGGAAAGACAATTTTGTACACCGAACCAGATAGAGAAGAAGGTAGTGGTTTTATTGCAAATCTGAAATTGTTTTTTATTTTGATGAAAATGTTTTTTGCAGATTTCGACATTCTAACAATTTCATTTCTAAACTTACTAAGACTACTTCCGCCCCCTGCAAATGGTCAAAAATCGATACGTCGGCTCAATGATGTGCAAGCTGTTGAAAGACTTCTGATTTTTCGGCATGAAGGAATATCTAGCAGAACAGGGAATATCTAGCAGAATCGGAAAAAAAGGCACCATATGTATTGGCTGTTGGTAAAAATAAGGCACAAATAACTCAGTATTTTGTTATTTTAGACTCTCATTTAATTCCTTTACCCAGTAACTATTCATTTTTAAAAGCAGTTGATATCACATTTAAATTGCACTTTATTTTTAACATTGAATATGATCTAAATCTAAGATGCTTTTGGAAATTTATTCAGAAATATGTATACACGATTGATTGTAAAACAACGAGCACAGTTAATGAGATTTCTCTAAAGTTTTCTGCTATATAATTAAAAAATGTATACCTGTTCAGTTTGTAAAAAATTTAATCAAAATATTTCACTTATTATACAGCATATGAAAGTAGAGCATTTTTTGTTACCGTCAAAAAAAGACTTGGAATTGAAGTGTCTCAGTAATGAAAAGTGTTCCAAAAAATTCTCTACATATGCAGGGTTGAAAAAACATAGCTTAAAATGTAAACATACCTTTCAAGACAATTTTCATGCAAATAATCTTCCAAATTTCAATATTACTTTACAAAACCTAGAAAATAATCAAATATTTTCGGACAGCAATATACCTCATAGAGATTTAAATGATTCAGATTCGCAATTGCCACGCAATAATGATTTTTGTGACTTTGCATTACATTTTATGAAAAAATTACATTCTTTAGGGTTACCGGACACAACTTTAACTCAGATAGCGTCTTTCAGTGTGGAGTTACTTGATAGCGCAACTAAAAGTTATCTCCAATTTGTAAAGAATCCAGACACAGTCCAACAAATTGAATATCAGAAAGAAAATCAACTTCAATTATTAAAAGAGATTTCTTCAAAATATAAGCGTAGTCTAAAATTTTCAGAATCAGATTATTTTGTTAAGCCTTCAGAAATTGTTATTGGTTCTAGGTGGGATACTAGATATTCATCTAAACTCCAAAAGAACAGAAAAGTTTTAATTCAAAACAAAATGCAATATATACCTATTATCGAAACCATCAAAGCTCTCTTTAAAAATAAAGAATTTTACAAAGCATTTTTCGAGAAAGATCATATATGTTCAACTAGTAAACTATACGGTTTTTGCTGTGGCGCAGTAGCAAAAACAAAAATGTTTTTCAATCAAATAAATACGATACAGTTGCAACTATTTTACGATAATTTCGAAATAACAAATCCCTTAGGCAGCCGTCGAACAATTCATAAAATTGGAGCAATTTATTTCACCATTAAAAACATTCCTACAAAGTATTTATCCCAAATAGAAAATATACATCTTGTTGCTTTGTTTCACTCAAAAGACGTTGTTTCAGATGAATATAATAAGATACTTAAACCAATAGTTGATGACATAAAAATTTTAGAAAACAATGGAGTGCACATCGACAACAATTTAGTTCTTTATGGTTCACTTGCAAACATTACTCATGATAACTTAGGTGCAAATATTTTACTTGGATTTTCTGGAAGTTTTAATGCGAACTATTTTTGCCGTTTTTGTGAAATTCATAGAAAAGATATTTCTGATGTTTTTAAAGAATCTGAAGTGCAATTACGTTTTAGCTTAAACAAAGATAATTTAGTTTTTAGGGAATCCGATTTAAATGTGTCAAAAGGCATTAAGTTCTATTGTATTTTAAATGATCTACAATATTATAATACGTTTGATCATTGTACAGTGGACCCAATGCACGATTTATTGGAAGGTGTTGTTCCTTACGCATTACAAACGTTTTTCAATTATATAGTAGCTGAAAAATTATTGAATTTCGAAGAAATTAATGATCAAATAAAGTCATTTAATTATGGATTTTTATTTAAAAAAACTTTGCCCACATCTTCATATATAAGTAATAAAAATATTGGCCTTTCAGCTTCCCAAACTTGGTGCTTAGCCATTCACATACCATTTATATTTGGTGACATGTGTAGTTCAATCAATTCTTCAAAATTTTAACTAATTTCTTCACTTCTTAAAATTTTACAAATAGTTTTTTCCTTCTCTTTGAAATACAACCATGTTGGATATCTTGGTCAGATCATAGAAAGACACCTTTTTTTACTCTGCAATGATTACAATGTTCGAATGATACCTAAACATCACTTCCTTATACATTATCCAAGAATAATAAAAAAAATTTACCCTGCAAATCACTTTTCAACCTTGAGATATGAAGCGAAGCACCAATATTTCAAACAACTTGTTCCAAAGCTAAAAAATTTTAAAAATGTTTGTAAAACTTTGGCGTATAGGCATCAGCAGAAATTTGCACATATTTGGAACGATTTCCAATTTCACCGGAATGTTCAAATGGGAAAATCTTTTCCCATTGATAATATATCCGACTTTTCTAATTACGGAAACTTTTCTTTAACGGAAAACACAAAAATCGTACATTGGGTTAAGTTTTTTGCTGATTTTCGTAACGGCTTGGCAATTGTTCCTGACGACGATGAAATTAATAAAAATAGCAAAGTTTTTGTTATTGATTTCATTATACTCGATGAGAATGAAATATCTTTCTTTTGCTCTTGCTATGAAATATTACTTTTTTGTAGCTTTCATAATTCATTTAATGTTAAAAAAACTAAAGAAAAATGTTCGATTCAATTAAAAACTGTAAAATCATTAAAAACATATGAAATTGTAACGTCTCGTAAAAATAACTCAAGATACCTGTTGACTAAATCCATTTAAATTGTTGTCCATTGGTAAAAAATACTTATATATGAAAAATGTAAAAAAAACACATATAAACATAAAATCATAACATAATATAAAGTTTTATATATATTACATGAATGAATTAAGTTTTATATTTATTTTTAAACAAAAAATTTGTCTATTGTTCCTAGTTTATGGCTTTCAATGTAACTACATTATTTCTTAGTTTACGTTTATTTAAATAAATAAATTAAAAAGAATTTGAAGTTTTTCTTTTTGAATCAAAGTACTAAATAATCTTTTCGTATAAAATTTATGCCCTTTGCCATATACTTTTTATACAATATTGCTATAAAAAGTATCCTAATTTGGTTTAATAAAATTATATACTTTTTTTTATAAAAATGTTTACCAACGTGGTGTAAATACATTTTATTCACTTTTCCGATAAAATGTATCACAACTATGTATAAATCTTGGTTATAAGATTTGATGGTATAACTTTTATAACATTTTTGGTTTGGATTTATATGTATACTAAATAGTATAAAATTTATCCTCATATTTTTTACTGTGTAGTAGTATGTGTTTGGGGACCACAGATCTAGACCATTCATTAAATTTAAAATACCCTACCTTACCCGCTGTGTACTGTCCAATGGCAACCACTTAATTTTATTACTCTAGCATTTATTCTAAACAAAAAAATTTTATTTTTTATGATCAAAAAGTTACTTCATATACATACATATGCACAAAAGCACAACGCATCTATATAAAACAACAAATTCAATAAAAACAACAAAGCAACACATAAATAAACACATAAATAAACGTCGCATCATTTGAGATCGATAAAGATACTTTACTTTGATTGTTTTGTGCCCGCGATTTAAAAGCATAACAGTGAGAGGAAGTGTTTTCTATTCGAAACACTTCATTTTACTTGTCTCTCTCATCTCCGCTTGCTTCGGTTTGTGTTACTCTTTTAATTGGAGAGAGAAAACCGAAAAACCCAAAATACTTTTCTTGAGTTTATTAAGTCATATTTTAGAAGATGGAATTTCTAAAAAATTTTATTACTTACCAGAGCTGGGATGTAATCAATTACTTTCGTAATCTAAATATATAAAAATTGATCGTGATTTGTTCGGATGCTTAAAACTTGAAAACGATTGGACCAAATTGGATACTTCCTTCTGCGGATTTGTTTGTAATTGCTACGCGAAGGTTTAGGAAAAATAAAATGTTACCAGACGGTTTTTGTGGTATTAAACTAAAATTTGGTAATGAAGTTCGTTTAATAACTATCGGTAACTATACTATACATGGGCGTGGTCACACTATATCTACGCCTACTTTTAAGAAAAGATAAAAAGACTTCAAAACTACTGGCCCGATTGAGCTCAAATTTTGGCAGTGGATTTGTTTCGAGAACGAGATGGTTTAAGTTATAACTGCCACACCCTCTTTTACTGCCCACAAATATATAAAAAATTTGCGATGGCAAAATCCTTTGGAGTTATGGGTCGCACAGCATCGAAATTCGGTATTCAACCACAATTTATAGATGTCTTTCCTCTGATGAAATTTTATGGGAGTAAAAAACAAGGGGGAGTGGCACCTCTGATAGAAGCAAAACTTACGATATCGAATAGTTTTAGAGTTACAGGTCGCACAGCATCGGAATTCAGTATTCGACATAAATTTATACATTCAGTTTCATTGATAACATTTTATGGGCGTTGGACAAGGGGGAGTGGCATCTACCATACAATCCAAATTTGCGATATCGAATAGCTATTGAGTTATTTTTCGCACTTCGTCGGAATTCAGTATTTGACCTAAATGTACACATGCCGTTTCATTGATTAAATTTTATGGGTGTTTGTCAAAGTGGAGTGGCACCTCTTATTTAACCCAAATTTGCGATATCGAATAGTTTTTGAGTTACAGGTCCGCACAGCGTCAGAATTCAGTATTCGACCTCAATGTACACATGCAGTTTCATTGATTACATTTTATGGGCGTTAAATAGCATCTGCCATACAACCATACAACACTATTTGGGCGTAGGACAAGGGGAAATAGCATCTCCCATATAACCCAAATATACGATATCGAATAGCTTTAAAGTTTTAGATCGCACAGCGTGGGAATTCAGTATCCGACCTCAATCTATGCATGCAGTTTTACTGAATACTTTTTATGGGCGTTGGACAAGGAGCGTATCACCACACATACAACATAAATTTGCGATATTGAATCGCATTGGAGTTATAGGTCGCACAGCGTCGGAATTCAGTATTCGACCTCAATTTACACATGCAGTTTTAATGATAAAATTTAATGTCGTTTCTAAAGGGGCGTGGCTACTCCCATTTAACTTAAATTTGCGATATCGAATAGCTTTGGAGTTATATATCGCACAATTTTGGAATTCAGTATTCGACCTCAATGTTCACATGCAGTTGCATTGATTACATTTTAATGGCTTTAAAAGAGGATGTGACACCTCCCATACAACCCAAATTTGTGCTATATAATAGCTTTAGAGTTATAGGTCTCATAGATTTGGAATTCAGTATTCAGCTTAATGTTCACATGCAGGTTTACTGATAACATTTTAAAGCATTTGTAAAGGAGGAATAGCACCTCCCATATAACCCAAATATACGATATCGAATAGCTTTGAAGTTATAGATCGCACAGCGTCAGAATTCCGATTAACACATGCAGTTTTATTGATTTCATTTTATGAGCGTTGGAAAAGGGGGCGTGGCTTCTCTGATATAATGAAAATTTTCGATATTGAATAGCTTCGGATTTATTGATCGCTTAGCTTTGGAATTCAGTATTCGACTTCAATGTACCGTGCAGTTTCATTGATTACATTTGAAGGGCGTTGAAAAAGGTGGCGTGACACCTCCCTTACAACCCAAATTTTTGCTATCGAATAGCTTTAGAGTTATATGTCGTACAGCGACATGCAACCCAAATTTGTGCTTTTATTTGATTTATAGGTCATACAGCATCGGAATTAAGTATTCGACCTCAATTTAGAATCAACACATTCAAAGGAATATACAAGTGCAAGCAATATAGGCATATATAAAATTTACCACATCCGCTTTTACCGCCCAAAAATCAATAAAGATTCTATACTTAAGGCGGTTTTGGTCATATTAGACTAAAGTTTAGTAATTAAGTTCGTATGATTACTCTCGGCAACTATTCTAAAAATGGGCGTGGTCATTGAAGCTATTTACAAATTAATTTTGCATAGTATTGGGGGTTGGAATTAGTTTTAAAGGTTTTCTAAGAGATGGCGTAACTATCAATAGATCGCATCGGGCACACCTGTGACTATATTCATTTCAAAGCACATTGTCTAAGCTTCATTTTTCAGTATGTGTCATTCCACTGAAGTGTAAACAACATATATTTTTTTCTCTGTGAACATGTCGACTTTCGTTCCAACAAAACGCAATTTGCGGGAAGGTTTACTTTTGTGCTTCCATTTGAAGAAAAAAGCGGTTGAAGCACAACGCACGCTTACTGAGGCTTACGGGGACTATGCTCCATCGATTTCTACTTGCGAGTACTGGTTCCGTCGGTTTAAAAGTGGTGATTTTGATACGGAAGACAAAGAGCGTCCGGGCCAGCCGAAAAAGTTTGAAGATGAGGAATTGGAGGCTTTGCTCGATGAAGACCCGTGTCAAACCCTTCAAGAATTGTCAGAATCATTGGGAGTCGACTTATCAACGGTCGGCAAACGCTTGAAGGCCATGGGAATGATTCAAAAGCAAGGAAATTGGGTGCCGTACCAGTTGAAGCCGAGAGACGTTGAACGGCGATTTTGCATGTGCGAACAACTGCTTCAACGGCATAAAAGGAAGAGTTTTTTGCATCGTATTGTCACTGGCGATGAAAAGTGGATCCATTACGATAATCCTAAGCGAAAAAAATCGTGGGGACCACCCGGCCATGCATCAACATCGAGGGCCAAGCCGAATATTCATGGCGCCAAGCTTATGCTGTGTATTTGGTGGGATCAGAAGGGTGTCGTGTACTATGAGCTGCTAAAACCTAACGAAACCATCACTGGGGAACGCTACCAACAACAATTGATGCAATTGAGCCGAGCATTGAAGGTTAAACGGCCGGAATATGCCAAAAGACACGACAAAGTGGTTTTTCAACATGACAACGCACGGCCACATGTTGCAAGAACCGTCAAGGAAACGTTGGAGGCGCTGAATTGGGATGTGCTACCCCACCCGCCTTATAGCCCAGACATAGCCCCTTCCGACTACCACCTATTCAGATCGATGACGCATGGCTTGGCTGAGCAGCGCTTCACTTCTTACGAGGATACCAAAAAATGGGTCGATTCGCCTCAAAAGACGAATCGTTCTTGCGGCGCGGAGTCCATATGTTGCCAGAAAGATGGGAAAATTTTGTAGCTAACGATGGACAATACTTTGAATAATATACATTGTACCGTTGTTTCTAAATAAATGCTCAAAAACCGAAAAAAAACCTTTAAAATTAATTCCAACCCCCAATATTAAAAAAAAGTTTAAATATTTCTATTTAATATAATGAAAAATGTCACTTTGCAGAACACGTTTTATAAACTTTTTAAAATTTCGTTTAACAAATTACATGCAAAGCATATGTTTTTAGCGTGTAGCTTTTTGATTTTTTCGATATTCTCTTTTGGCAGCTATTAATCGGGATACGCATTAACACTCCTGAGTGACACTCAGAAATTCAACCGCAAAAATTTCTGTGGTTGGATGACGAAGGTACAGTGTACAGTGTATAGAGTGACCGCAAAAAATCAATGTCGAATTCTTGTTCGTCTTAACCCCACAAAACGAATCCCCTTTCCAGATATAGGGGATAGCCAAAATTTGAGCCCGATTAAACGACGGTAACACGTGCCGCTCGTCGCTCAAAATTTGAAAAAAACGAATTTTTGGCCAAAAAGTTGACGTATTGAGCCATAACTCGAGAACGGTAAATAATAAAAACACGCACGATATCACAAAAGATAGCTTATTTTGTTCTTCAAAATTTATGTTATGAACAAAATTGTTGTAACTCTGAGTCAAACCCAGTTACGGCAGCCTTTAGCTCCGAAAACGTGACCTGGTGCCACCAGGAGCATACTTCATATATTATGTTATTATGTGATAAATTTTTAATTTTAATTAATTTATTTAATTTTTATTTTATTTTTATTTTTATTTTTAATTAATTTATTTAATTTTTATTTTATTTTTATTTTTATTTTTATTTTTATTTTTATTTTTATTTTTATTTTTATTTTTATTTTTATTTTTATTTTTATTTTTATTTTTATTTTTATTTTTATTTTTATTTTTATTTTTATTTTTATTTTTATTTTTATTTTTATTTTTATTTTTATTTTTATTTTTATTTTTATTTTTATTTTTATTTTTATTTTTATTTTTATTTTTATTTTTATTTAAATATATAGAAATCAATTTACCTAGACTCTGAAATGGCATCCACATCAGGTGTACAAAGCCGGACCAAGGATAAAATATTTCTTGTTGGCTTTCCCATTCACCAGATCACAGGTTGTAAACTACCCTCAAATCGACAAGTTTTGTGTGCTTTATTTTATAATTTACGTACTGTAAAATTAACTCTAAGAGAATCAGCAAAACTTACTATACGAGAGGTGTTAATTTTTTGGCAGAAAGCTCGAATCCCGGCTAAAGATGAGCAAAATGCAATAACAGAGCTTGAAAAACTTCACGTCGAGTGGAGAATTCTTCAAAAAGACAGGAAGAAAACATCGGAAACGATCAAAAACAAATTTAAACAGTTTCTTGAAAAGTTAGACAATCTTTTTGATATTGCTCATCAAGATGCCTTGACTCTGATGAAATCGGAAGTAGATAAGGCTTTTCTCGTGAAACAGAGGCAGAAGGGCCGTCCAGGTTGCATGTCTGGAGTAGATCGCAAGTTATCTAGAGCTGAAGAAATCAAGGCGCAAAAGGAACTTGAAAGAATTAACCGACAAATCCAAGAAGAATATTTTGATATTGGTGAGTTTTTTATATTATTATTCCAATTTATTATTATTATTTTCTTGATGCTTCTTAGGGACGGATGATGAGTACAATTTCGGAGAAGAAGAAGACACTCAAGAGGACATCATCTACCAGGAGCTTGAAAACTTGGAGGCAATGGACATCCCGGAAGAAGCTGCAGAAGATCTAGGTCCATCTGATAGAAAAAGGATGAAAGTTTCATATGCAAGAGGCGTTCACGAGATTTTAAACATGAAATTGTTAATTTTGTTAGATCGGTGTAAGGTATCCGACAGAAATGCCACGAGAATTTTAATAGCTACACTAGAGGCACTTAACCTTGACCCTCTTAAGTACAAAGTCTCCAAAACTTTCTTACATACTAGAAGGAAAATGTTCAGAGAACAGTATACTAAAAATATTTTAGATAAAGTAAACATTCCAGAAAAAGAGGCCGTGGTTGTCCATTGGGACGGTAAACTTTTACCGGGCGTTTTAAAAAATGAGCAATGTGAGCGAATAGCTATTGCTATTTCATACGGCGGTAAGGAACAACTGCTGGGAGTTCCTGTAACAGAAAACAGCTCAGGAGAGGAGCAAGCACTTGCCGTATATGAATGCCTACAGCAATGGGGTCTTCCCAACACCATCAAGGCGATGTGCTTTGATACTACAGCATCCAACACTGGAAGATTTAAAGGAGCATGCGTCATATTGCAGCAAATGTTGGGAAGAGAATTACTGCACCTAGCTTGCCGTCACCATGTCTTGGAAATTATGTTAAGAGGCGTATTCGACACAAAAATGGGTTCAACCACGGGACCTCATCCAGACATTTTCAAAAGATTTCTCCTTGCGTGGCCCAAGATAGACAAACAAAAATATGACACAGGTATTAGTGACAATTTAATACAAAAGCAGCTATCTCCAGAATTAATTGCACATGTTACTGCTGAATTCAAAAAGAAATTAACTGAGAACCATCCAAGAGATGACTACAAGGAGCTGTTGCAGTTGGTTCTCGTATTTGTAGAATCACTAGTGTTTTTTATTACATTTCTACTTTCAACTCAAAAATATACCAAAAAATTAAAAATTTATCACATAATAACATAATATATGAGGTATGCTCCTGGTGGCACCAGGTCACGTTTTCGGAGCTAAAGGCTGCCGTAACTCGGTTTGACTCAGAGTTACAACAATTTTGTTCATAACATAAATTTTGAAGAACAAAATAAGCTATCTTTTGTGATATCGTGCGTGTTTTTATTATTTACCGTTCTCGAGTTATGGCTCAATACGTCAACTTTTTGGCCAAAAAATTCGTTTTTTTTCAAATTTTGAGCGACGAGCGGCACGTGTTACCGTCGTTTAATCGGGCTCAAATTTTGGCTATCCCAATATCTGGAAAGGGGATTCGTTTTGTGGGGTTAAGACGAACAAGATTCCGACTTTTTTTTTGCCCCATATAAGTTGCGGTCACTCTAAGGTCACACGCGAACCTGCGTAAAAAGAGAGAATTTGAGCATGAATGTCATTCATGATCGCTAATGTGTACATTGTTTTCTTGATTGCAGTCTGGTTAAATACTGAACTGATTTTAATTTCTTTGCTATGTTGTTGTGTTTTGTGTAGCTAAGTTATTTTTTTTTTTTGTAAATTTTTCTGAAAAACACAAAAAACCAGTAAAAATTTAGTTTATTTCGCGGAAACAGTTGAATCAAAAAATTATATAGGCATTGTTTGTAGAAAATTTTATTAGCTTTAATATAATATATTATTTGTTTGATTATTGTTGTTGGTTTTGAAGATATATGCTTTTAAATGAAACTTTTTTTTTGTAAAAAAAACTACAGTTTCGGGAGCACCGATCAATTTTACATTAGAAATAGATAGTGGAATTCATAGCACATTATTACAAATAAATTATCAACATTATAGGCGAACGAAAAGTGTATCTTATGATTTTTACTGCATTATTCTGTATCACGAAGAAGCACACCAACGCTGTGGGCCAGCTCACTCGAAAAACTGGCCATAACTCAATATATAACCGTTTGTGTATGAAACTCAGTGTAAAGGGGTTGTTGGGGTCGCTTATGTATATTATCCAATATGGTGGCCAAAGATTTAAAATATTACCAGATTTGCACAAAATTTGGTATGAGGGGATTTTGGGGTCGCTGATGTCGAATTTGATGTCAAAAATAAAAAATACAAAATGGAGAACCCAATATGGAGACGAAAAATTAAAAATATTACCTGATTTGTAAAAGGTTTGGGTTCGCTGATATCGAATTTGATGTTTAAAATAAAAAATGAGTGGTAAATTAAGATGCTTTTTAAATCGTGTTTCAATTCAATTATATTAAACCGTTGGCAAAAAGTGTCACATTTTATCAATGTGTACATAATTAACTTTGAAATGGCATGTAAAACTTCATGATGGGCAGTGGAATTCTTTGTATTTAAAAAAAATCCCAACTTTCATCCCTATATACAGCTATATTTGGAAATATTGAGCTTGAATTTTTAATTTATTGCCGTTTTCAGTATTTCCTCTATTCACTTCTTTAAAGTAAATAAAAAGATTAATGAAAAATTAACATAGGTATCTTTATAATATGGGAGTTTTTTTAACTGGAATATACTTGTAGCGCTGCAACATTATTGAGTGTTACCACATGCTATTCCAAAAATAATATCTCAAAACACTTAAAAATTTGTACACGTAAACTTCGATATGTCATCATGATGGCACCAATTTTTGTTTCATTTGGAATACTTGACTTTTGGCCAGTTTTTTGATTCGGCTGGCGCACTGTGCAACGATAAGAAAGACATAACACAATTTTGTACAATTTTCTAATCGTTGGCGTGCTTCTTCGTGATACAGAATAATGCAGTTACCAGGGCTGTGGAGTCGTCAAAAAATAGTTGCGACTCCGACTACGACCAAAGACAAAAATAAAAACCTCCTAAATTTAGTTAATTTATAAAAGAAATTCTAAAGAGTAGAATTTTATTTAAATTATTAATTTATTATACACATGCTAATGAAATTTCCATTCTATATATTGTATTACTCAACTCAGTTTTTACAAAGTTAAACATTGAAAATTCACTTTTTGAAAATTCACGCATTTGAAAATGGAAGTAACGACCCAGTAGCGGATGGAATATATTCAGAATATATGAAGCATCAAATACCTTGTAATGACCACTACTTCCGACTTTATTACCTTACTATGCATAAAAGGCCTTACATTTAACATTGAATGAGACAGGAGGTAAGTGATCGCCTCCCTTCAGCATTACCTAGAAGTTATGGAGTAATATACTACTTGCATTAAGTTATAAAAATCACTGCATTACTTTTCCTTGTATGCTACATTACAGGTAATGAGGTATGAGTTAATTACTTCTGCTATTGGCAGACGCATTACTTTTTGAAAAAAGTAATGCTTCCTTACCTGGTATTTTATTCTGTATTAGTTCTATGGTAGCCACTGGCAAATCCGCTGCTGGGGAGGAGCTTATTTGCTTATTTTAGGAAATTTATTGAAAATTAATAATTGTATATCTAGAGTTCTATTATAGTGATAACAAATATTTACCCCTAAAATGTACCCTAAATAAAAAAAAATAACCTAAATCAAGGGTAAAATCTCCTAAGCTGGCAGCATGCAAACAGTAATTGCATTTAAAATGAACATGACGACGCTTGCAGCGAAGTTTTTTCTTTTTTGCAGTGACTTATCAAAATTGCTTTTACTTGTGAGAGAACGTTAATGCTTTTGTTTGCTTCATTTTCTTCTTAATCATGAGAAAATGAAAGCACAAGTTTATGAGTGACAATCAGGGTAACTGTTGAAAATTTTGAAAAAGGAGGAAAAAAGCCGTTTTTTCAAAAACAAAAAGTCGCACAAAAGTCGCACATTTTTAACGTTTTTATTCAATCAAAAACACAACAAAATAAATAATTCGAATTAAATAAACTAAAAAATAATTCACTACAAAAAATTTAGTCAACTTCTGTAAAAAAGGCAAATATTTGAAAATTGAAAATATTGAAAAAAAAAATTTGAAAGAATTTTTATTTTGGAAAATATTTGAAAAATTATTTTTCGGAGTCGGAGTCGCGAGTTTTTTTAGTGACTCCGACTCCGACTCCACAGCCCGGGCAGTTACAGACAATAATTTAAATATACTTCTATTCAAAAATTGTAGTACGAAGTTTGAAGTTTTGTAGGAACTGATTTGAACCGATTTCATAAATTATTAATACCTTTCATATTAAACTAAATAACTATTTAATAACTACTAAGGGACGTCAATAGTGGCATACGGTTTTTGGATGGTTTTTAATATTTTATTTAAGAAACGAAGGAGTTTGATTGATTTCCTTTATTTTTCAGTTTCTTGTATGCCAGACTTGGGAATTTTAAAATGGAAATTTTATACTAATGAACAATGAGCGAAAATTAATTGAATTCTATTGTGAAAACCAAGTGTAATAAAAAAACAAAAAAAATAAATTGATTTCAGAATAAAGAAAATATAGATTTATATATGCGCCATTTTGATTGATGTTTTTTTCATTTGGAAGATAGTTTGAAATTAAAAAAAATCCCTTACCTGAGTGACAATCTTGACGCGATGTAGGGGCTGCAGTTGCAATGACATAATGCTGATGGTGGGACTGGTTTCTCCCTGTAGGGTCTTACCTTACGGCTTTTTTGAGCCTGCAGTCATTTTGTGGAGCAGCGAACTAAAGGTCACTCCCCCCTAATCCAGGGTGTCATGCGTTACCGTGCCCATTGGATGGGTTTGCAGTCAGGGGATATACCAACTGCATTGGAACGGTGCCTCTCTGATACCTGGCCGCCTCAGAGAGTAACTGTGGCCTTACCGCGGCATTGAGGGACAGACTCTGAACCAAATCTCGGGTTAGATCATGGTTGCACACGGGGTTCCTTCGTTCCCTGAATGTGGACCTGATCCCATTTTCAGAGCCTGTCGGTTTAACTCTCTTCATCTTGATGGGGAGGGGGTACAAACAAGATGATTTACACCTACCAAATAAAAAACACAGACGGGCAGTCTTTAAATGCAAATCGGGTGAAACCCTCAGCTACACCAGACACGCGGTCTTTAAACGCTACTCCTGGCCAACAGTCTACAGACGCGCAGTCTTTAAATGCTCAACGAGCGACAGAAGCTGGTGTAGTGGCCAACAAGCCTAGCATCAGTGTAAGTTGCAAGAAGGCCTCAGCTAAAGGAACGCCTCCCACTAAAAGGAAGAGTAATGTTGCTCTTAAAGTAGCATTCAGAGTACGGGATCGCATCGTGCGAATCCCCGAAAACCAACTTACCTAGGAACAAAAGTCGTCCTGGAAGTGGGCGGTGGGCATCTTGGAGGAGTCACAGACTCCCCCTTAACCCAAACCGATGCCCCCTAAGCGTCAGAGATCTTAAGAAGAGGTCAATATGCCAAAGGCAAAGAAAATCTGTGGTAGCACAGCCACTTCTAAATTGTTCAGCGAGCAAATTACCATTGCGGTAATTGATAAAGGTGATCCAGACGGCAGCATATCGCTTGATAGGTGGAGGAGCGTTGAGGGCAAGTTGTCCTTACTGTTCATTCCGCTCATAAAGGAATTTGCCGGTAGGGGCCCTTCCTGTCGTGACAGTGGATAGCATCAGGGCCACGTGAAGCTGATCGCATGTGCTGACCAAAAGTCTCTTGACCTATATAAGATAGCCATCTCCAGGGTTGGTGAGGTATGGCCGTTTGCGAACCTCTCGGTCGTAGATAGGGACCAGATCCTTAACAGACCAAGAGTGCGAGGTAGTGTCTCTGCCGTATTCTCTGACCCTCAAACAATCCTCGATACGATCAGGTTGGGAAACCATGGACTGCCAACAGCGGATTGCATTCACGCTGTCTTCCGTTTTTTAGTATATTTACTACTATATACTCTTGCTTTTCTTGATTAGTACTAAGTTATAGATCGGACACAACTATCGGTGTTTTTTGCATAACCTGATGCAACAAAATTTAAACATCGAAATAGTTATGTTATTTAGAATAATTCGTAAAGGTTTTGATTTTAGATGCCACCACAGCAAACTACTGAACTACAAAGCCATGATAATACTACAAATTTTAAAGTAAAAATTATTTCTGTAAAAACATGATAAGCCATACAAAGTTTAAAACACGTTTTCTTAGAAACAACATGATTATCAACAGAAATAAAAAAGGAAATATGCCTCGCTGGTTTCTCAAAGCACTTTATCAGTATTTATTGGTTATTTATGGTTACAAGCTTCCAAACTATTTTCCTCTAGAAATAACACAAAAAAACCAGTTTTTGATATTATGTGGCTTATCATGTTTCTGCTATAAGCCCTTCATATAAACTCCGTTTTTTAAATCCATTTTCCGCAAACATTTTTATTGCATTTAGCACAAAAGCTCTTACATCTATTTCTTTTGCATAATACTTGAACTTGACAATTCTTTCGTACGTCAACAGCATGAATTTTTGACATGGGAACAGAAGTGTTCTCGACAAAATTGACCATGAATGTTCAAGCATCAGCTTTCTTTAGAATTCTGAGAAGAACTTAAAACCAACATATGTATTTTAAAAATAATATTTCAGTTTTATACATATACTAGCAGGTCACTGTTGTCCGCGGCTTCGCCACGGACGTTTTTTTATCAATCTCCTTAACTCCTTAAAGACGGGACAATTTTTTCACACATGTGCTAATTTTTACCTAATTTTGGTTTTGACTAATTTTTATGTGCTACGGTTAGTTTTGCGACATCCGACTTAGTGATGCGATATGGCATATTCGGTTGACAATACATATCAAAGAAAACAAAAATGTTTTTTTTCTTTTGTTTTGGAGCGCCGCTCTGCATTTATATGTATCTCACTTTATGCCTTGTTCGAGGCTCATCATTTTTTTTTGTTGCGCTGTGCTAGCTGAGCACGAAGAGAAAGAGAAAAATAGAGAGCAACATGGAGTTTATTGAAACTCTCGCAACACAAACGCGTCAAGAGCCAACGAATAAACAATGCGTCGCAGCTGGGATGATTTCATAAAAAACTTAATACCTTAATTAAATATACTTAATATTAAAATTTCGAAAGAAAAATACCCCTATCTAAATCTGTAGCACAAATATGATATTTTAAAAAATTTTTCATTAAAATCGGACCAGTACTTTTGGAGTAAAGTCGTAACTTTAAATGTTCACTTCAATTTTATATAATAGTATAGATAGCAATAAAATTTAAAATGAGTCAAATTGGCTTAGTCCGTAAATCTAGTGTTAACACCGAAATTAAAAACCGAAGAAACATCGTCAACAACAAACATAACAACATCGGCTTATAATAAGGAAACCTTTTTTTGCATCTTTACCGAGTGTCTGTTTTGTAAATGTTGGCACAAGTTTGAAGTGCCACCTCCTATTTTCAATCTTTTTATGCAGAGGTTACACTCTGACCACAGATAATATAATAGAAAGATGTGCCACCGCCATACAAGCAATTGGCACAGTAAAATTTGAATGTGGATTTATCATAAATCCACACAAAAGCTTTATGAGAGTCAGCGAGCGAACGATTTAAAGTTTTTGAGAGCGAGAGAATAAGTAAGCGAGAATGTGAGCAAATGTGAGCATAATATTGAAAAGCAATAGAAATGATATGTAAAGATTTGATGCTCGAAGCATCTGAATAAACGATGTAGCTGCCAACAAAATGTAGCAGAATTTTATTAGGTTTTACTTAAAAAATGCAGGCAATTTTTTTACTAAACTACCCTACGAGCATTATATAATTTAAAGTTATTATATTTTTTGCATTATCTCTTATCTTTTTGTTATATAATTTCAAGAATATAATATCATAAAGATGACTTAAACTGGGTATATTTTGTGTGTTGACTTGGTTTTTTTCTGCCGTTTTGCCACATGATATTTTTGGTGTTATATTATTGTAATTGCGATTCCATCAGTTGAAGCTTAGCCGCGAATAATGTTGTAAGCAATATTTTTTAAGTTGTTTTTTTGCGGAAAATTTTTTTATTTAACTAATTGTATGTACATATTTTTAATATATTATTGCAAATACATGCTTTACTATATGAAAAGTACTCAGAAATGCAATTTTCGATTGTTCTTATTTATACAACAAAAACATTTTTTTAATAATTTTTTTAGTAAAAATTAAATATTTTGGACAGGTTTTGAAAAAATAAAGGATATATTCACTGACCTAACGCTACAGTTGAAACTATTTTTGTAAAGCGCTTTTATTAAAACTTTGATTAAAAAAATTTTAATTAAATATATTTAAAAATAGCGAATATATTTGCATCGAAAGTCAAAGTTTTGGTTTTCATGCCGTTTTTCTCATTCTTGGGGAACGATGTTTTATGTTGTACCAAAAATTTCTGAAATTCTAAAGATATGTTAATGTTTTTGGTATTAAAATTACTGAAATTTTTTAAACTTAATTTGCAAAAATTTTTTTCTAGAAAGATTTTCAATATCAAAATTTACGTAAGTTAAAATGGATGGAATGAGCGTGATCAAAACTAAGTATGTAACAATCTAATCTAGGATGCACACAGTATGTGTACTTAAATTGAGTGAAGTCCATTAAGCCATTTAGATTTGTATAAATGTCAATTAAATAAACAAACCAGAAAATAAGTTTTATAAATATAGACTTTGTGTTAAATTGTATGAGTATTATAGAACGAATGCAATTCGAAAAGAATTGAAGAATTTTCAAAGATTTTTCGATTTTTTTATGTTTTGAAAAATATGTCCCCAGTTAGAATCCTATAACTTCAAAAGTATTTTTTCATATTAAAAAATTTATACATTTTTGCAAATAAGACGTTCTAAGACGTTCTAATAAGACGTTCTGCAAATTGATCTAATGATTTTTGTATAAGTTTTCTAAATACTACATTTGTGAAAGAGTTTAAAAAATATGGTTAATACTCAAAATTACCTCCTATATAGGCCAAATATACGATATATGATAGCTTCATAATTATATTTGGCAAAGCCTCAGAATTCGGTATTCCACCACAATTTAAACGTTTCACTGATAACATTTTATGGGCGTTAGGCAAGAGGGCGTGACTCCTCCCACACAACTGAAATTTTTGATATTGAATTTTGATTTGATAGCATGTTATGGGCGTTTGGCAACGGGGGCGTGGTAGCAACACACAGTGTCTCGGCTAGTTATTTATAGAAGCGCGAAGATTTCGTTGTTTTGTTTTGATTGCGTTATTTCTGTTATTTTACTCATTTCAAAGAGTTTACAGTATTGCAAATCCTATTATAACGCAAAATTGCGGTTTAGGAATTTTGAAATTTAGCTTAAAACGCTAAGAACATTGTTTGCAAACAAAATCCTAAGTTACATATATGATAATTGGGTTTTTAAAGTCTGAAGAATTTGTTTAGTACGAACTCACCACGTCCACTTTGATGGAGGTAATTTTGAGTATTTTTACTAAAACCGAAATACGTAAATATCCAACCTGCTACAATATTACTTTTTACCTTAATATTTTCGTTGAAATATTTTTTTAACAACAAAGTAAAAATAAATCCAAAATATATATCGAAGTCATATTGTGCGCAATTTAATATGGGGGAAATGTTAAATAAACGCTATATTTTAAACTCTTTCGCAAATGTAGTATTCAAAAAATGTTGACAAAAATCGTACAAATAATCGTATAAATAATAGCTTAAATAAAAGGTATAAATGTCTCATTTGTAAATATTTATAAATCTTGTAAAATAAATTAATACTTTTTTATATATAGGATCATAAGTGGGGAAATATTTTTCAAAACTCAAAAAAGTCGAAAATTCTTCTAAAAAAATTCGAACCAACCTGGAAAAGTCTTAATGATTTCTATTATCTAGAAAAAATACTTTATCGAACTAGCAATGTCGTTTTCAGCGCGCAAACTTTTTTATCAAATTGTTTACCACTGTTATTAATTTGTTATTCACTTTTAAATAAAAAATACAATGAATAAAACATTTTGTTATTCACTACAATTTTATGAATAAAATGTTCGCAATTAATTTTTTATTCATTATTATATTTTAATTCATTATTAATTTTTTATTTATTATAAATTTCGTATTCATTTCTAAGTTTTCATTCACTTTTGAATAATAACTAAAATGAAAAAAAAATCTTGTTTTTCACTTTTGAATAATGAACCAAATTAATAATAAATAAAAAATTAATAATGACTATAAAATTAATAATGAATAACACATGAATAGGCAATGAATCAAGAAATAATAATGTACAAAAAATTAGTTTTTGAAAAATTTGAAATTATTTTTGAATTGCATTCGTTGCAAATGGCGTTCATATAAATAAAAAAATAATTAATTATTCTGAATAACGAGAAAAAATAATTGAAATTAATTACTAATCAATTTTTTAAATATCAATGTTAATTAAAAATTTTATTTATAAACAATTTTGGATTCATTGGATGGATTTGTATGTCGTTATTCAGTTTTCCTTAAGATTCTGAATGTATATGCAGATTTTACTGCTCTGGCTGATTCAATCAAAAATAGTCAATATTAATAGCAAGCAGTGAATAAGAAAATCTGCTTCACACAAAATAAGGAAATCATCATGAAAATAATGCAAACAAACAAAAACATTTGTTGCTGTCAAGCAGAGATCACAATTGCTTGGTTCCAACAACAACAACAATGGAAAAAACAATTACAACATAAAATTTCTCAACTCTCGCTAGCTATGAGAAACCATGCAGTGGTGATCTATGCTGTGAAGCATTGTGGAGTGACGAGAGAAAGAGCATTGCAGATAGAATGTGCATGCAAACGTTGGAAACTTTTCTCTCAAGAAAGCTTTTTCATCGCGCTCACAAAAGCTTACGTATTGATCTGAAAAATATTTGTTACTTTTTAATGTTCTACGTGGCACATCTTTATACTATACAATCTTTGCTCTGACAAACCATTCTCCACTTTTTTAGGTTGTAATGTACATAGAATAATATAAGGAAAAAGAATTCAAAAATAGTTGGAAGATAAAGTCGAATTCTAAAATCCCATTTTGTATTTTTAGGGGAAATACATGTGAATATGATGATTGAAAAAATATACACACCTGATTAAACCAGATCGAAAAATAAATAAATTAAAAAAAACGTTTATGGCATGATGATTTTTCCTTAATTAAAGATATTTGCTAAATTTTTAAATGTTTTAATTATGATACAAATTTTAAAAAACGTTATATTTTATATTTCAGAAAAGTTCAGCATTTATTTCAAAATGAAAACAAAAAAATATTAAAAAATATCAAATAATATTTCACTTTATTGCAAACATAATATATAAACGTAAATAAGTAAAACAAAACAAACAACATAAATTCATCTTTTAAAAAAATATAAAAAGAAAACAATACTTCTATTCTTATTCTTTTTATTCTTATTCTAATATTCTGTTTATAGTAAAAAATTTTTTATAGTAATAAAACTATTTCTACTTTCAAAATTCCATAAAAGTTGAACAGCCTTGTTTACAGTCTTTTAAGATCACAACCATGATAGAAGAATAGAGGCAGTCGCACGGTTGAGAGCGAACTACCATAACTGCATAACATACAAAATCTGCAACCGATGAGAATGCGATGAGAAAGGAAAAATTAAAAAGAATCTGTCTGAGTGAAACTATTTTGCTTTTTTAATTTTTTATTGATCAATCAATTAAAATAGGATTTTGTGCAGCTGTTGAAGTCATTTTTATAATTGTTATTAAATTTTAATGGTGGTGGATGGCAAACTACGTTTTCGTGGAAGTGTCAATAGCAAACACGAGTATCTTTTTAAAAATTGTTGGAACATGCCATCGTTCCATCGTTGTCTTCTAGGCTCGTCAGCTGGAACACAAAAACTCGGCCCATTTTCCTTGCCCAAATGTTCTTGGAACAACACACACTTCATTTTAATTAAAAAAAATAAGTAATTCACTTTTTCACATTTTAAACACAACACAAAAATATTCAATCGGCGAAATTTAATATATCGCTGTTATCTTTTTTATCTTTAAAAAAAAAAAATTTGACAATTCTGGTAGTATTGTCAAAGAGATCACGACCAGCCACGAGACTACCTGTATTATTCTACCATGATCACAACCAAAACAAACTTTAAAATAGTCTTTCAAAGTGTATAGATAGAAAGATAAAAAAGAACAGGGTGATTTTGATAGAAAAAAAACCATCGCTGCATTTAAAGTTGCCGAAAATTTTTATATTTTCTCGTAAATAAAATCCAGGGATTAAGGGTTTGGAATCCCGGGATTCCCGTACTAGAAATTGGGTCAGGATCTTGCGATTGAAAGCCCTACTCCAGATACAATATCATATGTTTCTACAGCTTTCTGCCACATTAAGAACATCCTACACAGAATTTGTACTTGATTAATCCCTTCTTTCATTCTGTGGTATCACAACGGACCCATTTGGTATAAGTGGGCCGGCTCACAGTTCAATATTGACAGACGCAACGCTTCTTTGTTATGCATATATGCTTAATAACAAAAATAAAAAATATGCTTTGTTTGTTAAATCAAATACTCAAAATAAAGTTATTGGAGCTTTTAATTACAAAAATGGTTGATTTAACTATATAAATGCCTATCAACAACGTTAAAATATATTTGCTTAGAACAACTCTTACCAGGCAACGTAAAACATTTTTTTTTTTAAGATAAAAGTTATGAGCAACGTAATAAAATTTTTTTCGTCTATAGCTCTTACGAGATAACGTAAAAAATACTAATTAAAAATGACTGTTATCAAGCAACGTATAAAATATTTTTCAAAGTATTGGCAACTTTTTCGGCATCAAAAATAAATAATAGTTATTTTAGATATCACTAGTTTGCTCGAGTGACGCTACTTTTAAAGCTCATTAGCGAACGGCAAGGACCATTCAAGAATAACGTGAGCACTATAGGAGAGGCGGAGGTCTTTGCTTTGGTTATTTTTGATGACACGGTGGATGGGGGGTCTGGATAGTGAATACGACAGAAGTATTTCTTTTTTTACTTTTCCGAATTTGCTACAAAATTTAGTCGACTTTGATAAATCAATGAAATATCTGAAAGATATCGATAAAAGTGGTCTAAAACAATCAAAAGTGATAAAATTTACCCACCATAATATGGGTTAGGATCAGGGACAACACAAGACATAACAACTAACCATGCGCTTACATAGATCTTATCATACATTAGTTTGCAATCTTTTTTTGAGTTGACAAGCTAACAACAAAAACGCAACAGTTTCTAACAAAGGTACTCATGCGATTTAATGGAGCATAGGGCACATATAATTTGTTCTACTAAATAGTAAATAAATCAAGTTGTTAGCGGTTCTACTTCTTCTATGGTTAGTGTTTAAATTTGTAAGGGAAAGAAGTTCTGGAGAATCGAATATATCAGTCATGAGTTGGTGTAAGAAGACGATATCAGCAGATTTCCATCTCTCACTAAAAGATTGCATTTTTAATAATTTTAAACGATTCTCATATGGAGTAAGGTTAAACGTGTCAGTTACACTTAACCCAATAATCACCGAAGAACGATTCGTAAACGAGCTCGTTAACGAGTCCGAGATCTCTGATCCATAAATTTTTCTAAGTGACTTTTCCTAAAAAAACTTGAAAAATTTTTCAATAAAAATGAATAACATTAAAATAAACACTAAATAAAATGATATATGAAAAAAAAATTCCATAAATTTCTTCATACAAAATAAAATAAAAACTCTTAGAATTTTTTCATATAAATTTATCCATACAGAATTTTATAAAAAGACTTAGAAATTTTTCATATAAAAATTATGAATTTTTTTTTTTATTTTAATTAACGCATTTTAATTTTGTACGGATCCGAGATCTCGTGTTTGTTTCGAGCTCAATATATAACGAAGTCGGGCTTTTTCAGACATGCTAATATTTTCAGAGCATGATAAGCACATAGTTCTGGAATGATCTGCACAAATGTAATTATTGCATTGGCAAGCGCGTCGGAAGCTAATTTCATCTGGGGGGGCAGTACAAATGGGGGGGCAGTACAAATGGTGGTGCAAAAAAACTTCACCAAAATTTCTTCAAAGAAACATGAATGTGAATAAACAAATTTTTTATTTTAATTTAAAATAAAAAAAAATATAAAAATATATAAAAAATATTAAAATTTCATTATTTTTAAAAGTTCTTCCAATTTCAGTATTAGAGATCATTCTTTAAAGGATCTTTCATATGGTAATATGAAAATATAAGAAATAATGGTTGCTTTTATAAAGCAAGACTAGGCATATCTTTACATGGTTTAAATGCAATAAGGTACAAAAATTTATATCAATTTAAATTATTCCAAAATTTTTCTTTCTGTCCTTGCGAGAAACAAACTCTTTCACCACCTCCATCGAATTCAATTCTTCGGTTTTATCTTTGTGAATGTGTATAAGTGCTGCATGAGTGAGTTGTTTCTGTGTCATAGTTGCTCGAAGATACGTCTTAAGTCGTCTTAGTGCACTAAAAGAACGCTCAGATGAAGCTGCTGATGCAGGCACAGTCAAAAGCAAAGCAATAAGTTTTTCAACTTAATTTAATAATTTTTTTACAGTATCCGAATTTTTCGCAAATTGGGATACAATGCCACTACAATTTCAAGGTGTTTGGCCAGGCAATTGCTTTAGCAATTTCATCTGCATAAAGATCTAGTTTTGTCTTTAGATTTTGTTCAGAAGGCACTTTTCCGTTGAAGGCTTTGATTACAATATTTTCCAAGGATTCCAGAGTGTCAAGATCTGTTTAAATGTACAATAAGATTTACAAAGTGCCAGTTTACACTAGCTTCACTCAACCGACTCACCGAATGTTAAATCAAAGTGAGTCGGTTGAGTTAAGCTGGTGTAAACTTGCAAAAATAAAAAAAAAAGTAAAATATCGTACAACATGTCGTCCAATAAGTGCTGTTCACATTTCAAACCGCTCATCAAATCATTTGTCAAATCGTTTGACCACAGAAGTGTTCTTCAAATTTTTCGTCAAATTTCATTGTATCTTGAACACCGAAGTAAGCACATCGCGATGACGGAAAAATTTTAATACCTTTTGTTATTAAAATCGTATTGGAAGAAGAAGAAATTATTTTAAAAATTATTATAAATTGTTTGCAACAGTTATTTATTATTATTTTGATATTATTTTCTTCCGCTCCTTCTTTTGCCGCGATGTGCACAGGTTGAAAACTTTTTTGAACTGACAAAATCGTACTACACGATTTGACGAGTGTTCACACTGGTCAAATCGTTCGGCAAATCAGCAGAAAAATCAAAAAATTTTGATTTTCATCAAACGATTTGACCAACGATTTGATAAGTGTTCACACTCGTCAAATCGCCATCAAATCTATACAAATTCTGTTGGTCAAATCAATTGTCAAATCATTTGATGATCGATTTGATGAGCGGTTTGAAATGTGAACAGCCCCTAAGAACATGTCAAATTTTTTCTTACCAGCCCCTAAGAACATGTCAAATTTTTTCTTACCAGAGTTGCAAAATTAACAAGCATTAAGCTACATACTTAAGGGTGCTTTTAAACTGAAGTGGTGGGTTTGCAATAGAAACTCTAGATTTTGTTCTATCTTTTTGCAAACACAGAGAAAGAAAATGGTTAGCCGCAAGCATGCTTATGAAGAAGAGAGAAATAAGAGGAAAATATATAATACAAAAATATTATCGTTGTAAAAAAAGCTGATATTTTGAATAACTTTTGAAGTTTTCCTTTTAAATTGTTTATCTAGCTAAAAAAGTGGGGGGCAACTGCCCCCCTTTTCCCCCCGCTTCCGACGCCAATGTGCATTGGTGACACACTTTCCGGGTATTTCTATTGCGTGCCCTTCCGCAGTCATGACAACGTCGGATGGAATGAGATGGCACTGGACGTGGCTGACTTTCTACTTGTGGCAGGTTCAGAAAGTCTTTTATTCTGAACGTCAGAGTTCTTGGCAATGTGGTCACACTTGGCCTTTGCTGAGCTAATGGTTGCATCCAAGCCACCAAGCCAATTAAAAAATCATGGCGACATACAAGTTCAAAATTGTTATTTGCTGTAAAAGTGCATAGAGCGTTGAAGGCACTGATATTTATTGAATCATAAAATATAGTAAGAGGCCATCTTCTTGAATTTCTAGATACGTCATAGAGTGATCCACGCCATTTTTAGTACGATTGTAGTACGTTATTATCTCCGGCTTTTGTCTGACTCCTGTATCGGCGTCAATCGCTGCATCGTTGTGCATTGTTGACATTGCTATTACCACTCTATTAAGTTTTGGCACGTAAGAGAATGTACATGGAGAATGAAAACCAAATTTTGAAGAGCATACTGGGTTACCTTTTGCCTCTCGAATCGTCCGTGGTACTTCCCTTTTATCCTTCCGAACTGTAGCAACCATGGTAGTTTTATTTTCAAATAATTGTTTGGCAACTTTTAAAGAAGAAAACCAACTGTCCATTTTAATGTTTATGTTTCTACCCAAAACCGGTTGCACCACTTTCATTACTATTTCACTTCTTTCATTGCTTAAGCAAAATGGCCCTTCGGGTTGTTGGCCAGCGTATATTGACAAGTTAAATGTGTATGGGAAGTGAACATATACAAGAGCAAAAACTTTTAACCCGTACTTGGCAGGCTTACTTGGTATGTGTTGTCGAAATGAACAATGCCCTCTGAATGCCAAAAATTGTTCATCCAATGTTATTTCAGCGCTTGGAATAAAAAACTTTTGGAAGTGTTCTCGAGAGCTAAACAAAAAACTTGACGAATCGGAGCCAATTTATCGCTTCGAGAACGATCTGGACGGTCAGTAATATCATCAAAATGTAAAGATCTGAGAAGAAACTTAAATCTTTGCTCGGACATAGTCAAATACAATATAATGCATCGATGCCAGTATGAGTTTTATACTCGAATATTTGGCTTGTACTCGAACGACTAATTTTTAATACACCAGTCATGAGCAAAATTCCAATTAGCCCTCTTGGTTGCAGTGGTTGGCTTAGCATCTCTTTCTCTTACATATTTAGTTTTCAAATGATCAATTTTTATGTTGGTTTATTTCACGATGAGATCAATTATATTATTCTCAACAAAAAGTGACATGCAGTTTTCAGATGTGAGTTTCTGTCGTGCAACTCCTTTTGGGGCGGGGAACCAAAAACACTATTTTATGACCTCTAATTCTACCAGTATTTTTAGGAGCATTTTTAGCCCACATTGTGTTATCAACGCTCAGATAAAACTCCCCGCGTCTGCTTCGCTTACGTGACTCTTCATCTGATTCCGATTCCTCACCAACATTTTCTTCTTCTTGCTCCGATCCTGAGTCAGACAACTGCTCTCCAACGTGATCCTCTTCTTCTTCTGTACCCGAACCGTCGTCATCAAAAGCTTCATTTTCAACTTCATTTTCAACATCATTTACCCAGGCTAAATTTGTTCTTCTTACCATGATCCTATAATAATAATAATAAAATAAAAAAAAAATAATCAAATAAAAAAATAATAATTTTGCAAAAACATGCATAGAAATAACATTAAATTAACGAAATATTATCGATACAATTAATTAAGTAAGAAAATGCACAAAAATATCGTTTTATTAAAATTACTATTTCGATACTAGCAAAAACAATTAAGCAAAAATACTAACGCAATTGGTCGCATGGCATACATATGTAATCCAGACAGATTGACAAAGCTCTAGTGACGCGATTACACACAGCATTTGTTTGCGCAACATTGATCGCAATAGTCGACTAATTTACTTTAAGTACCAGTATGCTCAAAGAATATCGATTGCAGGCAATTTTGAAATTCATAATTTAGCGTGACTGGATTACATATGTAATCCGCGCGACTACTGCAGGGTTAAAAACTGCGATGGTCGAATGGATAATATCATGGACTTACAACCACGCTGCCGAGGTTCAAATCTGCAGAAAGTGGTAGTTTTTCAATTTTATTTAATGTTAATAATAATGTTTACAGTTTTTCGCCAGTATAAAAATCATAGTTCTCAAAAGATTCTGTTTAAAATCTTAAAAAATGTTATTTTTTTGGCAAAAAAATTTGTTGGCAAATATCTTATGTTTTAGGCAGTTCGAGAGGGATTTGACATTTTTAATTTACGAATCGTTCTCGAATCGTATTTTGGTTTCGTTTACGAATCGCATTCTCGGACTCGTTAAAGTATCGTATTGTCGGACTCGGTAACGATTCGCATTCCGGACACGTTAACGAATCGTTTTCTCGGACTCGTTAACGAATCGTTTTCTCGGACTCGTTAACGAATCGTATTCTCGGACTCGTTAACGAATGGTGATTTTCTCCCGTTCGCGTATTCGAAAACGATAATCGTAATCGAAACGATTAAAATGTCCGAGAATTCGGATTCATTTCGAATTCGTTTGGCTTATTGGGAAGCCTCTCAGAGCCAACCGAACAAAACGTTGCATGTATCAATGTTTACGTGAGCATGGGAGGGGTAAGAGCTTTGCTTACTCTTGCTGACAAGAGAGAGGCAGGGCCCCGCAGACGCTATTGTTAAAATGTCTAATTTAAGTTTTTGAATGCTTTTTTTGATCTCTTGTGAGAGATATCAAACTATTAATAACAGAAATAATACAATAGTTCCATTGAAATTACTTTATTGGATTGTGGTCTCAGACATGATCGACATTTTTCCAAACGTTGCCTACTGATTGCTTGTAACAATACCGTTAGCAAATTGTGAAGCTAAAAGGTAATTTTCAGCATTAAAAAGAATAAAAAATGGTCACCGGTCCTCTATGTTAGATGAGAATAACAGATTTTCTAATTCTAATAACAAGTCTAATAATTACACAAGATTTCCAATTCCAAGTCTAATTCTATTTCCAATTTTAGTTCTAATTACAACTTCCCTTTCAACTCTAACTTTAAATCTAACTCAAACTCAAACTCTAACTCTACGTTAAATTTTTAGCCTTGTACCATCCCTAATTCTAATCCTAACTGTAATAAAAATTCCAATAAAAATAATTCTAATAATTATAATTCTAATAATTATAATTCTCATAACAATAACTCAAGTTCAGTTATAAATACTTATAACCCTTATTCTAATTACCTGATTGAAAAAAATTACCTGATTCCCGTCCTAGCGCTGACCTCAATTGGAAACTTAAAACCAATATCTTTCCTTTTTTTACTCCTCAGATCAATGCTTATTCGAATCAAATGAATTATTCACTTCAGCCGTCTCACCCTAAATGAGGTTCATTCAATCTTAATTCTAACTTGGACACACCAGCAAAAAAAAAGAAGAATAGCATACTCTATCCTAACTTTGTCTATTCTCATACTCCAAACCCATCTCATCTGCTCCAGTCACAAATGAAGCCTCTAATCAAGCTGGTAGCCCCACATCTTTCATCGACCCTTTTCAACCACCAAGAGTAAAACTTACTTTGAACTCTTGTGTTGACACTGAGAGCAGATTTGCCCTTTCTCGCCTAAGAGAGAATAGTATCTACAACAATGTGCGTCTGTATCTTGCTTAATTGCATAATTCACCGATCTCTACCTGCATAGAAGGCTAGACCAAGACAAACCTCAAAGACTTAATTCAGCAAGAAGGTTTACCTACTGATGTCGATGAGTTGAGCCATTTATTCACCAGATTCCACGTGCAACTTGGCTTGACGAGCCATCAAGTCAAAGAAGATCATGACACATATGCTACTCATGTGAGGTCAAAACATATCTCTTATCTTTAAAATTCCTGTGAAGAGCAGTAACAATATTATTTATAACCAAATCATTACTCCTAATCAAAACCTCAACCTTTGTCACTCTTTACTACCAAAATATAAGAGTATTACGCACCATCATTTCTACAGTGTTCCTTAATTCCCTTAAGCTTTCCTACGACATATTGCAATTACTGAGACCAATCTTACGGCTGACTTCAAGGATACTGAGGTCTTTGCGTCCGATTTTGCGATTTTCAGAGACGATGGTCTCGACAATGATGATCTCTCCTAAGGTCATGGTGTCCTTCTTGCTATTCAAAATCGCTTCGATCCAACTTTTATAAAAAATAAAACACACACTGCTAACTTTGAATTTATATGTGCCAAGGTTTGTATCGCAAAAACAAATATATTCATTATCTGCTGTTATATTCGCCAGTCTCAACCAGTGAATGGTTATCAGCTAGCAATAGACGCAATAGATTCACTTTTGGATCTTATGGATCCATTTGACACCGTTACATTTCTAGGAGAATTTAATCTTCCCAACCTTCAAAGGGTCCTCTCTGATGACGAATCCTACTATATTTCTTCAAATCCTACCTCTGAAAAAGAAATTATATTCACTAGATGAATTTCAGACTATGGCTTAAGCCAGTTGAGCGGAGTTACTAACAACACTAGTTTACAGTCCGAAAATAACCAGGACTTCTTAACTATTCCTTTATGCTTAATTAACCTATTAATATGGAGAAACCTATTAATATAATAGGTTTCTGAGATATCGACCAAAGAATTTGTTTGCTTTTTTCGAAAAAGGTGACCTGTCATTATTCGTAATAAATTCTGTTTGAATTATCGGATTTGACCAAAATTACAATTTTATAAGAGAAAATTATATTCGCAATAACTTTCTTATACATATTGACCTCATCTGAAGAAGAGTTATGAATCTATGAATTATTATTTACAAAATTTATTTTTTTTTTCGTGAAAACATTGCAAAACAAATTCTTCGAATTCAGATAACTGTAAAGTCTCAGCAAGTAACCATCTCCTTTCAACACTTTGATCAATACCATCCACCACTATCCCTTACCTTACCTTATAACATTGATATTAAAAATACAGACTTCGAGCACTCGTACAGTTTTAACTTTCGGAAAACTGATTGCGTAAAAGTAGAAATTTTATTCAGTAGAATCGATTCCCAACATATTTTCGATAATGCTCATGAAAGCGTTGATATTGCAGTTGCTCACTTCTACTACATAATTTTCGACTGCTTCACACAATCTATCCCCTTCACCAGGCAGAAAAATTTTTTGTCATGTCCTCCCTGGTAAAATAAGGAACTACGTGTACTCCGTAACACAAGAAACACACTTTGACGCGCATATTTAATTTCTCGTTCTTCTCTTGATTTCGCCAATTATCTTCATGCCTATAACCTTTTTTTCGCACTCTGTAAAACGCTATATGAGTCTTATCTTGCTCATATTCAAACTAAATTGTTGTCGGATCCTATAAGCTTCTACAAGTTCATCAATATCAATAAAAAATCTCACAACTACGAATCTACCTTAACTTTTTCTGACATCTCCTCAGACAACCCGGAAATAATTGCAAACCTATTTGCAAAGTTTTTCTGTTAGTCATACACAAGTCATAACGATGAACTAGACTACGAATATTTTTCTGTTTAGAAACTGTCCTCAAACGTCGCTGACTTCTGTTAATATTATACTAGCTGTTGTGTTAAGAAAGATAAATAATCTAAAGGACGATTATTCTCCTGGACCCGATGGTTTGCCTGCTATTGTTATCAAAAAATTCGCGAACTTGTTGGCTCATCCCCTATTGGCTCTTTTTCAACTTTCTATTTCTAATTCAGGTTTTCCCTAGTTATGGAAGAGTTCGCACATAATACCTCTGCATAAAAAAGGACCTATAAATGGTATTTCCAATTACAGACCTATTGCTGTCATGTACTCCCAAAATTTTTGAAAGTTTTATCTATGACATTCTCTTTTTCCATTGCAAATCTATTTTTCCCTCCTAATTAACACGAATTTCTCAAGGGAAGATCGACTACCACGAACCTTACAGAATTTGTTTCAAACACTTTATGCTCGTTGGAAAGAGGGTACGAAGTGGATGTAGTTTCTACCGACTTTATTAATGCGTTCGACAAAATCTCATACACTATCATCCTTCTTAAGCTTAAAGCCTTAGGGTTTCCATCACTGTTTATATCATAGATTAAATCATATCTCGAAGAACGTCGTTACAATGTCATCTTTAGATTTTCCAATTCAGATTCTTTGACAGCTACCTCCGGTGTCCCACAAGGTAGTCATCTTGGACCTTTGTTGTTCGTCTTAACAATCTCTGATGTAGATAGAATCATCAAAGATTTCAATCCCTCTGTGTATGCTGATGATATGAAAATCTATCGGCGCATACAAACTAACGCCAATTCTTGCAATTTTCAAGATGATCTGGTTAGTTTTTCTACTTGGTGTAAAAAAAATCTTCTTGAGCTCAACATCAGTAAATACAAGACAGTTCCTCCTGTAAGTTATTTACGGGACTTAGGTGTACTTAGGAACTTAATTTGAGGTCTCATATTATAATATCATTAGTAAAGCCAACTCTGCACTGGGTTTCGTGAAACACTGGTCCAGAGAGTTCTCCATTCCTTATGTTACTAAATCTCTCTACCTTACTTTTATTAGACCCATCCTTGAATATGCCAGCCAGGTTTGGTCTCTTATCTACAACACCCATACTGTCCGAATCGAAGCCGTTCAACTAAGATTCATTCGGTTTGCACTTCGCGGTCTTCCCAATGCTGGCAGTTTCAACTAACCTCCTTATGCAGACCGCCTGAAATTGATTAACATGCAAACTCTTGCAAAACGAAGGGAAGTTGCCGATGTACTCTTTATTCATCAACTTGTATGCGGAACGATTAACTGCCCAGCACTACTCCAATTAAAATCCTTTAATACCAACCCACGTAACCTTAGATCTATTCCTCTCTTTCACCTCAACTTTCACCGCACCGACTACGGATGCAGTGAACCTGTAACCAGGATGCTTCGTGTAACCAATAATTTGATTAGCGAATTCGATTTTCATCTGAGCAGATCTCGACTTCAAAATGCCCTTCTTAACTCCAACGCCACTTTTTCTTAACTCCTACGCCACTTTTTCCCCCTCTCTAATGATTTTCTTACAATTAAGAAATGATACATATTATAGTTAATGATATTCCCTTTATTACTTTTCTTCCCTTGTTTTCTTTTTGACGAATTGGATATCTTTCAAACACTAAAACAAGGAAAAGAGAGAAAGAAAAAACTAAGTAAATAAAAATAAAAAATAAACCCTGTTAGAATAAGATTAGTTCTTAGTTAATAAGCTTGTATTAAGCTTGAAGAATAAATAAATACAAAATAAACGTTTGTTATCAATAACGCAACTATGCATTGAAAATGATTTGTTGCAAACGATTAATTTTGACGAGTTAATAGAAAGTTTTGCCACAGTTAAATCGAGAAAAAATACTTTAAATAAAAATGTAAAAGTTAATGAAACCAAAGATTGTTTTACTTTTAGACATAAATGCTAAAAATTAATATTTTGATTATTAAAAGATCCGAACTAAATGCTCTTTCCTTAAGTAGGCTCCTTGTAGATTTAAGCCCCCGGCCCCACTATGTGTTAATCCGGCGATGAGGGGAGGGGGTTAATAATTGCAAAAATCTGCTAAAGTAATACTTGAACGGCCCCTAATAGGATTTTAACAACAACAAAGTGCACATTCCCGCATTTTGAGGAATTTTCTATCGGTCAAAAAGCAAAAAAAAATGAAAAGAGCATTCGTACTCACCACTAGCGGGATTCCCAAACATGTTAACGTTATTTACGTTAACGTTAACTGGTCTTAGCTACAATTATCGTTAACTCGTATTCCCAAACTAAGCCTAAGCTATTTTTGACGATAACTCTGACAGTTATTTAACAATATCTGTTGCTCGCTTAACGACGAATTTTTAGCCGTTGTTAACTATAAAAATAACAACGTTAAGAAGTTTAGTGCCATATTTTTTACTTTATTCGTAAATTTGAGTGGTTTTTTAATAAAATAAATATATTTAATGGCATTTCAATATTTGGCAATGGATGCAGCTGTATTGGAGAGCGAAATTGAAATGCGCGATAGCGCAAGGGACTGTGCTGATCTTCGCCAAATGGACAGCCCCTTTGATTTGGAGCAATCCAAATTTATAAAGCTTTACCGCGTGACCCCCGAGACAGCTCACAGCCTCATAGGGCCATTTTGTTCACAGAGAGATAAATTTATCCCCGAGTTAATTCCATGATTTTTCCAGTTTTTCATTTGTTCACAGTGAGTTAAGCATTTAACTCTTCAGGCTGGAGATAAAAATGTTGGCGAGATAGCTTAACCCCAGAAATATTTAACTCGTGAAAATTGGTGAGTTAAGATTTTTAATTCGCTCTCATCACTCTCATTTTAATATTTTTTATTTACTTGGTGTCAAAATATTGAAAACAAAGATTTTTAAACATAGGAAAACAGTATTGGGGGTTACTGATTTCGAATCTGGTGTCAGAATTTTAAAATTCAAGATGTTGCATAAGGTTGCCACCTTAATTTTTTATTTTTACGAATTCGGGGCTGGCGCGAGCTAAAGGGTAAAAATGGGTCGCTGAATCCGAATCCATAGTCAGAATTTCAAAATGATAAAATTTTATAATAATAGGGCTGCCACCTAATAATATGTATGCTCAAAAGTAAAAGCAACCCTATTATTTAAAAATTTTAAAATTTTTAAATTCTGACCACGGATTTGGATTGAGCGACCCATTTTTGGTATACCATTTTTTTGCCAGCCCCGAATTCACAAAAATGCAAAAAATGAAAGTGGCAACCCTATCTTGAATTTTAAAATTCTGACTTCAAGATTCGATATCAGCGACCCCCTAACACTGATAAATGATGTTTAAAACTCTTAAAAATACATGTTATTAGGTGGAAACCCTATTATTTCAAAACTTTATAATTTTGAAATTTTTACCATGGATTTGTATTCAGCGACCCATTTTTGGTGTACCATTTTTTTGCCAGCCCCGAACTCATAAAAATACAAAAAATTAAGGTGGCAACCCTATCCACCATCTTGAATTTGAAAATTCTGACTTCAGATTCGAAATACTATTTCCTCATGTTTAAAAGTCTTAAAATAAAACATTTTTAGGTGGCAGCCCTATGTGTAGAAAAATTTTCGAGTTTTGAAATTCTGACAACGGATTCGAAATCAGCAACACAATTTTACCTAGTATTTCTCCCAGAGTTGAATTCACATAAATAAACAAGAAATTAGGTGACAACTCTATCCGCCATCTTGAATTTTAAAATTCTGACACCAGATTCGAAAGAAGTAACCCCCAATACTGTTTCTTCATGTTTAAAATTCTTAAAAAATGTTTAGTTGGCAGCCCTGTGTAGAAAAATTTTAGAATTTTGAAATTCTGACATCAGATGCAAAATCAGCGATCCATTTTTTCCTAGTGTTCACTCCAATCCCCAAATTTGCAAAAATAAACCAAAAATCCCCACACATTTTTTAATTAATGAGCAACACTCTAACATTCCAATGGAAATCGATATAAACTGAGAGCGAATTTATGCTCTAATCATAAAGCTGGGATAAAATGTGAACAAAACCACTTTTTTATCTCCCGATTTATACGCTTGGTATAAAATTAACCTAGAGTAGTTATCCCCGAATTAAATCATATTTATGCCCTTTGTGAACAAAATGGCCCATAGAGTCGCCCATAGAGATTGTTTGGACCGCAGAACAATCTCAGCGTTATCAGCAGAAAATCAAGTATGAAGAAAGTTCGTTATATAAATGTTTTTACAAGTAAACTCTTTGACTAGGTGATGGCAGCGCTTCGGTTCTATGCCACTGGGTGCTACCAGCGCCCAGTAGGGCAGCAGAAGGGCATCTTGATGAGCCAGTCATCTGTGAGCCGCGCAATCCATCGGATAACAGATGCCATCAACGAACGTATTTTTCGATTTTTCTTTCTAATCTAATATTTTTCTTTCAACCCAAGGTACATATAAGAAGGTAGTGTTAGTAGATATAATTCTCTCTTGTTGTGGGTACCTGAGCTGTCAAAATCAGTTGTTTACGAACAAAAGCAAATCAAATAACAAAATTTATCAATAACTTGTCAATAAATAGAATTATGTTGTCTTTTAAATTGATTTATTTAAATTGATTTTACCAACTTCATTGTTAACAACTTTAGAAGTTGTTGCTAATCCGTCCTTCTTGGCCAAACGCACACTGGCCCATACCTCTGATTTCGCCGCTGATGGCATAGGTCTTGGAACCAACGGTCATGCGGCCTGTTTCTGCATCAACATCGACGATACTCAACTACACAGAAGCGTAGTCCTTGGCAAGAATGATTCTGTTGGATACAGAACGATTTCTGGGCAGAACAAATCAACAGACTATCCGGCGTCAATTTTCATGTTTATAGATTTTTGTAGAAATTTAAAAAATTGATGACACACGGCAAATGGAGCAAATAAAATCGAAAAGAAAAGCTATTAAAATACTTATGAACAGTTTAAAATATTTCGCAACAGTTAATTAGTGATAGCTTGCCGAAAAATAAAAAACTTTCAGCACGCACAAAAATGAAAACTATATAAATTTCACATACTCATAATATACACATTTGACAGTTTTTTCTCAGCTTTTATTTATTGTCTTTTACGGTCTTCTTATGTTTGACAGCTACAGTACCCACCTCTCTGTGACGACACTACCATGCTTAATATACCTTGTTTCAACCCTTTCCCAAAATTTTGCTGTCAAACGCCAGTGCTGTTATATTTTAAAAAATTTTTAACAATATTTACGCTAACTTTTCTAACGCAACTCTTAGCTATTGTTGTAGCTAAGCCTCGAAATGAGAATACGGCAAACGTTACTGCAAGCTATAAACGTTATTAGTTAACGTTAGCGATTGAAGCACGTTAAGATTTTGGGAATTCCGCTACAGGTAGCCAGCAAATCAGTAAAAATGTCCTAAAGTGCAATGAATAGATTTTAAAAATTGAAGTGACAAAATCTTGTAACATAACATATCGCTAATTTTCTTGAAGACCGTCATAACTCAAATAACATGATTTTTAAGTTAATAATGCAGAATTGTTTTTTATATCATGCTTAATATTGCATAAAAATTACATCCCACTGGTATATGGACACATGTTGTAACCAATTCCTTCTTAAATACAATGTAGCTGCGAGGCCTCCGAAGTCTGTCTACAATTCTCAATTACATTTGTTCGGACATGGCCGCTAAAACACTGATGACATCTACCTTACACAGAAAACTACACAGGGATCTAGATAGGAGGGAACAAAAAATTATGAACGAAGTTGGAGAGAACAATAAAAAAAAATTTAACGAAAATCCTCTCTACGCCAAAAACACAACGAAAACCAAAAAGAAGCAAATAAAAGGTAAGGACACCACAAATTATTTTGACAATAATTTTTATATACATGAAGCTTTGCTCTGGTCTAAGCATAAAGATTAATATTTTTTACATACATACTTCACTGCAAAATTTCCTGTTAGAAAAAACGATGTTGCAACACAGACGAATGAAGTTAAACTGCAGTTTGAACAATGAAAAGAAAATAAAGTGAGCACGAACAAGAAATGAGAACAAACAAGATCTTTTTTCCGCCTACAGTTATGCATTACAATATCATCACCGACAAATTTTTCCAAGCGGGATGTTATTATTTAAAGACTCTCCACGTGAGAAGAAAATATGCCTCTCTATTTTTATACAAGGTGCGAGTCAATTGAAAATTTCCCGCTAGTACAAACTTGCCGGTCATGACATTGTAGTGCAGAGCTGTAAGCGGGGTGTGACAAAATCTTGTTTGCGTTGTTCAAACGATGGTTTCTTTAAATTGTTCAAACAGTAGTTTGATTTTATTCGTCTGCGTAGCAACATCGTTTTTTCTAACAGGAAGTTTTGCAGTGAAGTAGTGTATTTATGAAAATTATTTATCTTTATGTTGAAACCAGAACTTAAACATAAGAAGAGAGAATTTTCGTTCAATTCTTTTTTTTTTTTTTGTTCTCTCCAATTTTGTGCGTCTTTTTTTGTTCTCTCCTGTCTTGTGCATACCTACTCCCATCGACGTTTACGGTGTAAGGTAGATGTCTTCAGTGTTTTAGCGGCCATGTCCGAATAAATGTAATTGAGAATTGTAAACAATCTTTGGAGGCCTCGCAGCTAAATTGCATTTAAGAAATAACTGGTTACGTCATGCGACCATTTACCACTGGGTTTAAACGTATTTTCTACAAAATTGCATTTTTTTAGTTCTAGAATCTATTGTAGGTTAGGTTTAGTTTTTCTCCCACTGGAATAGCAACCTTGACGTTGGTGTGGGGGCTTAGGTCGCTAGGATGCAGTGGGCTGGAATGACGGAAGCGCACGCTTCTGACAGGGGTCCTGGGTCATACAGGTCGCTGCATCCTGGCGATGCACTAGTAGCTATTCGATCCTACCCTATATCCCTTTTCACTCCCCATACCCTCCCTAATCATCCCATATATAACCTCTCCTATCCCACACCTAGTCCCTCCGATGGGCCGAATCAAGGTGTTATGCGACCCGTGCCGAGGATTTGCTAGGCTGGAGGCCCATTAAAAATAGTCCAGTCCTAAACGGAGCGTACCGGATACCAGGCGCCCTCCGGTACTATCCAGCCTTACCCGCGCACAGGGACCTCTGTGGGGGTGGACCTTCCTTTGTCCCACACTCGTGGGAATTATATGGAAGACCGAAATAAAACAAATAAACAAAAATCACAAACGACTGCCGGAGGACACAGTGAGGAGCAACCCTCACTGCGCGCCGCCAGCAGTCACACCTCCCCTATGGTTGGAGCAGGCCATAGCGGTTGCAAAACTACTGCCAAAAATGTCACCGGGGCGGGAGCAGGCCTCGGTATAAAGACAACTACTGCCAAAAAATCCACACTGCGCAGGGGTGCCATAGTCGATGCAGACTCGGACCATAGCGCAAGCTCAGTTGAGGACAGGCTTCTCCTCTCTCCGGATAAGTCAGCGGGTTCCAGCTTCTCTCGCAAGGAAGGGCCCAAGACCAAGTCAAAGGAGGGGTTGAAGGCCAAGGCCAACTACAAAGCGGCCCTTAAAATCTGCAGCCGGCTGTCAGGCAAGATGGATCTCTCTTCCAAAGAGAAGGAGTCGCTCGCCTGGGCTAAGCTAAAGGTGGAAGAGAGTCGCTTACACTTCGCGAGCAGACCAAGCTTTGCACCTACGACTTCGCAGTTCGCGAACAAAGTAGAAGAGCAGGCTGCTCAAAAACGCCAAAGATCGGTGGAAAGTGCGAAAGTCGGAGCTCCAGCAAGCAAACGACAGAAGCAGAAACCGACCACAAACACAATCCCGCAGCCTAAACAGGAGGTAAAAACCAAGGCCAGTGACGTGCCTAAACTACACCTGATCGTGGCACTGATCGACCGGAGTGATCCCCAAGGCAAAATGACCCTTGAGAGATGGAAATCCGTAGAGATGAAGCTTCTCGAGGTGATGTTCGCGAGGTTGGAAGCCCAACCTGACGCTCCCATGCCCACATTCGATGGAGCAGGCTGGCTCAATGGGGTTAAGATCCTAAAGTGCAACGACGATCCAACTCTGCACTGGGTGAAAGCAGTAAAGCCTATGGGAGGGTGCCCAACTGGAAGTAGTGGACAGGACTAGTATCCCGTCCCTACCAAAAGCGAAGGTACTCTTCCCAAGAGTAGTGCCGCAGGAGTCCGCGCTGAAGCTTCTACAGAAGCAAAATCCGGACGTGCCAACGGCTGACTGGAGGGTGTTGAAGGTTGCTGATCCGCTACCTGATAGTAGCGGGGGGCAGCACTACATCCTCCAGATCAACAAGGAGGCAGAGAATATCCTTTACGCGCGTTACGGGAAGATGGCGTGGGGCGTTGGCAATGTTTATCTGCGCCTCAAAAAGCGCCACCCCAAGGACAACAACAGCAACACACTAGAGTCCGGAGAGGTGGAAAAAGACCTCGGCCTAGAAGCCGTAACCGACGCTGCCCAAGGACTCAGTCTGGTAGATGCGGGTGACGGAGGCACACCAACAAAAGTTGACCCCGTAAAGGAACCTTCAGCCTAATGGAGCTGAAGGTCCTTCAAATAAACCTGCATAAATGCAAAACCGCCAGCGCGGAACTTTTTCTCGTATTGGAGGAAGGAGGCTACGATGTGGCTTTGGTACAGGAGCCGTGGATTGCCTCGGGCAACGTGGTATCTGGCCTAAAGTCACAAAACTTTAATACGTTCTTCGCAACAACAGTAAGTAGAACAAGAACAGCCATCCTTATAAGGAAAGGCATCTATACTTATCTAATGTCTCATTACAGCACTGACGATCTTACCGTTGTGGCGCTGGAGGGCGACGCGGACGAGCCGATCCTGGTCGCCTCATGCTACATGGCGCATGACGTCGACGCACCACCAGACGAGCAACAAAGAATGGTAGCAGTCGCCGGCGGGAAGAACCAAGCAATGGTCATCGGAGCAGATGCCAATGCACACCACCCAGTATGGGGCAGCCCAGATATCAACGATCGAGGTGAGTCCCTACTTAACTTTATTCTACAATATAACCTTAGCGTAGCTAACATCGGCGAGGAACCCACGTATGTAGGCCCCACCTCGTCGAACGTGTTAGACCTAACAATATCCTCAGACAACAACACTCTGGTCACAAATTGGAGGGTGCTAGCACAGCCCTCCTTCTCGGACCACAATTATATTAGCTTTAGCATAAGCTTTAACTACACTCCAGCTCAAAAGATCTTTAGAAGCCCCAGAAACACGAACTGGAACCGCTTCAGAAGTATCATTGAGAGCAAATTACCAGCTACGAAACAAATTAATACGGAAGAGGGCATTGAAAGGTCACTGAAGACTCTCGCGGCCCATCTTCTCAAGGCCTATCATGCCTCTTGTAAGCCCACGCGAACAAAGCGTAAGATCAGACCACCATGGTGGAGTCCGAATCTTACAGAGCAAAGACGCGACCTAAAAGATTTCTTTAAACTAGCTAAAATAGCTGACCAAGAGGAAATTTGGGGGGAATACAAATGTAGGCTCAAACTTTTTAAAACAAACGTATGCAGAGCAAAAAGACACTCGTGGAAGAACTTCTGCTCAAACATAGAAAAAACTGCGGATACAGCAAGGCTCAGGAAGCTACTCTCAAAGCAGCCCTCCACTCAGAGCCAGCTACGCAAAGACAATGGCCAGTGGACGGAGAGCAGTCAGGAATCCCTCGAGGTGCTGTTAAAGGCGCATTTTCCTGGCTGTACCGAAGCTCCTAGCACTGCTACAATACGAGGGCACAGGATAACCCCGTTACAGGTTCCACACGACTTAATAACGTCGGATGGAATCGTATGGGCTATAAACTCGTTCTCGGGATACAAATCTCCGGGACCAGACGGTATAATTCCTGCCATGTTGCAAACGGCTGAATCGCAAGTCGTCCCATGGCTGAAGAATATATTTAACGGATGCATCAGGCTAAACTATGTACCTGTGGCTTGGAGGACAGCGAGGGTTGTATTCTTACCGAAGGCAGGTAAGAGCAGCCATCTATGTCCGAAAGACTACAGGCCAATAAGTCTGACATCCTTCGTACTCAAAACGCTCGAGAAACTGATTGACTTGCACCTAAGAAACAATTCAATCCAGTTATCAACCAACCAGCACGCATACACGAAAGGGAAATCGGTGGAAACGGCACTACATTCCCTAGTAGTAACCATAGAAAAAGCCCTCCACCACAAGGAATACGCACTCGGGGCGTTTCTAGATATCTCAGGTGCATTCAACAATGTATCAACCACCGCAATCCTTAGTGGATTACGTGCAATAGAGGCACCACCGGCAATAAACCTTTGGTTAGACAAGCTGCTTGGCTGCAGAAAGGTGCGGGTTGAGTGGGGCACTAAATCCATGGAAAGGGAAGCTCGCAGTGGGACACCCCAGGGAGGGGTCCTCTCGCCACTACTATGGAATCTTGTAGTTAATGAACTACTCGAAAAGTTCGCAGGTAGAGCCCCGAGGATAACTGCCTATGCAGACGACATAAGCATTATTATAGTAGGGAAATGTCTATCAACAGTAAGCTCCATAATGGAGAGCACACTCAAAGATGTACTTAGATGGGCAAATTCAGTCGGTCTTAGTATTAACGCAGAGAAAACGGATCTGGTTCTGTTCACGAAAAGGTACAAGATACCACAGTGGATACCACCGAAATTGAAATATATACGTCTCATACCGAAAACTCACACAAAATATCTAGGAGTCGTCCTGGACAGCAAGCTGTCATGGAAAACCAACGTGGAAGAAAGGGTGAAGAAATCCACCATTGCACTATACACATCCAAAAAGATGCTAGGCAGTACTTGGGGTCTCTCACCCTTTCTGATGCACTGGATCTATGTAACAGTAGTGCGTCCTATTCTACTCTACGGGATTATTGTGTGGTGGCCGGCTGTGAACAAATCAACATTCCTCAGGCACTTGGAGAAAACTCAGCGGCAGGCAGCGCTATGCATCACGGGGGCACTGAAGTCAACTCCAACTAAAGCGCTTGAAACGATTCTAAGTATGGACCCCCTGGACATACACGCAAAACTAATAGCCGGAAAAACGGCACAACGCCTCACGGCAGCAGGCAACATGCACACTCAAAATTTTGGACATTGTACAATCGGAAAGGATCTACTTAGTAGCACGGACTACATGGTACCTCCCACGATAGTCAATTCCAAAGTACGAACTCTTCTGGGACCAAACGACTGGTGCAAAGGTATAGAACAAGCACAGCGGGCGGTCAACATATTTACCGACGGCTCCAAAATGCCTACGGGGGTAGGTGCGGCGGTGTATTGCGCAGAGCCTAATATAAGGCAGCCATATAAACTGCCGAACCACTGCAGTATCTTCCAGGCGGAAATATTTGCCATAAGGAAGGCTGCTGAGATAGCCCTCGTTGACAGTCAAGCGGCGATCAAATCCATGCGCTCCGCTAGCATCAAGTCCAAAAGTGTCTTGGCTGACAGAGATGCACTAGATGCACTATGCGCTTCGAAAAGAGTGCGCATCTACTGGGTTCCTAGCCACCAGGGCTTTGAGGGAAACGAGATAGCAGATGGTTTAGCAAAGGAAGGCGCCGGGCTGGAATCAGAACTCGCAGAACATGTACTTACTCCGCTACAAGAGTTGTACAGGAACCTCGAAAGAAGAGCCACACTAGCAGTGAATCGTAGATGGAGAGATACGACAACGTGCAAAATCTCGAAAATCATGTGCAATGCACAATGCGAAAAACGAACTCTGTTCATCTTGGCACGCCCGCGCAAGGATTGCAGGACACTAGTGGGCATGCTCACTGGTCACTGCATGACGGCAGCCCACGCGAGGAAGCTGGGCATCACCACGGATGACAACTGCAGGAAGTGCAAAGAACTGGGCACAGTGGAGACCCTGGAGCACCTACTATGCACATGCCCCACCCTACTTAGATCGAGACTAAAATACCTAGGCTCATCGACGTTCCCGTCACTTAAAGATGTAGCCAGGGTGTCTCTAGAATCCTTCCTAAGGTTTGCGAACTCAACGCAAATCTTTAAAGACTTTTAAAACAAACAAAAAGGTTCTTTGCTCGCTACCGGTACCACTAAGGGCCTGAATTGGTCTATGTGAGCCTCACGAAGGCATCCGGTCTAACCTAACCTAACCTAGGTTTAATTTAGGTTGCGACTGGTAATATATATAGTGACGGATAATACAGATCACGGAAGTAATGAAATGCACCATTTTGAAAATTTCGTGCTATTAAATGTATATTAGGCAACTCTTTTCTTTTTAAAATGATCATGTAATATATTAACTATCTGCTGGCAAACTTTTTTATAGTTACGGTTCTTTTCCATATTTTGGACAAGTTATAACACTTAAATCGAGTTAACTGTGTTATGTTAAAAAATGAAGACTTAGGCCCCTATTATGTAAAATAACTCAACTTAAGTTAACTCGATTCAACTAAATTTTTTTCATATAACGTATTACATTTATTTTAGTTGAACCATGTAGTTTGCCTTAATCTTTTAAGAATTTTCAAACAACATAGTTCAACTGGAATGTATGTAATAAATTATGAGAAAAAAAATTAGTTGAATCTAGTCAACTTAAGTTGAGTTGTAATACATAATAGGGGCCTTAAGCTAACCGTGAAAATCATTAAAAGTATGTATGTATATGATTTTAAATCTTTAATGCCCAAAACTCAATAGCGTGTTAGGTCGGTCGGCCTTTAACAGCTAAACTAGAAACAACGAGTTCTTATGAAGTAACACTAAATTCGACCTCAGACTTTGCTTTGACCTCATCCAGTAAAAATCTAAAGCAGGGGTAAAGTACGATCAAAGTTGTAAGTAGAGAATTTGTCTACTAGCTCGTGCGTTTGACGTTCCTCTTTGAGAAATTTCAATATGTGGGTATTTTTTGTATTTCGACGGTTACAAAGATTTTCATGGGATAATCCTGGGATTTTATAATTGGTGTGTTTTTTTTAAATTTTTTGCTGTAAAGTAATAAAATAATGATTTTGATGAATTTAATACGATATAAGATAATTTAATTATATATCCTACTAGCTGAAACCCGGCGCGTTGCTGCCACTCTACCTTGTCTAACGCCCTTAAAATGTTATCAGAGAAACAGCATGTCTAAATTGAGATCGAATACTGAATTCCGAGACTGTGCGACCTATATACACAAAGCTATTCGATATAACAAATTTGGGTTGTATAGGAAGTGCCACGCCCTCTTGATCACCGCTCATAGAATGTAATCCATTAAACTGCATGTGTACATGGAGGTAGAATATCGAATTCCAAAACTGTGTGACATATAAGTCCAAAACTATTCGATAGCACAAATTTGGGTTGTATGGGAGGTGCCACTCCCCTTTTACCTACGCCCATAAAATTTTACCAATGAAACTGCATGTGTAAATTGAGGTCGAATACTGAATTCCAAAGCTAAGTTACCTATAGCTCCAAAGCTATTCGATATCGCAAATTTTCATTGTATGCAAATGAAACTGCATGTGTACATTGATGTCCAATACTGAATTAAAAAACTGTGCGACCTATGACCCCGAAGCTATTTGATATCTCTAATTTGGGTTAAAAATGAGGTTTCACGCCCCCTTGTCGTACGCCCATAAAATGTAATTAATGAAACTGCATGTATAAACTGAGGTCGAATTATGACGCTGTGTGACCTATAACTTCAAAGAAATTCGATATCGCAAATGTGGGTTGTAAGAGAGATGTCACGCCTCCCTGTCCAATGCCCATAAAATAAAATCATTGAACTGCATGTGTAAATTGAGATAAAAAACTGAATTCCAAAGCTGTGCGGCCTATAACTTCAAAGCTATTCGATATCGCAAATTTGGGTTGTATTAGAGGTTCCCCTCCCCCTTTTCCCACTCCCACTCACTGAAACGGTACGTCTAAATTGTGGTCGAATACCGAATTTCTAAGCCGTGCGACCCATAACTCTAAAGCTATTCTATAACAAAAATTTTGTATATATTTGTGGGAGGTAAAAGGGGGTGTGGCATTTCTTCTTAAACCATCTCGTACTCAAAGCAAAGCCACTTACAAAATTGGAGCTCAATCGGACCAATAGTTTCGAAGTATTTTAATATTTTCTTAAAAGTAGGCGTAGATGAAGTGTGACCACGCCCGTTTTTATTAAAGTTAATGATAGTTATTATACGAACTTATTTACCAAATTTTAATTTAATACGACCAAAACCGTCTTAAATATAGCGTTTTTATTGATTTGTGGGCGATAAAAGGGGATGTGGCATTATTTTTTCCTAAACCTTTGCGTAGCAGTAACGAACAAACCAGTAGAAGGAAGAATCCAATTTGGTTCAGACTTTTTCAAGTTTTAAGCATCCGAACAAATCACGATTAATTTTTAAATATACAGATATTGATTTGTGGGCGGTTTAAGTGGGACTGCCTCTTGGAGCACCTACACATCAAGTTTCACTATAAAAATGTGTAGAACTCCGGAATTGCCATGATTTCGAAAAAGTGGGCGTATATATTGCGACCACGCCCATTTTTTGTACAGTTACGGACAGTTACCACCTGAAAAAAATTACTTAGTCTTAGTTTTTTACGATCGAAACCGTCTGAAATATATCCTTTATTTGGTTTGTGGTTGGGGGCGTGGAAACCAATTTTTAGTTTAGTTGCTGACAATAACCATACAAACTTAGCCAACATTTTAGCGCAATCAACCCAGTAGTCAATTTTAATGATTTCTCAAAAAGTGGGTGTGGCTATATAGCGATGACGCCCTTTTTAGCACAGTTGCCGAAAGTAACCATACAAACTTAGGTATCACATGTTAGTCTCTTACGGCCAAAACTGATTGAAATATAGCATTTTCACTAATTTGTGGGCGCAAAGAGGGGGCGTGGAAACCAACTTTTCGTACAGTTACTGTCAGTAACTACACAAACCAAAGTACCAAATTTAAGTCTTATACGACCAAAACCGTCTAAAGTAAACCATTTTAATTTATTTGTGGGCGGTAAAAGGGGGCGTGGAAATCTATTTTTATTGCAGTTGTAGACAGTAACCGTAAATACTAAATTAAAAAATTTTAGCCTTATACGACACAAACCGACTGAAATATAACATTTTTATTGATTTGGGGGCGGTAAGAGGGGGGTGTGGCAAATTTTTTTTCTCAATCATCTCGTACCTGAAACAAATCGACTGCTAAAATTTCAGGTAAATCGGTTCAGTAGTTTTGGAGTCTATAGACATCACACAGCCAGACACACATCGTTTTGCTTTTCATGTATATAGATATTGATTTGTGGGCGATAAAAGTGGGCGTGAAAACATTTATATATAGTGACCGCCTCTTGGAGCACCTACAAAGCAAGTTTCTTTATAAAAATGTGTAAAACTCCGGCATTGCCATGATTTCGAAAAAGTGGGCGTATTTACATTACGACCACGCCCATTTTTTGTACACTTACCGACATTAACCTTTTGAACAAAATTATTAAATCTTAGTTTTTTACGATTGAAACCGTCTGATATATATCCATTTTTTGGTTTGTGATCGATAGCGTAAATTTGCTTATAGGGGAGGTACCACGCCCCCTCGTCCAATAGTTACCAAACCTCACAGAAACACTCTCTAGATGTGGCTTCAGTTTCCCTGAAAATATCATAAAGATCGGTTCAGCGGTTTTGAAGTCTATATGTGATATAGCCACATACCCACATACATACATCCATTTTTATATATATAGATTAAAATTAATGCATAAATTAATATATTTTGAATAATATAGTATAAATACATAATAATATTATAAATAAAATATTGATTTTTACTTTGCAAAAAGAATAGTAAGTTTCTTTTCTGCTAGCGAACTCACACCACGATGAGTAAACTCAATCACTGCATCTCTGCCACACATATATAACAAAACAGGGGTATTCACGATTCAGTGCACTTGCCAGTGCAGTTGAGGACTTCTAGTTGTGCAGTTAGGTTTTCGTGAACACACCACCACTTTTTTGATTGTGAAATTAATTGAAGTATGTTTTATTTTTCAGAATCAGGTGTTGGGTAGGAAAAGAAAATATTTCATAAATTAAATATGAACATGCCAAAAAATTTATTGAGAGTAAAAGTTTTCGAGTGCAGTAAAAACAGTTTTAAATATTTGTGAAGAAAGCTGTTTCAAGTCTCATTCGTCAGATTCTTGTTTACACGAGCAATTATATTTTCTATTTTTATGTGTTTTTTGTATGGAGACCCCTAGAAGGGGGCAGATAAAGTGTTACTAATAGGACCCGATCATACATTTAACCCTCCTAAGGGTCATATATTTTTTTATATGAACTATAATAGATATTTTTGTTTCTTTTTTTTGTGTTTTTTATGGGGACCCCCAGAAGGGTGGCAGATATAGTGTAGGTGTGTTCAGAAGAAATTTTGAGGGGAAAATTAATGGGACCAGTTTAAAAATTTTACTACCCTTAAGTATAATAGATTTTTTTTCCATATGAACTATAATATAAAATTTTTCATTTTTTTTTTATAGAGATGCCCAGAAGGGTAGCAGATAGAGTGTAGGTGTGTTCAAAAGAAATGTTGAGGGGGAAAATTAATTGGACTAGCTTATACACTAGACCCCACAGCAGGAAAATCAGCTGATTCAAACATAAAAGTGTTATTTTGTGGGTTAAAGGTAGATATGCCAAGAAAAAGCGTGAAAAGAGTGAATGATTTAGTGAAATTTCATAGGTAACATTATCAGGTAACACATTTCTAACAGATACATATGAAACTCTTGATGAACTGATTATTATCAATAAACCATAAAAATATCAACCATACCGTAAAACCCTCAGTCTGCTTCAAACAATCAACTAGTAAATTACTTTCATCAATGGTCTATTTATTGGTGCACTTAAATGTTTTTTGTTTTTCTTCTGCATTTTCCCCTGTCAAATGTCAGCTGTTTACTAAGCACATGCACGAAACCTGTTTATGCACCAGGGTCGACGCTGTGCATTTATACAAAATAGAAGCGTGTGCATATATGTATATTTTGTTTGTGTTAAGTGCATAAAAGAATGAATATTTTGCTCGTGCTCAAATGCACAGCCAAATGCTCTGGATAGTGAATACCTCTATTGTTTCACGTATTATGGGATTCATGCAAATGGATAATATCCTTAAAAATAGTATAAAGCGTATTAGCTTATCAGCTTTATAAACTTGAATGGAGAAGCCTTTAAACAAACCAGTTATATTTGCTCTATGATTTAGGTGAGCAAACGAGGTGGCAAACCTTTATCATAACGAAGCTGTTTTCGTTTTTCGAAAGTTAATTGATTTCTTATCAGGAGCCGGTAAAAAATCAATGAGAGGTAAGAGTTTGCGTATTGGAACAAGAGTAACAAATATTTTATTCTCAAAATTTCAGAAATCATTTTTAATAATGACAACTTAAAAACTTATTGACAACATATGACAATATATTGCAGCTGACATATATGTTACAAATGCACAATCGACTTTAAGGACTGTTCTTTTACCCTACCTGATAAAAATAACTAATTGCTTAAATTATAATATTGCCATTTTGCAAGAATACCCTTATTATATAAAACATACATTAAAAAATATCTTAACTTTTTAAAAAAATGTCTTTTAAGGATTTTATTAAAATAATTATTTATTTTTCATTGATTTATTAAAATTAAATCCGCATCCATTAAAAATTGCATGATTTGGGATAAAGGGTAGTTTTGTAAAATTTTTTGAATAGCTGCTTTTATTGGCATCACCGGAATGGCTGAGGCAAGATCTGTCAGCGCAACATTAAGTTTTGCAGAGTTTGAGGTCGTCCGTTTTGACACTTGAATTGTAAGGTTTTAACAACGCAGACCAAAGTATGATCAACGGCCGACCGACCTAACGCACTATTGAGTTTTGGGCATTATGGTCTAATTATATTCGCGTAAAGCGACGCAACGTAGCCGTAGCAAATGTTACTTGAATTTCTGCTGTATGGGCTTTGTGTGTATCTGGTTATGCACCACGTAACTTAGCTAGAAAAATATAAATAAAAACACAATTTTATCTTACAACCTTAAGATACACGTAGAATTAATAAAAAGTTATATTTCATTTTGAACTCTACGTCACTCTACAGTTTTGTGGCAGCTGCATTTTCATAGCAACGATTTACGTGCGGTAAATTTCCTGATAAATTGTGACTTTTATGGATGTAGTCTGGTGCTCTGGCCTAATTTTTAAGGTTTATTTCGGAATTTTTTTTTATAAGAAAACTAGCTGGCCCTGTAGACGTTGTTCTCCCCTTTCTGGTAGTTGGCTTATCAAAGCAAGTCTCATTTTATTACTCAGTTTCGGCGGGTCTATATTTCAAAGAAGTTTTAATTATGAACTAACTTTCATGGTCAATATGTAATATGGCATTAAAAACTGTTTCATGAGTTCTTACATATTATTCTAATGTTCAATATATAGCAAAATAGATAAAGTCAAAGCAATCCCCGAACCTGTAAATACTTTCCGAATCCGAAAACACCTCTTTGATGATTGTAGCTCTTAATAAGCGATTATGACGGTTTGCACGTCTCGCCACACATTCGACTTACTTCGACGACCTATGTTAGCTCGTCCTCTCTTTGGCATTGTAATAAACATAAAAAAAACGACACGGAATTGTTTTCACAGTAACTCAAATCTGTCGAACTTACCTTGAGAATTTCATAATATTGATATCTTAAAACCGAGTTCCGAGTCTTGCTTAACCCCGTTGCCAAACGCCAATAAAATGTTATCAGTAAAAGTGCATATGTAAATCGTGGTCGAATACTGAATTCCATTGCAGTGCGACAAATAAATTAAAAACTGTTGAATTTCTCTTATTTAGGTTGTATGGTAGATGCCACGCCCCCTTGTCCAACTCCCATAAAATGTTATCAGTGAAGCGGTACGTGCGAATTGTGGTCGAATACCGAATTCCGAGGCTGTGCGGCTTATAACTCCAAAGCTATTCGAATACTTCTTATAAAAAATGCAACATTTTTATACAAAAAGCTAATTGATTTGCAGGCGGTAAAAGGGGTGGTGGCAAAATTTTCTTTTTCTCTAAACCTTCCATGATATAAGGCGAACAAAACGCAAAAAAATTATTAAGATCGGCCGAGCCGTTTCCGAGTTTTAGCGAGACTAACGCACACGTATTTGATTTTTATATATATAGATAGAAGATAAAATACAATCGTTTAAAATTTTTAATATGTTGCTATAAACATAAGATGTGCAAAAAAATTTTATTTTACTATTTCTGTTTTTTTCCGATGCTGTGCGACCTGTAATTCTAAAACTATTCGATATCGTAAGTTTTGGTTGTATCACAGGTGCCACTCCCCCTTGTTTTTTACTCCCATAAAATTTCATCAGAGAAACGACACGTATAAATTGTGTAGCCTAGTAGTTTCAAAGTCTTTTTATCTTTTCTTAAAAGTAGGCGTAGATATAGTGGGACCATGCCCATTTCTAGTATAGTGACAAACAAATAAAAAGGATTAAAAATACCAGAGTTGTGATATTTTACTTCTCGAAAAATGTTATTTTATTTCTTGTTTCAATAAAAAAAAATATGTAAAAATCCAAATTTGAGAAATTTAAATGAAATGTTGTTGAAATATTTTCTGAAACAACACTTAATGCAAATGAGGAGTGTTTGTTCAAAAGTTCCTATTTAACATTTTTGAAAAAAGCTGTTTTTACTATAGTTTAGCACTTAATATATATAATCCTATCATTTGCACAAAAAAAATAAGGGCCTAAATATACATACTGAAAAATTGCTTTTGAAGATATTTGAGCAAAAGGGACTTATTTCCATACAAGGTTTTAGTTTTTGTACAATATTTAGTCAAACGGTCTTATCAAATTTTGTTTAAAGACTCAATTACCTTTAAGGTAAGAAACTGATTATTCAATGAATGAAAGTCCTCAATGAATCCTCATTACTACAATGAGAAATCGACGAAGAATGTGAACGAATTGATCCCATTATAGGGCACTTACGTGTTTAGTGAATTAATTATTTCTATGAAAACTTCTTATGTATATTTTATTGTTGTGTTCATTTTATAAAATACTTAAAAACCTTAACAAAAAATGCCTATTTCTTCTGTGACTGCACAAGAGCACATATTTTTAAATTTGAAATCTCTATAACTTTGAAACCATTAAAAAATTTTTATCTATGCTTTCATCATATACTAACTGTTGGCCTCAGAATTGTAAGAACAACCAAAACTAAACTTTTATCAGTTTTCTTCAACTTCATACAATGTCGAAATAAGCTCTTTTGAACAGACACTCATAAAATACAAAAAATTGTGTGATTACGTTGCTTACTCAATCCCCAAAAATACGAAAATGCAAAATTAAAAAAACGACATAACAGGGTGCTATAGCATAGTCTTTAGCTATTTTGTGAAAAAAATTACAAAAAACTAAATTCGGATCAAAAAGTTATAGCCGTTGAAACTTGATGTTTTTTCAAAAACCTCAGAGTGCTTGTGTTTGGGCATTTCAAACACAAAAATAAAATAAATCATAAGAAATTCAAAAAAACTACATTTATCATTTAAAATGATTTCAATAATTTTAAAAAATATTTCTGGATTTCGTTTCGCTGTTCTAATTTATATAGTAATTTTAAATATTTTAAAATTGCAACTCCACAACATAGTCAAAGTGAAATATAACTGTAAAACATTTTAATTGACATTACTAAACTAATGATTAATACGCTTATTAATTTTTTCTGTTCTAGTTATTAATTTTTGGGAAAAAACAACAAAGAATGTAAATGGACAATCTTGACCACAAATGTAATTAGTTGGAACTGCGACCACATAAATAGCTATCTGAAAATCAAAAGTTTTTATAAGTTGAAATGCGAAAGGAGATGTTGTAGTATTTTGAAATTCGATTGCGTTGTCTTAAGCTTTAATAACAGCATCCTGAAGCTCTTCTTCCGCTACATACGCTTGTGCTCCTTGAAGTATACCATTCATGACAGCCGCACCATCGTAACCCTGCCCGAACATAAAATCGCAATCTATGCCGAAGTCTGTATATTATCTATGATTTGATAGCATAGGTCTCAATTCAGTTCAAAATTGAAGTGGTTTGCAACTTTTTACGCTGTTGCGTTGTAGTTGCCGTAGTACTAATATATTAGATTTTTATACATTCTAGACCATAAGGGGGGTTTTAGCCCCTAAAATCCCCCTTGTCTACGGGCCTGATTTACGTCCAAAGTGAACCAAAGAAAATGTGTGTTGCTGGCTCAGTTGATAACGGCACTTGAAATCATTTGAAACAAAAATATTAAATATATAAGGTCTGTTCCCGTACTAATTTTTAAAGCCTGAGAGAGCAGAATAACATACAAAATGTCACTCTCTAGTACGGGAACAGACCTTTTAGTGTTCTGTAGGCTTGTCATTCTAGCAGGTAGCAGATTTAAACATTTTCATTAAAAAATAACAAAATGGCGGACTTCTAAACAGTCATTTTTAAAAATCGCGTCTTTTTTTTGGAAATTCGGAGAGTAAAAAAATTTAAAAATTATTAAATATGTACAATTCTGCTACCTGGCAGAGCCATGTGATGTAGAATAACGTATTACAATTTCAGTTCAATCGGTCCAATAAAATTTTTTAAAACAACCACTCCGATCAAAAAAAAACGTTGTTTTGAGAAAAACGCCTTTAAAGTTTTAACAACACACAGCACGCAATATGAGGCGCTCTCGACTATGTGATATAACTAGTGTACGACCGAAAGCGGAATTTTGGCCGCAACAAAATCCGAATATTCGGCCATTTTATAATATTCGGCCGAAACCGTAACCGAAACTGAAACCGAAAGTGGTTATTAATATGAAAATGTAAGTTTTTACAAATAAATTTAATATTTGTTAGAGACAATTTTTTTATTTTATTCCGTACATACTCAAAACAGTATGTACAATGTAATTTTTTATAGAACTACAAAAGAGAGTATCTTTGTTTTTTTCAAATGTTTAGTATTATAAGAAAAGAAATATTTCATTTTCTTTTCCTTACTTCCACACACATAGAATTCGTTCTGAAGTTTAATTACCACTTTTTGCCTTCTTATTAAAAAAAAATTTAATATTGATTGCAATACAGATAATAAAAATGAAAATGATTGTATCGAACACATTAAATTAATCAAAATGTTTTGCGTTTACACGATAATTCAAGTTATAGACGAATTCATAATTTTTGTTTTGTACAACGCGTTGTAAATTTTTTGATTAAACCAAACTTATGTATTTGAATTAAATGACTGATGAAATAAATTTTTACCAAAAGTTTAAATTTCGGGGTGGCCGAATTGTGGCCAAATAGCCGAAACGAAAACCGAAACCGAATGTGTGGTCAGACACTAGATATAACTTCGTTAACATTTTAAATTGTGGTTTGAAGTTTGTACAGTATACTGTCAATATATTGTACTTTCGAAATTCATTAAAAAAAATTTAAAACTCTAGCACCAGACTTTTTTTATTTTTCTTTTCTTTTGTTCTTTCTTTTGTTTCTAGTGCGTTAATTTGCTTATAAACATAATTATTATAAATAAGTATAATTATTATAAATAAATATAATTTTTAGCTTATTAAAAATGTGTTATTTTTGTTATCAAAAGCAGCTGATTTTAAGTTTTTTAAGTAGATAGACGTACATCTAACGCATAATCAAAACGCGATTTTAGTTGCCCCCAATTTTTTAGCTAGATGAAGAATTTAAAAAGAAAAGTTATTCAAAATATCAGTTTTTTAACAATGATAATATTTTTGTATTATATATTTTTCTCTTCTTTCTCTCTTCTTATGTCCAATAAGAAGTTTTCCGTGTAAAAACATTTTGTATAACTTCTGTCTTGCAAATACTAGAAAAGCTATTTTTTTAAATAACAATAAATAATAATACATATTAAAAAGCGATCAACTGTTTCTTTAATCTCATTAGAGACAAAATATTTTTACTTGAAAAAAAATCTGCTAAAGGAGGTGCTTAACTTTTGGCCGACTCTGTTGCCATTGTTTATTTTCTGTGACTCTGTGTAAAGGATTATATGTATGTATGTCAATTCTTATTTAACTAATCAAAAGGGTTGGATAACCATAATACTAACACCGTATCCATAAACCAAAACAACAAACACTTCATTTACAGCTTTATGTGAGAATAATGTTACATTATCTTCAAGGATTTTCTCAGTACTTGAGTTGCCGTTGGAAAGTCGTCTATTTGACGGGAAATTTTAATATAAGGAGATAACAACACAACTATTCGCAGTCGTAGTAAAACTGATAGTATTAGTCCGAAAGCAACAAACACATTAAAAACAACTACAAGTTGGTACTTCCCTAGTCTTAAGTTCAGTAACGTGACCCGAACTGTTATTAAAAAATGGAAAACAAAAACATCAACAATTTTATTGATACAAGTTGGAAAGAAAAATAACAAGTAAGTTTTTAATTTCCATCAATTTCTAAATTAAGCAGCTACCCATCAATCCTTTCCTCTCTATCTATCTATCTATTTTCTCCCTAATTCTCTTTCAGTGGTTCTCTTCATGCTCTATTCACTCAAAATATACTATATTCCAACCGCTTTACTTACCGCTAAATATTTTTCTGTTAATGGAAAGCACTTCCGTTTCGAATTTCGTTTTCGAATTTTTTTTACTTTTGCCACAGTTCGAAACGTAAAAGAGGGGGTTAAAAAGCATACAAAACTTTCCTGTTCGGTTTTATTGTCACCTCAATGAAAGAAAGCACACTTTGAACTACCGCGCGTACGCGTCACGAGAGCAGCTTCAACGACGACGTCGACAAAGCCGAGCAAGATGGTGGAATGAAGAATTGTGGTGTATAGAAGATTTTATTTATTCTTTACAAAACATTTTCAGTTTATCATTTTTATGGCATGAACTTTTTAATTATTTTATTAAGTGTAGATTTGTTGAGTAACATTGTAGACAATTTAAATGCATGACCAAAACTGCTTTGGCAAAGTTTGTTTTAAATAAACCTTTATTTCACATAGATATGTCTATACATAATTTTTGAAATTTTTTTTTTTCAATTTTGAGTTTTTCACATGGGTGGAAACTTTTCTCTTTTTTTACCAATGCCAATATGTTGAATACAATTTTGATTTAAAATAGATACAAGCACAAAAAATATTATTTTTTTGAAACTTTAATACAATTTTCTTATTTATGCGGCTTTTTCACTTTTTCTAGATATGTTGTAATGTAAGTTATCCTTCATTGAAAGTCCAACCCGGACACTGTCTTCTTTTGCGCTTCTTCGAAATTCAACCGTCTCTAAAGGGTTCACACAAAGTACTGAAGAGCTGTCGGAATTTATCCAGCGGCTGCGTTCCATTGGAATCTTTGCTTCATGCAAGCATAATTCTGCGCAGTACGTGGTTTTATTTGAACTTAAGAAGGCAAGGTGCTGGTTTCCGGTTGTGGTCAAAGACAATAAGTAAAGCTTTATAGTGAAAATATATCATGGTTGAGTGCGATGATAGCTTTACAATTTTGGAAATAACACCATCTATGCTGTTGTTGTTTAATGTTATGTACACTGAGAAAACAAAAAATCAAAAGTGCACATTTTAAAAAAGTTTAGTAAAATTAATATTTTTAAAAAAATTTTACGAGACACAACAATTAAAACGCACATTTTTAAAATTAAAAGTAAAACGAAACTTTTTTAAAACAACTACGAATGTTTTACTATGATGAAGTAGGATAAAATGAATATTTTTAAAAATATTTTACGCCATACAAAAATAAAAACGCACATTTTAAAATAGAAAAGTAAAACGGAACTTTTTAAAACAACTACGAATGTTTTACTTTAATATAGTTGGATAAAATTAATACTTTTAAAATCATTTTACTCAATACAAAAATGAAAATGCACATTTTTAAAGAGAAAAGTAAAACGAAACGTTTTTAAAACAACAAGAACGTTTTACCATGACAGGGTAAAATTAATATATAAATATATAAATACAATTCAACACTTGTTAATAACGACTTGGTTGTTATATATGTTTCATTGACTAAATATGATGAAAATAACATATTTTCCATTCTCGGTTTCATCACTCAAACTGCCTGCATGAAAATAATGAAAAGTAATGATAAGTATATAAAAGTATTATTTAATGAATAATATCTCAAAAAATTCTATTTTTTTATAGACGCTGGGATATAAAATCATCATCTAAAAAATTTTAACTATATGGATATAGCTATTAATAAAATAACTGAAATAAAACTGTAATTTTGAAAACCTATAAAACTTTAATAAAACAAAATGGGAATTTCTGTAAATTTTTTGAATAAATGGAAAAAATGAAAATTTCCGTTTTTAAAATATAAATAATTGTTATACTTTTGCATTATAAAATGTTTATTGTTAAAAATCGAACGAACATTTTAAAATCTATTTTAATAATTTTCGTTTTTAAAATGAAAATAAACTTTTTAATATTGCATTTGAGAAGATTTATTTTTAAAAATCAAACGAACATTTTAGAATCTCATTTTAAAATTTTCGTTTTTAAAATGAAAATAAACGTTTTGCTATAGCATTTTAAAATGTCCATTATTAAAAATCGAACGAAAAATTATAGAATATCATTTTCAAATTTTCGTTTTTAAAATGAAAATAAACGTCTTACTATTCCATTTAAAAATGTTCGTTTTTAAGATTAAAATAAACGTTAGAAGTGCAAAATCTGGGTTAAACGTTTTAAAAGTAGCTCGTTTCTGCCACTTTTGAAAATGTTGTTTTCTCTGTGTAACAGTTCCTTTTTAAGATAAATTTCTCTTTTTGTCGACCTTTCAATGTAAAACAAAATTTAAAATTAAAAACGGATCAAATTAATAAAACAACAACCGCGATTGCCCCAGGTTTGATAACTAGCTCAGAAAGAATATTTTTTAAATTGAATTAATATTTTTGTTCGGCCTTCTATTGTTTGTAGACAATTCTTCCGTAGAATCTCGATTGAAGTCCTTTCAAGGGCTAAAATGGCCAAAATGGTAAAACATTCACATAAAATTACAACGGAACCAGTGGCAGTTCGCAACTACATCGCGAACACATTTAAAGTAGCGCCAGAAGTTTTTAAATGCATGAGACTTACAAAAAAAGATGTTAACATAGAAAATCTTAAATTTGATAATTTTGAGATAGGTTTACCTGCAGAACTTTTTATATAAGAATAATTAGTATCATTATTATTATCATTATCATTATCATTATCATTATCATTATCATCAACATCAACATCAACATCAACATCAACATCAACATCAACATCAACATCAACATCAACATCAACATCAACATCATCATCATCATCATCATCATCATCATCATCATCATCATCATCATCATCATCATCATCATCATCATCATCATCATCATCATCATCATCATCATCATCATCATCATCATCATCATCATCATCATCATCATCATCATCATCATCATCATCATCATCATCATCATCATCATCATCATCATCATCATCATCATCATCATCATCATCATCATCATCATCATCATCATCATCATCATCATCATAATCATCATCATCA